>CM070018.1:6875719-7185719 GCA_036247105.1 Cirrhinus mrigala
TCGAATCCATTATCTACTTTACAGAGCACCAGGTTGCTTAATTAAAGGAATATTTCATCCACAATTAAAGATTACAATTGTACCACTCAAATTTTATTTGCTATGGCAACTCACAATATAATACAGGTTTCACTTATGTGACAGATCATGGTGTGATAAATTTGAATGGTGTGACACATTTGCAACGATGTCCTCTCAAAGACCTTGAACAGTAAGACAATCCAAGAGCCAACATGACACTTGTTTTTCTTCAAAGAGAACATAATTATCCAAATAACTGCACCACTTGGGCCAACAATTAAAAGCGATCTGGCAGAGCAAAAGGATGCCAGACTTGTAAGAGTTCCAAACGGTGTGAGAGAACATAGAGGAGGGCTGGAGGTGCCAAAAATCCAGCTTTAGACCTCTTCCTTCAGCCCTCCTCCAGTGATTAAAGAAAAAAAAAAAATGAAGAAGCCAGTCTGCCATCCTCTCTGAGATGGGCACTAGGCCCAGAATTTACTCTGGATGTGTTCAGGGATGCAGCCGATTGGACAGTTTACTCAAAAATGAAAATTCTGTCCTCATTTACTCATAAGGGACCAACAACTGTTTGGTTACCAACATTCTTCAAAATACCTTCTTTTATGTTTAACAGAAGAAACTCATACAGGTTTGGAACAACTTGAGGGTGATCAAATGATTACAGAATTTCCATTTTTTAAATGAACTATTTCTTTAAAACACTTAACAACAGCAATACGGGTGACTAATGTATATATTTTCATTCAGGTGGTCAGTATTTTCAGTGTGTTTTTAGTCTTTGCTGGTTCATTTCTATATATTGGCTGACATTTCATGGGTCGCACGACTCTATTCAGCAGATGAACAACAAAAAGCCATGGTTAATAGCTCAGAACATAATTTCCATAGAGATTTAATTGAACAAAAGTAATTTTCCAGTCTCCTGAAAGATGCCCTTTGCTTTCCGCTGACTGACTGGGTGCAAACCCCAATCACCAGGGTGGTTATTCAACACCTATTTCAAATGATCACTGATTTTATTACCATTTTCTCTCTTGCCCTGCTGGGATTTATGGTACATTTGCAATGTAGAGTAAGCGTGTCCTGACGAGGCTCCTAAATGTACCTGCTGAGAACAATTATCAGTTCATTACGTCCATGACTTCCTTTTGACCTTACTTTTAAATGGATTTGCAAGAAGGCAAAGAATCTGATTTCTTTAAAGCCCACTCTAATGGGCTATTTATGCATGCAATATTAATGCGTTTCAACTGTCCAATACAAAAACATTCATCTTCTCCCACATGGTTATTTTGGGCCTGCTTTGATTGTACTTCTCAACTAATCATGTAGTTTTACTTCAGCGGTTTAGCATGCAGCTAAATCCTGCTCATTAACTTCAGCCTGACATCCTTTGCCATCCAAAACTTCAACTTCAAAGCACAAAACTCTTCCCATCACCTATTTAAAAGCCTCTTGCAGAGAAATTCATTGTTATTCGCATTGCTGCATTAAGTCTCTAGTATGGCTTTACTTCTGTTGGCGTTCTGCTCACAATTCAGAAACCGGCCTTGTTTGATTCAAGATGGTGAATGCCTAGTTGTCACCAGTGAATCTGGTATATATATATATATATATATATATATATATATATATATATATATGTGTGTGTGTGTGTGTGTGTGTGACCCTGGACCACAAAACCAGTCATAAGTGTAAATTTCTCGAGATTGAGATTTATACATCACCTGAAAGCTTGATGGTGCAAAAAAATCTAAATATTGAGAAAAATCGCCTTCAAAATTGTCCAAATGAAGTTCATAGCAATGCATATTACTAATCAAAAATTAAGTTTTGATATATTTATGGTAGGAAATTTACAAAATATCTTCATGGAACATGATCTTTACTTGATGATTTTTGGCATAAAAGAAAAATCAATGTATTTTTGGCTATTGCTACAAATATACCCGTGCGACATAAGACTGGTTTTGTGGTCCAGGGTCACATATATATATATGTATAGATAGATAGATAGATAGATAGATAGATAGATAGATAGATAAAAATAGAAAATAATAACAATTATTATTATTATTATTATTATTATTATTATTATTATTTAAAGACCTGGTCAATTGTTATTTTGCCTAGCAGATGTGGATAATTTGGCCTTGTCCATGGTGCTGAATGTCCTTGCCGCTGACCAAAGTGCTGAATACCTAAGCTGAACTGCTACATTAACATTTAATGCTTATTAAATTTAATCAAGGGCACCACAGACACTGAGAGGAACATCAGCTTTCAAGAACTGATGCTGTCAGATTGTCCACTCTTTAAAGCCTTGTATTCAAATGCTGTAATTGACAAACAATCTAAAACAGCTGCATTTATTTCCAATGCATGCAACATTATAAACAGAGCACAGAGCAGCTTCCCAGACCACACAGTGTTCACTGCACATTATTATGATAATGATTTTAAATGCATGACCAGCTGTGAGTAAACAACACTTCATCCGGTAAGGACACATTTAACGCTCAATATCTCTCCAATGCTACATTCTAATTAGACACCATCGTTGTTACATCCTGTCAGTGACTGTAAGGTTCAATGACAGTGGATTGTTAACCCACGAGGATTCATTCATCTAAACAATGCACAATATCTGCATTTACACTCAGTTAATGCTAAATATTGGCAAAGTCTTCACAACAGATAGGCAGTTTGCTGCCTGTAATCCGTTCCACAAAACCCAGACTCCCGACCATTTATTTGCTCATAGATTTATTTGTTGACAAACTTGCGATGACAATTTTAAGTGGCTAAAAGCCTCCATGCTTATTTCTGTCATTTCCTCGGGGGGATCAATAAAGTACATCTGTGTCGCTATTTGTCTATCAATAGGAACTCCAGATGTCTCTCAGAGCATTCTCATAAACACAATCCGTCGAGGAAGGCAGTCAGTTGAAGGCTGTGAAGAAAGCATGTGTTTTATTGACTATTTAAGGGAATCTGTGCTCTGCTGGTAAACTCATATCAGACAGAGAGCGCGGCCATTAACACTCTTACAGAAAAAGAAATATTAATCTCCTGATTCAAATGCAAGTTGTTGTTTGAGGTCTGATTACTGGATTGAGGTTTTATGTTTTTCCTACAATAGGAATAAATTGTGTCTTTCTCTTGCTTAAATTCATTATTAATACATAGGACTGATCCTTCAAAACACCACAACATTAAAACATGAGCTTTTGGCTGTTACAGTCCAAAACTGTCTTTAATCAGTACGTTTTTGTCTTGTTTTCCAATTAAAATATCTAAAAATTTAAGTAATAATGCTTTTGTTAGATACATATTACATAGTAAAAGTAGTAAAATATTTTATAATATAATATATCAATTGTCAATCTATTTTGATCAAATAAATGCAACCTAAATGCAGAAGTGCATCAAATATGTAACATATTTGTACATTAAAATGCTAAATATTTCAAGAGATTAAATATTGTTGTAAATGTTGTAAATTTTGAGATAATTCTAAAATACGCTTTTGCCCAATCAAATGCTCTCCAGAATTAGGAAGTCCCTCCCCCCAATACAACCTGCATCTGAGAATTTTCAGTGTTGCAGTGGTACAAAAAATATTTTTAAAATAAATGCTGTTCTAAAAAAATCAGCGTTTTACAATGATTTCTAAAGCATCATGTGATTCTATTAATGTCACAATATTTATATATACGTCAGTATATTTTGATCAGATATTTTGCTGTCTATATATATTTTTTTTTTTCAATGTTGCAATGGTATGAAAAATATATATTTAAATAAATGCTATTTAAAACATTTATATATATACATAGATAAACACTATTAGCTTTATTTAATAAGTGAATGTCAACAAAAAAACAGAAATGAAAACCATTGCCCCCACAGATAATTTTAAACTCTCCAGCTCTTCCAGTTGCTTTAAACAAAAGGCAAGTCTACATAAGCAAAGACTCCCAATTCAGAGTACAAATGAGCGCTGCTATAATATCTGCCAATTTGTGTGAGCAATAACATGAAATTATAGTAATTGCAACATAAAATGTTTCCCAGTTTAATTGCTTTCACTATCCCATAAGGTAAATTAAATCTCAGTGCATCTCCTAAATGAACCACAGGCACATCGTTATCTTCTCCAAACAAATGGAATGAGTGGCCATAAATGCAGTTTTAACTCAGACGACTAAACAAATCGCAGACAGGAGTTCAGAATGAGCATCATCTTTCCCCCGACCCATTTTCACACGGTGAGTTCATCATAATTTTACCCTGTGTTTAATCAGTGGAATTCCATTACCCATAATGCCATTTAGCAACATTTTGCACTGCAAAAGGGCTTGACAGAGAGATAATCAAAGTTGTAAAGAGAGCTCTTTCACAATTTAAAATTTATAGAGATTTATTACGGCTAATCTGATGTTTTAGCTTAGATTTGGAATAAACTAACTTCTACACCAGCATAACACATTCTCCTGATAGTCAAAACCCAGCCGATCTTTCCAATTGCTATTGTCAGTCATAACATCCCGAGAGTAAAGGTGACAGATTACATTAGGAAAGATATATGACCCAAATACTTTGCCTTTAATGGCTTCTACAAGGCAGATTTTGCGTCACCAAGCACACCAAATGAAGTTAAGGATCCATTTTGAATATTTGCCACATATGAAACTCCAGGTGTCACATTAGCGTCTCCAAAAGTCAGAAAATATAGCAGCCTTATCCCATAATTCACTTTGACAGCACCTCCTCTTTTGACACTCTCCAGATGCTTTAGAAAATCTGAGAACTACTCCCATCGGTGACGATCATTTTCTCTCGAGAACAAAGCACTTTGGTGGTAGAAGAGGGTGAAAAAGGGGGAAGAAAAGAGAAATCGTGAGCAACGGCTGCTTCAGCCCCTGGCTTCTCCGTTTGATCTTAGGTTTGTGAAGGAAGACTGTGAGAAAGCCCTTCTGTCTGACAGAATTAGTCTATGATGAGTCGTCTGGCTTTTTAAGTGCTCTTATAGGTGTGCCCTGGCTGTAATGGCACTGAATTACACTGACAGGGTAATCTTCATCAAATAAGCCGTGACAAGACAGTCAAGCTTAAGGTATCTGGGAACTTGAGGTGGAAAAATGGACTGTAAGCACTATCTGTGTTTGCCGACAAAATTCTAAATGTTATTCTGTGGGTTCATATATACAAATTTGGAAATATTTTGCATTACATTATTTATCATCACTGCACATTCCTTGGATAGAGGATTCCTTGGATTTTAGCCAGAAAGGAAGGTTTAAAGGTAAAATACCTTAATGATCGATTTGTTTCTTACACCCTAGTGAAAAATAAATATACTAAAATACATTTAAAATACATTTATTTTATGCTAAGTATACTACAAATAAAGTGGAACTACTACAAGTATACTTTAGGTACACTTTAAATATTTTGCATTTAGAAACTGACATTATTTAAAGATCAGACAATTCTCATCAAAAGTGACATTAAAATATATTTCAGGCTTAATATTAAAAAATGTGCATTGTGCACAAGTAGTACTCCAAATAAAGTTTAATTACAATTTTTATATCAGTAAGTCGAGCAATATGTCAGTAAATATGTTAACAGACATGAACTATACTAAGCATAAAATGAATGCATTTTAAATCTATTACTTTTTTTAAAGCTTTTCATCTCACAAGACCTTAATTGATCAACTGGTGTCGCGAGGAATCAATTACTGTGATGTTTTTATCAGCTCTCATTTTGACGGCACCCATTCACTACAAAAGGATTGTTCGGTGAGCAAGTGATGTAATGCTAAATTTCTCCAAATTTTTATTTTTGAGTGAACTATTCCTTTAAATGGTCACAAATCTAAATTTTATACTGTTTGCTATTGTATGACTTCAGAAGAAGTGGAAAATAGCACAGTCATGCATTATACTTCAAGTCATGAAAACATTTTTGTTGAAAATTCTTATTCAAAAATTTGCTTCTTGCACCCTTTCAGAAAACAACACAGCATACATATTTGAAACGACATGCCCTAGTAAAAAAAAATCATACTAAGCACATACTAAGCACAGTTCCAATCTATTAACATATTTTCTGACATATCGCTCAAGTCTTACTTGTATAAAAAAATAATATAGTTGTGCTAAGTTCTACTTTAGCACAATCAAATATACTTTAGTATATCTTTATTTGGACTTCCGCACAATTAAAGTGCAACAAGTACAAAATTACTTGTGTTAATTTAGCAGATTTTAAGAATACCAAAGTCTAAGCCAGGATTAGGCCAGTTCAGTTATGAGATTTAAGTATTTTTTATAAACATGCCTTAGAAAAAACATTACTGATGTGCATCTTGAGACAAAACATAGGTACTTATATATTTTAAGATCAGCCAGTGAAAGTTTCTTTCAGCTGAAACAGCTCAGACATACATTTTAGTCTGGGATAGTGTTAAGCCCTGGCTGCGAAACCGAGGGTAAAAGTACAATTACAGGGGATTTTTTATTAAAGGAGAAGTTCACTTCCAGAACACTTACCCATTGTCATCCAAGATGTTTGTGTCTTTCTTTTTTCAGTCGATAAGAAAAAATGTTTCTTGAGGAGAAAATTCAGGAATTATCTCCATATAATGGACTTTAATGGTGCCCCCAAGTTTGAACTTCCAAAATGCAGTTTAAATGCAGCTTTAAATGGCTCTAAAAGATCCCAGCCGAGGAAGAAGGGTCTTATCTACCAAAATGATCGGTCATTTTCGAAACAAATTGACAATTTAAATACTTTTTAACCTCAAACACTTGTCTTGTCTAAGTCTGTGTGAACTCTTTTTTTTTTTTCCGGTTCAATGCAGTCAATACAGTTAGGGTATGTCGAAAAACTCCCATCTCGTTTTCTACCCCAACTTCAAAATCATCCTACATCGTTGCAGAAGTACTGACCCACTGTTTACAAAGTGAACATGCAAAGATGATCAAACAGCCTTTATATATATATATTAAAAAAAAAAAATTAAAACAGCGATGTAGGACGATTAGAAAGAAAACAAGATGGGAGTTGGGAAACGAGAAATTTATGCATTTCCAATACATTTTAGTATGTTTATTTTTTTTACTGGGGTGCAAATGACAGATTTTAAGATTTGGGTGAACAAGGACACCATAAATCTGATTAATTCTCATTGGAATCTCATTTGAGGTAAAATATGCAATCTTACGAAAACAATGCAAAAATTATATATAGATGCAGCACCAGAGACATTAGTATGTCTAGCAGTGATAAAGCTCTGAGTAAAGCTGTTTCTGACCATACTGACTGCCTTTATGTAATGTTTGAGGAAGACCAAAAGACTACAGTATTTATTTTTTCCATGCGAATACCAAACCTTAAGTTCGACTAGTAGTATTTCAAACCCTAAGTAGCCCTGACAGCATTTCATTTATCACTAATGTAGTGAATAAACTGGTATAACATATTCCTCTCCTTATCATTAACCATGAACCACAAGGATATTGATTATGGCTGATTAACATTCAGATGTATGTTTCTCACGTCATATCTCACCTCACCCCAGTTCAGTCCAAAAGAAATCAACCCTATTCTGCATACAGAAGTGAGTCAGACTGTGTCAATGATCTGCGTGTTTATGTACCTGGAGGCAATGGAGCGAGCTGCATATTTCACATGCTTTTCTGAGCTCCACAGGTCTAATAAGCCTTGATGCCTGAAGACAGCAAGAAAATCCTGTCTCTCATTTAAGCAGACAGTTGTGTCAGGCTGTTTATGACTTGTCCGAACTGCCCATCTCTAATTCAGACATCAAGGAGGAAATAATGAAGGACTAGAACAGAGCTTCTCAAATGGTCTTGTTTCACAAACCAAATTCGAATGTGCAGTTTTTTTTCATTTTCAAAAAGTAAAGAAAAAATGTGGCCTATAAGACAGTAACCTGGGTGAAGATCCTGGAACATGCTTTCCTCTTCACTTCCTCTTTGTGTGCTTATTCGTCTCAGTCCCTGTCTCTCTTCTCTTCCCTTTCAGTATCTCTCAAGCCACAAAGAGATTTCCCACGCACCTTGTCTCTGTCACCTGTAGGCAAAGGTAAAAGGCTTTAGTTAGAGAAAGCGAGAAGCCAAAGCAGACAGAGAGAGAGCGAGTGTGCAAGCGAGAGAGAGAAAGAGAGAGAGAGAGAGACTTCAATAGATGCTTCTCTACAACACAGACGGGATACAGTAGAGGGAAGCCCATTGTATTTTTAAAGATGCCCCAGTCTTTGATTTATTATCTGACTTGGGAAATAATTATTTATAACCTTTCATGTCATAGCCTGGAGCCTCGTCCGTCATAAACAATGTGTTTTGAGTGACTTGATATTTCTGGGCTTTGAAAAGGCCGGCGCTGTTATCGGAGCTGAAAACAGATGTTAATGCAGACCGGCTTTGAAAGGTGAAACCCTGGCAAAGAAACGCCAGAGAAATAAGTGTCAAAATGATGAAAGACTGAATTTGTGCGTGAACTATTACTTCAGCATATACGCAGTATCTCATATACATGTATGTACATCTCAAACCCGAACACAGTGCCCTCAAACAATTTGGAAATGCCTTCAGACAATATGAGCCTAAGTTCTTGTTTCTGATTCTTTATTAAATAAGTAAAAAAAAAAATTAAAATAAAAAATAACTTCCAAAAAAAAAAAAAAATAAATAAATAAATTATATATATTTTTAAATGTTTTAAAATGATTTAATTCTATTTTACTTTCAATTATTTTCTATATTTAGAATATTATATTCTAAAGCATCTCTAAACTATTCTGATTGGTCTGTTCTTTTAAAATTGTCTGTTGCTTTAAAAATTTGCAACAACTGGTCTGAGGTTAATCCAGTACTCAGACAAAACATCTGAACGAGATGAGTATAGATAAACATTATTATATAATAACTATAACTGCATTTTTGGCAAGAAATAAAGAAGATCTATGCTCTTGTTCAAAACCCTACTTTGAATAAATGCAAATAAAAAAAAAAAAATGCTGAATGAAAACATGTGTAAAGGAATATAGGCATATCTTGGATCAATATACAACTACCAAGAAACCATGCAGAACCACTTGGTGATATGAGTGAGGCACCATTCTTATTTTTGTTTTGTGAGCTGAAGCTGAAGATATTTTGCAGAAAAAATGGTTGGTATGAAAAAACAACCTGCTATGTTTCACTCCTAGTGCCTCTCTGTAGTTTTCTTTCCATCTACTCTTTGCTGATGTCATTTGGTAGTACCGTCCCCTATGTTTAAAGTCATTCTGGGGGATATTTTTCCATCTCTGCCTCTGTGTGTTTCTCATTTAAGGGCATGCTGTAGGCTTTAAGGGTGCAACAGATGGCCTGGCAGGGAGAGATGCTGTTCTGCTGTTCCGGTTGAATTGTTTTCCAAGAGAAACAGCTTGAAACTGTGGTTGTGTTGATCGTGGGTTTGTTCTGTTTTACCTCCACACAGGGAGGGAGCTCCACTGCAGATGTTCATCTCTCCATCTCTGGTGACACCGTCACCTTTCAAACACCTCCAAGCAGAGCAGGCATCTGTCAGATGGGAAGCCTACAAACAAGAAGAAAAAACTGCTATTTTGGTAAAATAGTGAGAAAACAAAACTTCTGTGGCGAAACTTTTAATTACTCAATATGTGCTTTTTAGTCATCTCTTTAAAATAGTGGCTGATACGCCTTTTTCAGCACAGTACTGAGAGGGAAGTTATGAATATATTTATTTATATATGTAAATGTACTTACAGTGGTATGCAAACATTTGGGATCCCCTTGCAGAATCGGTGAAAATGTGAATAATATAACAAAATAAGACAGATCATACAAAATTCATATTATTTTTTTATTTAGTACAGTCCGGAGTAAGACATTTTACATAAAAGATGTTTACACATAGGCCACAAGACAAAAAATAGCTGAAATTATTAAAATAACCCCCCTCAAAAGTTTGGGAACCCTTGGTTATTAATAATGTGTGTGGTTACCTGGGTGATCTATGACTGTTTCTTGCAGAAAAATCCACCAGGTCCTGCAGATTCTTCAGTTTTACAGCATCTTTTGCATAATTGAACCCTTTCCAGCAGTGACTGTATGATTTTGAGATCCATATTTTCACACTGAGGACAACTGAGGAGCTCAAACACAACTAAAGGCACAACTAAAAAGGTTCAAACATTCACTGATGCTCCAGAAGGAAACTCGATGCATTAAGAGCAAAAAATTTTGAAAACTTTTGAACAGGATGAAGATGTCCAAATTTCTCTTATTTTGTTGAATTTTTTTATTTATTTTTTTTTTCATTTAGTACTGCCCTTCAAAAGCAACAGAAGATACATGTTTCCCGGAACACAAATTAAGTACAATTTACCTTGATCTTCAAATTCAAAAAGCTTTCACCCCCCAGCTCTTAATGCATCATGTTTCCTTCTGGAGCATCAGTAAATGTTTGAACCTTTTTTTTTAATAGCTGTGTTTTTAATATTGAGTCTCTTAATTGTCCTCAGAGTGAAAAGATGGATCTCAAAATCATACAGTCACTGCTAGAAAGAAATTTAAAAATGCAAAAGATGCTGGAAAACAGAAATCTACAGGACCTGGAGGATTTTTCTGAAGAACAGTGCTCAGTTCAGAACAAACAAGGGACTCGTGAACAACCATCACAAAACAAAAAAAAGTCATAGATCATCCAGGTAACCACACACAGTATTAAAATTTTTTTTAATAATTTCAGCTTTTTTTGTCTTGTGGACTATATGTAAACATATTTTATGTAAAATATCTTACTCAGGACAGCACTAAATAAAAAACAACGTGTATTTTGTATGACCTCGCTTATTTTGTTAAAATTATTCACATTTTCACAAATTCTGCAAGTGGTTCCCAAACTTTTGCATTTCACTGTATGTATTTATATATGTATTCATATATGTGAATACTTGCATTACTTGTGGATTATTGTGATGTTTTTATCAGCTGTTTGGACTCTCATTCACTGCAGAGGATCCACTGGTGAGCAAGTGATGTAATGCTAAATTTCTCCAAATCTGTTCTGGCAAAGAAACAAAATTCAATGACAGCAGTAATTGAGCTCTATGAACTCCACAAATTCAAAATGTGCAAAAGCATGAATGCAAAATCTGCTGATAATTTTCTCCAGCATTACTGAAGAAGCTGAGAGTAGGATCTATGACAATGGTATTAAAGAGAATCTCTGCGCTAATATGACATGTCATATTGACAGGAGTAGATAGAGATCTTCAAGTGATGTTTGATGAAACAAAAAAGACACTTTTAGCTTTTCTCCCACTAGCAAAGATGCTCTACACAGCACATCCTAAGGATGGAGTACAAAAAGATCAGTGCTGTGTAATTGCTTGAACTTGGCAAAACCACACACACACACACACAGAGCCCCAAACAAGGATGTTTGCCCCTTCATTCATCTCAGGAGGCGGTGGCGCTTTCAACATATTGGCATTTCTGAGCCGCTTTGCAGTAATTGTCAGTCATGTGGCAGTTGCTCGTTTGTTTTGCTGACATTTTGCCTTTGCCTGATTGTGTATTTAACGGTGGGAAGGGAGGAGAAATTAATTGGAGTGGGGCCTAATCTGTCTGCCTGAAATGTCACCTCTGTATTGCCCAAGCCGACTCTGACACTGTGGCACGGAAAGGAGACACAAAGAAAAGGGTGGGAGCACGAAGGAGAAAGAGTAAAAAAAAAAAAAGTGAGCTGTTAGCATGCATTTACATATAATCACTTCACTGACATTCAGAGCAATTCTAGAAGAACAGAGAGTGAAAGAGTGAAGAGAGAACGCGGAAGAGGAAGCTCTTGATTACCGCTCCACTGGGTGTTTGGACCAAATATTAGCTCACTAATGCGAGGAAATTACCACGCCATAAGAGGTATGCCTCCTCTGGCAAGTCTATAGATTTTCCACATGATGGAAAGTAAACACAACTGAGATCTCTTTAATGTCTCAATTGTTTCTCCTACAATGCAATTAATGGAGAGAAACCTGAAACTTTTGATTAAACCTCCTTAGAAACCCAAGTAATCACGTTTCTATCACCTTTCTGCCAAAATTGGGCCTAAAAAGCTGACGTTCAGCATTTTTATGCATTACAAACAGGCTTAATGTAACAGCTAAAAGTTATTTAAATATCTTACTTAATGAAAATACAAAAGTAATTAAAATCTAAAATATAACAAAATATATAAATCACTTCGAATCAGAAAAAAAAGTCATACATAACGTACATTTTCAGTGTCCGTCGTCCAAATAAACTACATGTCCAGAGCTGCTCTGATTCACTTCGTTCCTTAAACACATACAAAAGTCTTCACTACAACGTGCCAAAATAAACGTTTATTTTAACTTAAAATGATGACAGAAATGTATTGTAAAAGTATATTAACAGTAATATAATTCATTAAAACAACAATCAAGTATTTTAAATTTTATTCATGTTTTAATTTAAACTAAAAGCATTGTAATCAATAAAACTAAATAAATTGAAGCAAGCTTGTAATGCAACAATTTGCTAAAAAAAACTTATTGTTCAAATTTTATTTGAAAATACTATTTAAATTATTAAAGTTGTATGTATTATTTAGATTACCAATGTTTTTACTAATAAAACTGTATTAAATTGTAAAACAAAGAATCCAGAAACATAACACAGAAAGAAAACGCAGATTTTTTTAAATAAAACATTTCATGAGGCACTATTATTGTTAAAATTTTAATACATGATCAACTTTTGTGAATTTACTTAGATTAGATATCATTTTTGATCATTAAAATTCAATTCAAAGTTTTTTTGAACTGTCAAAGAATTCTGAGGAAAAAAAAAATGGTTTCCACAATCAATCAATCAATAAAAATGTTAAATTTAGAACACTGATAAAAATAAGAAGTGATTCTTCAAATTAGCATATTAGAATGAATTCTGAAGGATCATGTGACACTTAATGCTGAAAATTCAGTCTTGTTATCACAGTAATAAATAAAATAATTTTAAAATATATAAAATACAAAACATTTCATATTAAAATGTAGTAGTAGTACTGATGATGATAATAATATTAACATTAATATTAATATTAATATTAATAATAATAACTTAAGTTCACAATATTACTGCTTTTACTGAATTTTTTTTTTAAAAACTAAAAATTCCAAAACTTCTGAAAGTTAGTGTATAATTATATACTCAAACTGCATGCCAACAATAGTTTTTTTCTCATAAGGAACTTAACAATTTTCCAAGTCCTCTGAAGAGTCTCAAGCTATGAAAAAAGCATCCGTTCAGTAATTCTTTGCCCCTTCAGAGGACATTCACAGCAAAGTGTCTAAACTATTGTGAAGGAGTGTGCGTGTGTATTGGCAGGAACAGGAGAAAGAGGAAACACTGATCAAAGTGTGATAATCCAGCAGTTCCGTTCCCTCCAAATCAAGCTTATCCCAGGAGACACCTTCAAAGTCCCCCACGTCTCAAGAGAGTAAGTAGCTGGTGAAAAGAACAGGAAGTTAGACGAGAGGAGAGTGGAAGGTGGTGGGTGTTCTGTTAGTCTGAGGAATAATGAGTCTGAAAGGGTGGGAATAAAAGAGTCTGTTCCAATAATAGTGCTGCGGTGCTTTAGTAAAGTGTTCAGCTCCAAAAAGAGCCTTCGTTTGTGTTTGGATAACAAAAAGGAGAGGGAGGAAATGACTAATGGCTCCTACACAAGGGTCAGGTGGTTAGTGGATATAGATAATACCGTTTTATCCTTCAGGAAACCTTATTTCGGTCTCCCAGCCCGTACTGAATCTTAGGTAAGGCTGAAGGCGTGCGGTGATGGATAGAACTTTCATAATGTTTTGAAGGATCATGTCTGGAATCACTATGCCAACATTTCATCCAATACGCACAGCCTCACCACCTTTCATTTGGGAAGTCAGAAAGCCATATCGACCGCCTTCCCCTTTCCTCTCGTGGACTAATGACTGATGACCCTCACCCACGGACCACCCAATAACCAGAGCGCTGAAGAACGCTTCATCTCTGAAAAGGGCAGACTCTTGGGTCCAAAGTGTCAAAGCCATTTTACAATTTGATAAACGCTAACCTGAGTCTGTTTCATTTCCAGATAAAAGTCACAAAACTGTTCAAGACAGCAATGGAATATTTGGTCTTGTTTTAGGTAGAAGTTTTCTGATGTACAGGCAGTAAATGGACATATATCAAAAAGCCAGTTTGTAGTACTAAAATGTTGTTATTTTCATTTTACCCGTTCCCTTCAACTGTTTCTGGTCTGTTTTTAAGCTGTAGGAGGTTTTCTGGAAATACACATCTACACTTTATTTCTCAAAACTCAAGGTCCCTAAAACTACTAAATAAATAACTTCCAGTTCTCACAAACAACTCCTCAACCTCATTTCCCATGCTGTAAAATCCAGTCTAGGCTTCCAGTTGTAGGTTGGGATATTCTAGCTGGTTCAACGTTATCCAAATTGATCATTAGCCCAGCAGAAAACCAGCTACCGGTTTGTCATACAAGTTTAATGTGATCAATCTGGTTTTCGGTGCGTGGTTGCTGGTCAACCACCTAATGAGCATCAAAGACCAGATAGAAATTAGGAGCCATGTTTTAAAGCACAGCTATGAGATTAAAACGGACTTTGCAACTTAAAAAAATAAAAGCGATGCATATATATTCCATTGACATTTGTTAGGATAGGACAATATTTGGTCAAGATATAACTATTTAAAAAATCTGGAATCTGAGGGTGCAAAAAAATAAATAAATAAATAAAAATCAAAATACTGAGAAAATCATCTTTAAAGTTGCTCAAATTAGGTTCTTAGCAATGCATATTACTAATCAAAAGTTTTGATGTATTTATGGTAGGAAATTTACAAAATATCTTCATTGAGCATGATCTTTATTTAATATCCTACTGATTTTTGGCATGAAAGAAAAATCGATAATTTTGAATCAGACAATGTATTTTTGGCTATTGCTACAAATATACCCATGCTACTTAAGACCGGTTTTGTGGTTCAGGGTCACATATTGTGTTAAGTTGAGTGTTAGATTATTGCAAATCACAATCTAAATTTAAAATGTACAATTAAATATCCAATACTAACAAAACAATATATACAAAAGTATATAACAGATATGGTACTGTAACTACAGCGCCCTTCATTTTTAAAATAGATGCAATGCTGTACATTTAAATCTTGTTCCACCTGTGTAGGCACACATAAACGTAACAATTTATTCAGAAAGCGTCTGCCAGGGGGCTCAACTGTAGCATATTGTTGGCTGCTGTAGAACTGCTTATCTGTTTATGTACATGTGTTCACTCAAACAGAGTGATAAGTGACAACTTAAAATTGTGACACAGCATGACAAATACTAGAATGCATCTGCACGTGAAGAAAACCCTGAATAGAGTGCAGCTTCTTTACGGACTTAACCTTGAAGGCCCAAGCATTGGTACTGGCACATCCTTCCCCCAGTAAAAATGACAGTATTTATGCATAAATTGTTTATATACCAATTAAGTATGTAAGTATTTATAACTAGTATTTGGTTATGTTAATTTCAGAGCAGTTCTAATGCACATTAAAGTTTCATGATGTTGCAATATTCCTACACCTCATCGAATGCATATTCTAAGGCTTGCGGTAAAGTTACTTTAACCTTTATAAACACCTTTTAGTGAGCTGGAAGGCTGAATATTTGACAGGTTCTTGTAAGAGAAACTCCCTTACACTTTGTAAAGTTTCAACAGACTACAACAACTACATCTATGATTTATTGAATGGGCTGTTATGTGAATATCATCAAAATGTTTGATCACAAAAACACACTGTGGCATTATTGCAACATTCAAGTAAATATTTTATACATGTTTCTTCTTTAAAACAGCACAGGTCAAAAGTTACTTGGAAGTTGTTAAATTTGATCCAAAACAAGTCTGCAATAGTGGCAGTAAGTTTATTTGCTGTAAGCATGTATTGCAGGTCTCTGGTGCATTAGAAAACACAGAGAAACGACTTGAATTCTAATTCAAAGCTTGATTAATATCAAGAGAAAACCACACTGGTTTTATGCCCATTTTATGTCTTGGATGTCACCAAAAGTCAGAAATCTTAGATATGTCATATGCTGCTTTGTATCTGACACTGTGGACTACATCTGCCAGATGATATGGTGATATTCTGTTATGTCGCTGCTGAAGCAGATTGGCAGACAGATGACAAAACAAGATCTTGCTCAACATGAATGATCAGACTGAAGATGGTATTCTCAACCTGCCAAGCATAATTTATTCAAGACCTTCTACAACAATCAGAAAGCTTCAGGTCAAATGCTTTACACATTTTAAAATCTGCCATGAGCGAATCATCTAGCTGTAAAAGCCATGTGATTACCCTACACTAACAGAAATAAAAGTATTTGACTAAAGATAATTCTAAATATCAATCAATGTCATGCATTTAAGAGCCTCCAAAACACCTAAATTCAATTGAAATATTAGCAGTATGTTGCTTACACAAAGTTGTACACAATACTTTTATTTAGTCAGAATACATTCAGATAAGAAAATTTTAATACCTCAATGCACTGTAAAAAATGACTGTGAATTTAACGGCAAAAGACTGTAAAAATGCTACAGTAAAATCCTGTCAAATGGTTATCAGTAAATTTGCCTTCTATATACGGTGAAAAAGTGTATTGGACATTGGACCATTTTTCGATGTGAAAAAGAACATAAAATTTACAGTGAATAACGGTAAATTGACATTCTCAGAATTCTCTGCATTACATTTCAATTTTTTTTTTTGGTTAAAATAACTGTTTCTTCTTAGTTGTTTCTTATCAGTTTTGTTCATTAGAGTTGTATGTTACATCTAATGTGTTAAATGAATGTTTATTGCATTATTTCAGTTTCGTGTGTGTTACCATGATGGTGTTTAGTGTTTAGTGTTAGGATTTAAAAACTGCTTGTTATGGGTTTCAGTTCATCATGTGACTTTCTCATCACCACCTATTTTTGGAGGTTGTCAGTGTATTACAAAGGTACAAAACAGATTTCAGTACTTCAAAATGTTGGTTAACATTACATCAGTTAATGAAATTATGGTATTTAAAGGTAAATTTAAGTTAAACCGTAAAAACCTAAAATGTTGCTACCATATTTTTAAAATTCCGGTAAAATACCGGTAAAATATGGTAAAATTCCAGCAACCACAGCTGATGCTTTTTTATTAAATTTACTGAATTTTTTTTACAGTGTGGAAAAGGTTCGTTTTTCTAATGATTTAACATTCTGTTACAGAGTTTAAATACTGTGTAGAATCTCACAGTGTACTTAGGAATGATTCAAGGTCTTCATGCTCTATGCAAGATCACCTCAGAGGCTGAAGTACAAGTCATGTGTGAGTCACTAGACTTTATTTTTCAAATGTGTACCAAAGTTCAAGTTTGGTGAACTCTCAGTTCAGTGTAAAAAGAAAAAGACAAATTCAGAACCTCACCAACCACAACATGCAAAACAACACTCAAAATTATTATAAATTGTTTTCATTAATTAAAATAAAGCTGAAATCTATAAACATTAAATGAAAAACTAATAAAAAAAACTTGAATTAAAATGAGAAGTGAAATAAAACAAGTTGAAGTTACTAAAATTACTAAAGACTAAAATCTTTTTTTTTTTCTGTTATTCTGACTGACATCAAATGCATCAAATGAGTCCAAAGCACCTGTGTTGTTATTGGCTCATTGCAATTTACCTTCATTTCAATGCTGTCACCTTCCCATAACATCCGCTATTACCCAGATGCACTTTTAATCACAGTAGATGCTCGTTTGTGATAGCTGACGTCAATTAACTAATTAAATAGTGAATCATTCAATTAGACCGCCACTTCACTGCAAAATAAATATTGATTTATGCAACAAAAGCTCTTTAGTTCAACGGAAACAAAGGAGCAATACTGAGTGTTTTTGTTTGCATACTGTAATGAGGCATAAAAAATAACATTTGGCAATTTTTGGCTTTTTTTTTTTTTTTTTTTTTTTGGGGAGAATGAGAGATGTCATTATGCTTAGAGGAACTTGTTTTCCCTCTAAGTGCCTTAAAGTGCAATAAATTACAAATGCTCATTATTTACTTACTTTCCCAAAAAACTGTAAACATGAAGCTAGTGGCACTGACAGCTGTATAGTGCAATTTATCTACCTTCAGCAGGAGTAGAATGAATGACTTTAAGGACAAACAGATGGCCAGAATGACATTTCTGTAAACTTCATGACAAATAGCTCTTGCTTCAACTCTTGTGGAGAAAAGTTACAAATGCAAAGTTCAGAGCCATCCAAAGAGCTGCGATATTGGCCATAAAAACCTCATTCTTCATAATATTCCACTTTAAATGGCTTAAAAACAAGCAAACACTGCAAAATTATGTAGATTTAGAACTTTCCATTCTTGCATATGTGTGCTGTAGTGTTTGGGCAACTATGCATTTTTACTAGTCCAAGTTGGTCAGAAAAGGCAGATTTTCTATATTTACTTAACTTTTATTCAGCAAGGATGCATTAAATTGATCAAATAATAGTTGAATTTTTAAAAATGATCCCATTCAAAGATTACACTCGCTTGATTCTTAATACTGTGTTGTTACCTGAATGATCCACAGCTGTTTTTTTTGTTTTTTTTGTATTTTGTCCCTTATTTGTCCTGAACAGTTAAACTGCCTGCTGTTCTTCCGAAAAAAAAATCCTTTGGGTCCTACAAATTCTTTGGTTTTTCAACATTTTGTGTATTTGAGCCCTTTCCAACAATGACTGCATGATTTTGAGATCCATCTTTTCACACTGAGGACAACTGAGGGACTCAGATATGCAACTATTACAGAAGGTTCAAATGCTCACTGATGCTTCAGAAGGAAACACAATGTGTTAAGAGCCGGGGGGTGAAAACTTTTGAACAGATGTCTACATTTATCTTATTTTGCCTAAATATCATTTTTTTTTTTTCATTTAGTACTGCCCTTCAGAAGCTACAGAAGATACATGTTTCCCAGAAGATAAATAAGTTAAATTTACCCTGATCTTCAAATTCTAAAAGTTTTCACCCCCCGGCTCTTAATGCATCGGGTTTCCTTCAGGAGCATCAGTGAGCGTTTGAACCTTCTGTAATAGTTGCATATGAGTCCCTCAGTTGTCCTCAGTGTGAAAAGATGGGTCTCAAAATCATACAGTCATTGTTGGAAAGGGTTCAAATACAAAAAAATGTTGAAAAACTAACATTGGGGGGGGTAACATTCAGGTAACAACACCGTATTAAGAATCAAACTAATGTAAACTTTTAAACATTTTTTCATTTTTTTTTAATGAATTCAGAATTTTCTCTTGTGGACATCTTTAATGTGAACTATATTATTCAGGTCAGTACCAAATAAAAAATAACATGCATTTTGTATTCTCCCTCTTATTCTGGGAAAATAATTAACATTTTGCAAGGTGTATGTTAACTTTTGACCTCAACTGTAAATGCAACAAAATATATATAGAGAGAGAACTCAAACTCTGTATCATGTTTTGCATTGATTTTATAACTTTTCTCATCAAATCAGAGAAAACTGATACAGGATTGATCCAGAACATTTTTAAATTTGAGCAAATCTATAATAGGGGTGGAGCAGATATCTTCAGCTTACTGCTCTCTCTGCCCTGACGTTCCTCCAAAGGCCAAACGCACCAGCCGGAGGTACTCATTTCTCACAGCCGGCAGAAGCCCTTTCACCAGGGATCGGGCTCCCAAATTGAAAAGAGACAATGCCATTTTTCACCCTGGCAAAAAACACATTACATCCTACTGGCATCACCCAAGGGACAGCTCCCAGGTGATGCTACCGTCACAAGAGCGTCAAATCAAAGTCAAACCTCAGGCTTCACTCACAAGGGGACAGTGCAGAGCTGAAACTGATGGGATCACTAGAAACGCCTGCTTTCCAGCTTTCGGCAGCAGTGTGCGGTAATTTAATGAGGACTTTCTCCCTTTGTACAACATTGTGCAGACAATGTTAAATTGGCATGGAACAACAGTGTGTGTCTATGATTTACTCACCAAAAAGGTAATTACATTCTCTGGTTCTGCCCCAAAAGCTAGTGAGCTGCCTTGCTGTCCACTGCTTACATGAGCAACTGTATCCTAAGGGAACAAATGTACTGGAATGGACAGACAATTTTGAAATGCTGTTCACAAAAATTAATATTTCATTCTCATTATGTTTTATGTTATATAAAAATCGAAAATAGAATAACCAAAATTTGTACCATTTAGCTACTATTCTGTAATGAATAAAATATAAGTTACATACGATTCTGGCCTAAACAAAGTATCCCAGAGAGTGATATAAGATTACTGCCTACCTATTTGGAACAGCCTTCACATTGGGAGCACGTTTGCAATGCCTTGATATGCTGTCTAGATAGGCTGCTCAGGTTTTGAAACAGAGCTTCTGTTACACTCATGTGTAGGCACTAATGTTTTTCTCTTTTTTTGTAGCACGCTTAAAAGGAAGGTCAGGTTTCTTTGGAGAGTCACAGCCTATAACAATAGAAAACATCCAAAGAAGTCTTCAAAGTTCAGGCAATAAATAAAAAGCCTTTATTTGTGATGGCTACTCCACTTGTGAAACAAACCTAAAAGCAAGAACATGCTTTCAAAAAAGAAGCCCGCATGCTCAGAATTCAAAGAGATGTAACTCAGAATCTAAGGTTCGCATGTACTTGTATTTCACAAGTGCACGCTTTGTTTAGGAAAAGCAAGGACATGCCCCTAGTTGAATAGTCACCAGGGTTAATAGATTTGCATATTGTTTTTAAACAATGATAAATTCGATTTTATTTCCATTAGACCTGGCCACTAAATGCATAAGCTGCATGTGTGAATGTCAGTCAGTTTGCATGTCCAAATGACTAAAATTTGTGCTATACCTTTAAGACGGCTTTGTTGTATGTGAAATACCATGGTTTTATTCATATTGTGGATTAACTGTAGATGCGAACATTTTCAACTCTCCTATTCTTTAAAATGCCTCTTTTCTGTTCATAAAATAAACTGAAATTTTAATTTCCGTTATACACGGTAACTATTCACTCGTAAATGCACAGCTGTTCTTCAGCCAAAGTAGCAGAATGATTCATGATACCTGAATAAATGACATATCTTTAATCCGTCAACTCTTTGAAATAAAGGATGAGCACAAAGTTTCTGGGCTGAGAAACAGTTCAGGTGCTCAGAACTACTTCATGTAATGTCTTTAAATAGCAGAGAGTTACATCTTAAAGATATGCACAGGAAGGTCACAGCGGATGTAATGCAGTCATTTGGCGTGCTTTTTAAAAAACCCGACTGACGCATAAAACCTGAAAACACTATTTTAGTTATCTTTAGCACTTTAATGACTTCCTTTGCAAAGGCTGAACATGGTGGGCGATCATACCGGGGGTCATTCCTATTATCCATCATATAGGTCCAATAAAATCTAATAATAAATTCAAATTGTTAGTTAGTTTTCTTGTTTGAGCATCAAATTAAATGACCATTGGGAAGAAATTTAAATTACTTCACTACTTTAGATTGAGAAGATTTCATTATTGTTTGTTATTTTGTCACTTTTACTAAACATACCAAGGTAATTTTTTGCTCTGAGTAAAAGTAAATACTTTACTTAATGTAGGCTTAATGTGAAAATGATTGCCTATTTACCTTTTAAGTAAGTCTTTAAAAAAAGAAATAAAAAATATATATATATAGGTGTGAAACCTATCAGCATTTTTTCCCTTTTCCTGAAGGTCTGAATGTCTGTTTTTATTCCTCTATGCTATTAGGACTTAACATTTTCCACAGTGCAGATTTTTTTGTATGGATTCCTTTTCTATCCAAAACATTTCAAATTAAAACATGTTTTCATGAGAATATTCTTCAAATTGACAATCATTTCCCTGTGTAAAATAAAGTACAAATAAATAAAATAAAATTAGATTAAATAAATAATACAAATAAATAAAATAAAAAAATTAATTAAATTAAATTAAATAAAAAAAAAATATATGTTTGTCAGTTGCCATGCATGTAAAATAAAAATATTCAGTAGTTAATCAAATGTAAGAAGGTAATTCCATGCAAATGTCAACATTATGAAAAAATAAAGCTTTTACCAAAGGTTTTTACTATACTGATAGCACAGATGTCAACATTTGGTGGTTCAAATACCCATGTGAGGTCACTTTTAAATTTTTTAAAGCATTTTTTTATTTTTAGTGCATGATTTTCCATAGTCTGGTTCCAAGTGCTATTTCCAGGCTTGTCCCACCCAGTACATTTTCCTCATAAACAGACACATCAAAATTAAAATAAAGTAACAATTATGTGTTCTGTGAAGAGCCATTGCTTCTCTATGTGTTGGGTATTATTGCGTCTGGTTTGTGCATTTTAATTTGCAGAAATCCTACAAAATATGTAGTCTTGTCCTTTTCTGTCACGTCCATAATGCATGATTATTTTTTAACATAGAAAACCATCTGATGTTTAGACTTTATTAACAAGGGCTTATTAAAATATAAACAGATGGTTCAGTAAATTGGTAACATAGTTTCTCTACGCATTTGTGTGTCACATCCATAACCCTGGATTTGCCCAAGAGAGGACAATTTCTAGTTATTATGCTTAATATAGGATCTTTAAAAGCAGCTTCAGAGTCTCTATTTATTGTTGTGTGTGAATACTTAAACTGTTACTGTCTCAATGGAATCTCTCAGCGCTCTTTCGGTGAAGTTCTGTATGAGTAAGCTAAACTTTGTCAGATTTTTGGCAGAACATGATGAGAACGGCAGGAGTTCAATGCTCTGCTCAGTGGTCCAGCGCAGACCTCCTCCAGGCACATTCACTACTTTGCACACATGCATGCACACACACAAAATACACTCTCACACTGCCTTAGACCAGCATACACAAGAACTGCCAGATTTAGTTTGTTGGTAAATAATGTACACAGCTAGATAAACAACAGAATTTATGGATGGATGGATTACCAACAACATACAATACAGTGGGTCCAATAAGTATTTGGACACTTAAGCCCATACAGTTTGGTTCTTGATTCTTATTCAAAAATAGTCCTCAGACCATTCATTTTAACCCCAGATTAGCTTGATTTGCCTAATTGCTCATCAGTGCCCCCTACTGTTTAAGGTAGAACTCTCTATGCTCTGTGTCCATACTGAAGGTGACCGGCTGCTGCTGTACCTGCTCCAATCACAGCAGTGATGCATGTCCCTCTCTACCTCCACCCCTCCATCATCCAGTCCCAGACCAGCCCAGGCCAGACGCACACCAGACCTGCTTGTCATAGTGCTATAGTTGTGCTGAACTGTTATAAATCACCATTACCAAAAAAGGCTTTCCTTTTCATTATATATAGGAACCATTAAGGGAGGAAACCTATTCCCTCGCAATATGTCAGAAATAGTGGAACTAAAGAGAGAAACGATTGGTGTGCCGCTCAAAAAACTGAGCTAAGCAGTTGGAAAGACCCTCTTGGATGTGGAAACATACTATCTACGGTATACTATTACTGAAAAAAAGGGTGTGCGATAATGAGGAAAAAATTATGTCTCTATATTTTCTATATTGGAGTTTTGTCGATAACGGCACTTAAATGAAATTTTGTGTTATTGTGCTGGTATTTTGGCACTGCCATGGACAACTGACTCCCAAAGCTTTTGATAATCTTCATATTCTGTGCAGTGATTTGTTTAAATTGATTTTTACCTTTTATGGGCATTTTTACCTTTACAAGGCATATTTATAAAGTGAATACTGATATATGAAATGATTTTGGGAATGATTTTAAATAGAAATCTAAAATCGTCAGTAGGTGGTGGCTAATCACTACATGAGTGAGTCTTTCATTCAACTGATTCGTTCAAACAGCCGATTGATTCAGTAACGCAGCACTGTCGTGTGCGTTCTGTTGTGGCTTTGTTTAAAATTATTTTCGTTGACAAAACAGAGCAAAAACAGAAACTTGTGCACTCTAAAAAAAATGTAAAAAATGCTGTATGTTTTTTTTTTTTTTTTTTTTTTGGTCATTTACCCAGATGCTGGGTAGTTTTTCTGTAAATAAGTTGCTGGGTCTTTTTTAACGCTGGGTTATTTTTCTACCCAACCGCTGAGTTGAGCCTGTCTCTGACAAACAACCCAGCTGCTGAGTTACAGTTAGTCAGAGCCCTGGCTTTTTGAGTCCTCCACAGGATAGACTGTTTTGCAGCACCACAGATTTGTACTGTACAAGGATTGTATACATTTTATTTCATTTATAAAGTCGTTACTGTGCTGTAAATTGCATAAGTTTACGCAACACAACATAAGGATGAGATCAGTCAGCTGCATCAGCAGCGGTTGTTTCGGAGGATGGAAACGCCTTTTGCCTTGCATAAAATAAATAGATTTTATTAGTTATTTTACTGAGTTTCATCTTAAAATATGTTCTCTAATGTCAGTACTGTTTGTTTATGAGCAGTTTTTGGAGTCAGTCATGGCATCTTTCAGCTATGAGTGAAACGTGAGGCCGCGGTCTGAAGTTTGCAGTTAACGCGGCGAACAGCAGCCTTTCACCGGCTCAGTTTTTGTGGACACACCAGCATGAGAATTAGCGCTATTTCAGTAAAAACCGATTACAGAGAATGGTTGAATACACTAAAATTAAAATTCCACTTTTAAATGATACATTTTTTATGTCTAAAAAACTTGTTAAATGAGTTTAAATGTATATTGTAAACTATGATGTACTCACCCAAATAAATTCAATTTGTCTTGTATTTTGTCCATGTGTTCTTGCTGAATAACAAATGTTCATCTTGATTATTACTGTTGCCTCTAATTTTGTGTGTGTTTTATAAGTTTTACATTTTAAACCAGCAATATAACAATTTTAAACAATAGTTGACTTAAATATATTAACCCAACATGTTTGGTAAAAACAGTTAACCCAACCAGCTGGGTCAAAATAACCCAGCATGAGTTCTGTCCAATATTTACCTAGTGCTGGGTTGCCAAATAACCCAAGTTGGGTTGTTTTTAACACAGCATTTTTAGTGTGTATCTAAAATGTAAGTCAATTAATATCAACTTCTTGTTTATTGGACAGTTTTATAAAATCATCAGATTATCAGATTTGGAATCGTACTGATATTTGGAGAAAACATCACTCTTCATGTGTTATTAACTATATCTGTAACTATAACATTTTTGCCTCTTTATCTTGAATTTTGTGAAAATTCTAATTTTAATAGACTAAATCACTCAGTGAAAGCTTGAACTCTAAATGTGCTGCCGTGGGTGTGTTTTTGTTGGATTTTTGCGATATACTTAATAATGTCAATATGGCACTGAAAAGTTAGGGCACACCTATTACCACTCAGTGTAGAAGTCATCAAACCTTTATATCTTAATTAGTATTTGCAATTCATTTGTAAGAAGAATATCAAGGGTTTGTATGCGTGTACAAAATTAAATTACAAGCATTTAAAAAAGCAGATATTTAAATGTCTTTCTATCTCTTAGAACAGACATAAAGAAATATAAATAAACAAAGAGATAAAATTATATTACATATGTATAAATAATGTACACAGAATATAAATTAAATATGTACATATGCAAAGATTAGTTTCTTAAAAAAAAAAAAAAAAAAAAAAAAAAAACAGTCTGTTTCAGAGGCAAAACTCTTGTTAACTGAAGGCTGCAAAGTTTATTACTCACAGCTCATTACTCACTGCATTCAAGCTGATTTATATTTGATCCATTCATTTGTTTGTTTCCCAAATATCTCTCAACAAAGTCATCGAAAAATATTATAGCTTTGGGGCACAACCATAAATCCCCAGTCTAAGAGACTTTCTTTAAATGTGCTTTAGAAACAAAAGCTTCTGCATCTACATTGGCTTTTAATCTTAAATCAATGCAGAAAAAAAATCTAATTTAAATAATAAAATATTTTTTTTCAGTTGCTATAGTAAAGCACGTCTTCACTGAGGTGAGAAACGGGCGTCAGCCTTAATTAGTCACAGTGCTGGATCTAAACTGGACTCAAGGAGAGGGAGTCATCCGCCCTCCCTGTTTGGAAAACAGCCATCAAAAAAATGCTCTTTCATGTTAACGCTGCAAAATCGACGGCATCGGAGGCTTAGTGCCATGGCAAGAACATTAGGACTGCCGAAAAGGAATGAAAGGTACAGAAAGTTCCCAGAATCGGTGGCATAAAATATGCAAGAAACTGATGTCTAATTGACCACACAGAAGCACATGCACGCCGGTACACAAGCAACGAGAATTAATTAAATGTAATTTGTTACAGTTGAGTAAAAAGGAAAGTATTAATTCATTTTCATGCCACACCGAAAAGGTCTTTCATGGAGAGGCACAGCTGAAAAAGCACTTTGAAGAGCAGCGTAATTGAAATTTTCTCTTTTTTTCCCCGTCAGGTTCCTGGGTCTAGAAATGACATGTCTTTTGTCTGAATGTGCCGTCCTGCCGGTTCGTTTTAAGTGACACTCATGAAAGCTAATAGGAGGACAAATCATTTGTATAAGCTGCTCAGTTTCCGGGCTGTGCGTTTGTCCTTGAGTGTGCTGTAGTTTCTCTCCTTCTCATTCTCATCCATTCTTCATTTATCTCACACAAGCTCATTTTCCTCATTCTTCACTTCTCTCCATCTTCCTCATATTTTTCTCTTGCCTTCTTACCCTATTATCTAATCTCTTTTTCCTCTCCCAGTGAGAAAGTCATTCCTCATTTTCCACCCACTCCCCTCCCTACATATTTTACCTAAACTCCCTTTCCGTCTCGCTCTGTCTGTCTCTTTCGAACGCAAAATGATTTCATATGAATCATTTGAGTGGAGGTGACATTTTAATGACTGTCAATCATGTAGATGTTACCTTGTTGACGAGTGTTATCAGCATGCCTTGGGTTCGACTTAATTCTGTCGTCTCATAGTCTTGAGATTTCTGTGCCTGATCTCCAGTGCCACATTAACCATCTCACTTCTGCACTGAACACACTAGAATAAAAACAATATTTCAACACGGAAATCAGACAGCTTAGTTTCCTATTGATCACAGTTAAATGAATGTTCCTGCTGGACTCACATGACAAACATTAATGAATGAAGAGTTTCTCAATTTTTTTTCTGTCTATAATCAAAGCGTTTAAAGCGGCATGCTTACACTGAAAATAATGTTATACTAATATCTTTATAGTTATTATACTTGATGTGAATGGACCTTTGGCCTAAACTATCAAAGATGATATTATCTTATCCTCAAGGAAGTGACTAATTTTTGTCTGAAAACAAGAACACAAATATGCATTAGCACTTGACTCAATTTATTTAGTTATGTGGTGTCAGTTGTTGTTTTTGTTTTTTTCTCCTTTTAAAATATTCTGTTTGATAAAATTACTGAAATCATTATCACAATTTCAAAAGATGAAAAGCCCTATGAATTTTTTTTCTCCCAAATTCCATTAACCCCATGAATTTTTTTTAATTTATTTATTTTTTATTTTTTATAATTTTTCTCAAGTTTTTTTTTACAAGTTTTTTTACAAGTGTATTATTTTATATATTTATTTTATTTTCAGTTATGTGGTGTCAGTTGTTTTTTTTCTCCTTCTAAAAAATTTCATACTGTTTGATAAAAGTACTGAAATCATGATAATAGCGACATTTCAAAACATTTAAAAAAAAATTCAATATTCATCAATAACATTATTGACAGTCCCCAAAATATATATATTTTTCTGTTTTAATTTTTTCTAGAGTTTTAATGGTTAATGGTTAA
Source organism: Cirrhinus mrigala (assembly GCA_036247105.1). Classification (NCBI taxonomy): domain Eukaryota; kingdom Metazoa; phylum Chordata; class Actinopteri; order Cypriniformes; family Cyprinidae; genus Cirrhinus; species Cirrhinus mrigala. The sequence continues at coordinate 6,903,725 of CM070018.1, forward strand.
ATAATAATAATAATAATAATAATACAAAATAAAAATAAATAAAAAAACATGTTGAATTATTTGAAATCATGAAACCTACACAATTTAAAATCAATTTAAGTTTAACAAAAAATACATTTTAAGGCCCTATGAAATATGTTTTATTTTTTCTCAAAATCATTTTTATTATTACAAATGTGTTTGTTTTAACAACCTCTAATTAACTGATTTTATATAATTATTTATTTATTTATTTTCAGAAATTCTTGTAATCTATTTACATTTTTCTAGTAAATAAATTTTGGTAAATATTCCTTAAAAAATAATTCTTTAATAATAATTTATTTAGTAGCAATACTAACATTACATAGTAGTAATATATTTCTGTCACAGTTTCTTCAAGTTAAACCAAACTTTTATTCTGATGTTTTTTTGTCAAGACTTTCAAGTTTCTGTTTGTATTTGTGATACGACAATAGTTTTTCTCAAAAGAAACAGTAAAATTGCTTATGAAGTGACTCTCAGGGAAGCTCTAAAGATTATGTTCATGTGTTTATGTATTCATATATTGAGGTGACAGAGGCTGAAAACACAGCTAGCATCATGCGCACTTCCATACGTGTAGTAAACGAAAACGTGCGTCTGTGCCATTCATTCACACCAAGACACACAGGATTCATATTTAAATAGTCCTTTTTTTGCCTTAATACTGTATAATATTGTGTATTAATATTGTATAATACTGTATAATAGGTGTTATACAGTAAATTCCATTTTTGTGACAGGATTCCTTGATTCTGTCTGCATTTTCGGCACCGCGGAAATCATAGGGTCCTCACAATGGCCAACTTTAGCTCTATGTCCATCCTGGAAATTCTATTATGCAAATTATGCACACAAAAAAAGCATGTTTCTGAAAGTCTGCTAATACCTTTCTAATGAAAGATCACAAGCATTTTGCATATTTTAAAACTACAGAAATTAAAAGACACTGTATAACAGAAATGACCCATATAACACTTAAAACACACATTGAAAACATTGTAGGTTGCTTTGGATAAAGGCGTCAACGAAATGAATAAATGTAAATGTTTTTAATGAGAGACACAGAAGGAAGACTCATTTAGATTTAGCTAAAAATGAGAGCTTAGCTTTGCTCTACTTAACAAATCCTGCACAAATTTCTGAACCTTGAACGTTGTTTACGGACAACACGTGGGTGTGGATTGTGGCTTACGCTGCATTGAGTTTGCATGCATTTGCACAAAAATGTCTAGCAGATGTTTATGGCAGCTACCTAAAGCTGAAAATTGGAGAAAAAAATCTTTATTTGCTGTCGTCACTGCGGTTAGCTCGTCCTCTACAAACTCCCTGCAATCAATAAGCACAGCGAGTGATCATTAGTGCTAATCGGTGTGCTGTTTAATTGCGGTTTGGGATGTCAGAGTTCACTCACCCCTTCTGAAAATTCAGTAGTGGATTAGCAAGATGGTTTGGACAGGGTTTTAAATGGAAAGATTAACCTGACTTTCCATTCTAGTTGGCTGCTGGTTTACCCACACAGCTAGTTGATCAAAAAAAAAAAAAAAAAAAAAAAAAGCTGGCTGATCTAGTCAACAAGGATTTAAAGCATGACATTAGCTGGTGACTTTCATGCGTTGCCAAACTTTTCAAAATGCGTTTTCACTGAAAACGCTAGACAACCAAAGCATCCTGACTGCCTTTTCAATATTTAGTGAAATGTGAACAACCAAATGGATTTGGTTTTCCACAAATCTTTTCTCAAGTCTGTGAGATGCCTACAGTACGCAAGATGAGCAGAGGTCTGTCCCTTGCTTCTGCCACAAGATGAATAACTGTTTACACACCGGGCCAAACGAGGCCAGATTTACCAGCCCTGTCAACGGCGGATGGAGGATGTGCAGAGTGGTTTCGCAGCCAGCATGAAATACGGCCACACTGTCGTGGGCAGCGTAAAGCCTGGCACTCCAGCTTTTTTTAATTTGGATTGGCAAGCGAGCTGTCAGGGTGCTCGTACGTTATACCTCCCCCTCATATTTGAGGGTCCTGCTCCAGCACTGAGTGGCTCTCGATCATACCTGTCAGGGGGGTTTTATTGAATAACAGTGAGAGGGAAGATGGGCCACCTCCCAGGACAGCAATGCATGATGGGGGAGAGAAGTAGTGCTGAATTGCTGGGACTCAGAAAGAAAACTTTTCTGCTTGTCATCATTAACAGGCATTTACAACAACACCCACAATTTCACATTAGCAACACAGCAACTTTGCCAATACAGTGCCAATACAGAGAAAGTAGGATATATAATTCTACTTTAGTAAATAAGACTTTTAAAATATAATACTTCTATGCAGAAATGATGGATTAATATATATTACTATGAGGTTACATATTAATATAAAAAAGTTTGTCACTGTTTTGAATGTATTTTTGATCAAATAAATGCAGCCTTGCTGAGGCTTCTTTCAAAAACACCTTAAAAAATCAAACTGATCTCAATCTTTTAAGTGGTAGTGTATAAAACTTAAGATAAGAGAACAAAAGATACAAGGAAAGTTTGACAAACTATAGCAATATACACTAACAGCCAAAGTTTTTGAAAGATTTTTAAAGTTTTTTTAAAGAATTCTCTTCTGCTCTCCAAGCATGCATTTATTTGCTGCAAAATACAGCAAAAGCAGTAATATTGTGATTTTTTTTTTTTTTTTTTTTTACTATTTTAAATAACTGCTTTCAATTTGAATACGTTTTAAAATGTCATTTATTCCTGTGATCAAAGCTAAATTTTTAGCATCATAGGTCTTCAGTATCACATGACCCTTCAGAAAGAAAGATCAATCAGCATTTATATAAAATAAAAAGCTTTTGTAACATTATACACAATACCATTCAAAAGCTTGGAGTCAGTATTATTTTATTTTATTTTATTTTATTTTATTTTATTTTGGGGCAGAGGAAAGAAATTATAGAAATCAATACTTTTATTTAGCAAGGATGATTTAAATAGATCAAAAGTGATGATAAAGACATTTATAATGTTTCAAAAAGATTTCTGTTTCAAATCAATGCTGTTATTCTAAACGTTCTATTCATTAAAGGAACCTGAAAAATTCTACTCAGCTGTTTTTAAATAATAATAATAATAATAATAATAATAAATGTTTTTGAGCAGAAAAACAGAATATTGATTTCTGAAGGATCATGTGACTGGAGTAATGATACTAAAAATTCAGCTTTGAAATCACAGAAATAAATTAAAATATAAATTTAATTTAATAAATAAATGCAAAATATATTCAAATAGAAAACAGATCTTTTAAATGATAAAGCTTTTTTTTTTTTAAAAAAAAAAAAAAAAAAAAAAGTACTGTTTTTGCTGTACTCTGGATCAAATAAATGCAGGCTTGGTAAGCAGAAGATCTTAGTGTTCAAAAAACTTTTGACTGGTAGTGTAAGTGGAGCTTAAAAGGTAAAAACAAAAGGTTGATATGTCCCCTTGAACAATAAATGTATTCATTCCATCAGATTTCACCAATCGCATAATGATTTAACTTTATTTTTGATTCAACATAGTTAATAAAAGTAGCACTTGCAAACCCTTTCCAAAAAAAATCTATATGATATGAAGGACACAAACTGAAGAAAAGCTCATTTCATTGTGAAATAATTGTCATTATGTTCAAAACATTGTAATGCCTGCAAAGAAGATTCATTATAGTGATTCATTATAGTTAATAAAAGTAGTAATTGAAGTCCTTGCAAACCTTTACCAAAAATGTTGTATAATATAAAGGGCACAAACTGAAGAAAAGTTTTTTTAATTGTAAAAATCATTGTCATTGTTCATAACATAATGGGAAAAAAAAAAAAAAAAAAAAAAAAAAAAAGGATGAAAGATGACAGTACAGACAGTAAATAAAATAAAATAAAATAAAATAAAATTTAATAACATAAAATACTATAAAATTTAAAGCAAAACAAAATAAAATGTAACATAAAAAAATAAAATTAAATTCAAAATAAAATTAAATTTAAAATACAGTAAATTAAAATGTAAAATAAAATAAAATTAAATTAAAAACAAAATAAAATTACATTTAAAATTTCATAAAATTTCATAAAATAAAATAAAGTTTAAAACAAAATTAAATAAATGAAATTTAAAATAAATTAAAATGTAAAATAAAATGAAATAATAAAATGAAATTATTTTCACTTTAGGCATAAATGGTTTGGAGCAAAGCTGTATAACAGCAATTCTACCTCTATGAGAATATACATTATACAGCTTTAGCCTTGGAAATTAAAAACTAGAAAACTGAGTCCAACTCCTACAACTGTGGCAACATTTTGAAACATCATGACTGTAAGGCTGTAACAAAATAATTATGCTGCTTACTAATATAGAATTAGGTAGAAATAAATAAATAAATAGATTAAAGAAAAACACAATACATATTTAAAAAGTCAGCACTGCAGGTTTGTTTCAAAGAGAATGCAAACACAACGCAGTGCAGCATGTGAAAATAAAATGAAGTGAGAATAAATTTAAGTTTGCAACACGCTATTGTCAAATTTTAATGGAATCAGCAGCGACTACTTGTGTGCTTACCAAAAATAACTAATCACAAGTTCAATTTTAGTTGGAATGCCGTTAACTGTCTCTAAACTTACCGTTCAGGATGTCATTCACTGCACCAATTGCAATTAAACAAGACCTTGAATGGCTATTTAAGTATGCTGTGGCCAGTAAATGTCTTTTGCTCATGCAATCACAGAAATGTATTTCTATATTAATTGGATGATAACGATTCTGCATCTATATTGAATTTGTGCAGGAAGATGAGGGTAATTATTTGTTATAGCTGAAGTGTAAAAAAATAGTATCAACAGCACAGAGTGATTATAGATGCAGCGTGTGGCGGATGTTTTGCGCTCAGGCACATTTGTTAAGTGCAGATGTTTTATTAGAGATCCCAGGAGGAAACGAACAAGTGAGTTCCACATTATAGACCCTTCTGTCTTTCTTTCTCAGTAGACACACGCCCACAAAACCTGAACAACAAGACCAAACAACGGATGGGAAGAGAGTCATTACTTTTTCATACTGTGGCTAGTAAAACAAGGAGACGCCATTACCGCCCAAGTGAGATTAATGGCTGACATGGGCCTTGGCGACCAAAGCAAGTAAAGATCTGCGAGAGAGAAAGAAAGAAAGGACAGACAGAGAGTGTGAGAGAGACACGGACTCATAGGAGAGAAAGGGTGAAGGGCATGGTGCCAAAGCTCATTGACTTCTTTTCCCATCTTCTGAGGCTCTTTGCGTAGGTCGGATGAGTCACTTTAGAGATCTGATACTCTTGAGCTGTCGTCCTCTCCTGATTTAGCCCTCGTCTTGGCTAGGAACGCGCCTACAGAGCTATAATAAGACTTAGCACAGCCGTAAGAGTGTGTCCTGGTGCTCAGCAGAAGACAATGTCCCATTAGAACACTGTGAAGGTGATTTAGCTGATATTAATCAGTTTCAGTGTTCAAATAGCACCCTCACATTGCTGCTGAAAATATATGAGAGGAGTGGATCCAATATGGTGGGTGGCAACCAGAGTTCAGAAGAGCAAAATTCCTTCCAATTCAATTTAATTTAAGGACAATTCAGTATTCAACCCTGGCCCATAAGATGAAAATTCAATAATAATAATAATAATTATTATTATTATAAGTATAATAATAATAATTAATTTAGATGCTATTTTAGGGTGGGAAAACATTATATTTACCAAAATGGCATTAAATGTTGGACTTATTTTAATTGAAAAAATGTAATCTAACTGGATGGACTACATTTATTTCATGAACAACAGTGAGGGGAAAAACAATACAAATGTAATAAATAAATAATAGTAATAATAGTAATAATACATGTTTAGATGCTATTTTAGGGTGAAAAACATTACATTTACCAAAATGACCTTAAATGATGGACTCATTTAAATTGGATGGGATGCATTTAATTTACGGACAACAGTGAGGGGGAAACAATGCTAAAATGTAAATAAAAATAATAACGTATAATAATAAAATAATAATAATAATAATAATAATAATAATACATTTTTAGATGCTATTTTAGAGTGAAAAACATTCAATTCACCAAAATGGCACTAAATGTTGAACTCATTTGAATTGATTTTAATTGGATGGGCTGCATTTAATTCATGGACACCAGTGAGGGGGGAAACAATGCTAATATGTAAATAACAATAATAAATAATAATAATAATAATAATAATAATAATAATAATAATAATAATAATAATAATAAATAAAATGAAATGTTGGACTCATTTGAATTTAATTTAATTGGATGGACTGCAATTAATTCATGGACAATAGTGAGAGGGAAAAAAAATATTTATGTATTTATTTATTTAATTCATTAATAATAATAATAATAATAATAATAATAACTATTACGGCAGACGAATTGTTGAACAATAAATTACTTTGGAAATATAAACCTGGACTTTTAAACAAAAACTGTTAAAAACCACTGCAAAACACCTTGTAGAGACTTTCTGTGCCCTAAATATCAATGTGGTTCAAGCTTGTTTCTTTGCATTACTAAACAGTAGCCGTGCTCCTTTGCCCTTGTGTGATGAGCATCCAGACATGGTGCTAGCAGTAGGGAAAGCACTTAGCCACATGCTCTGCCCGCAGTGCGCTCTTAAACAGGTCCTTTATTTATGCAGGTTATAAAAAGTGCATTAAATAAAAGCGGGGAGTTGCCCATGCCTGGGTTTTGTCATGCCGCTGTGATGCACTGCTGTCCATAACTCACTATGACGGATGGCCAACGCAGAGGCGACACGGTCCTCTCAAAAAACAGCAGTTCATTAACCTGCTCCATTCGCATTCAGTTCTTTTAAGGTTTGATGCATTCGGTAGAGTCAGCTTGTTTACGCATACTGCACACATCTCAAAGAAATAGCACAGTCCCACTACACAAAGATGCCTGGACTGATGATACATTTATTTTGCATGGATCATGAGGGTTGCAGTGCAACAAAATTAGATGATTCTAGAGGTGGAAGATACACTGTAAAAAACAAAAGAAAACACAATTTGTTGAGTCAACTTAAAATAATTTGTTACCCGGCTGCCTTAAAATTTTAGGTTCAGCCAACTCAAATAGGACTTAAAATTTTAAGTTGAATAAATGCAAATATCTAAGTTGTCACTTAGATACAGTACAACTTAACATTTTAAGCCGACGAAACTTTTTTTGTATTTTTTTTTTTTACAGTGTACACTGTAGAAAACAATTTGAGTCAACTTAAAAAAAAAAAAAAAAAAAAAGTTTCCCGGCTGCCTTAAATTTTTAAGTTCAGTCAACTTGAAATGTTAAGTTGTACCAAGTGACAACTTAGATATTTGAGTTAACTTAACTTGGTTTGTTAAACTTAAAAGCTGGGTAAGTTACCCAGATGCCTTAAAATTTTAAGTTGAATCAACTCAAATATCTAAGTTGTCACTTGGTACAACTTAACATTTCAATTTGACTAAACTGTTTTTAGTTGACTAAACTTAAAATTTTAAAGGCAGCCAGGTAACAAATTATTTTATGTTGACTCAACAAATGGTTTTAGCTTTTAAGTTTAACAAACTGAATTTATGTTTAGTATATTATTTAGTCATCACTTCATACAAATTAACATTTGAAGTTGACTGAACTTAAAATTCTGTTAAAAAAAAAACTGTTACCCGGCTGCCTTAAAATTTTAAGTTCAGTCAACTTGAAATGTTAAGTTGTACTAAGTGACAACTTAAATTTTTGAGTTGATTCAACTTAAAATTTTAAGGCAGCTGGGTAACAAAAGCCCAGCTCTTAAGTTTAACAAACACATTTTTTTGTTTAGTATATTGTTTAGTTGTCACTTAACATTTCAAGTTGCCTAAACCTGTTTGAGTTGACTGAACTTAAAATTTTAAGGCAGCCGGGTTAACGATGGTCTTACAGATTTGGAACGACATGAATTTTCATTTTTGGGTGAACCATCCCTTCAAATAGATGAATCCGCTGAAAGAACCAAAAAGATGAAAATGCTTAACAATTGCTTCTTACATCTGGTACAGACCATTACTGTTCAAAGTTCTCCACAAAATGGGTTTCTAATTAGAAGAAGAAGAAAAACCCAGGGCATAATCAGTTATATTTATGAGCTCCGTCACTCATGCTAGCCACCTAGCCATAGACCTCCATGTTGCTAACCTCAGGGTCAGCAGACGTTGTAAAGTTTTGAAACCCCTCTCCATCATCATACTCCCGTACCGCTGTCTCTCACATGACAGAGTAACGCTCGGCCCCATCCATAACCATCTACCAGGCTGTACGGCACACGGCTGTCAACCCGAGGCACGCGGTGATTAGTGACTGACCGTGTGGTGACATTATGGCCAGAGGCCTCAGTCTGAAAGGACATCATCTGACAATTTAAAAGGAAAAGATAATGAACAGAACTGGCCTCGGTGGTCCGAATAAGCCGTCGGGAAAGGTTAACAGCCTCCCTGGCCAGACCGGGCAAGGTTTTCCCCGCTTTTGCATTCGAAGGGATGGAAATGTCAAGGGACAGGGAGGAGAAGGGTCCCGACGTCCCGCGGATCGGTGTGACGTTCGCACGGTTCGACTAAAAGACGCTCATTAACCCTGACGACTGGGCCACCGTGACATTTCACAGCGCGCCTGTTAATTTTATTTGCCACACTTGCGATTTATGGCGCATGATTAAACGCAAACAGTGCTGATGACACAGTAGAAGAGAGTAAATTGCGACTCACTTTTTAATAAACGAGCCCAAATCATAAGAGCCATCTGCTGCGATCCAGTGTCTCTCTCTGCGAAGAGAGAAATGTGTCAGTGTATTAGCATTCAAATGAAGAACTTTAAAAGGCACAGATAAGATGCTTATCACCGATTGGAACTTTCTGAGCGGCAGTATTTGGGTTTCAGATGCTGTTTATTTATTTCATTTACTTGTATATTCTTCTTGAGGGTGGAGAGCCGTGGATTGATCTTCGGAGCTGATTTTATACACATGCTTGTGTTCCTTCGGGCCCTCCAAACCGCATGCTCCTGCATATTGATTGAGAGACGCCTTTTGGGGACAAGTGCCGTTGTGCGAGTTTCAGCGGGCTCTCGGGAGGCTGTGAAAACACGGCGTGGATAATCCATACGCTTGCCCTGAATGATTTATTAACAATCATTTTTTGTTGGAACCAATTTGTTTCATTAGGCACCTTTGTTTGTTTATTGAGCAGCAGGGACAAAGTTAAAAATTAATAGGCAAATAATTGCCTACAAAGCACACCTTCATAGAGCCATCCCGGTGAAATATTGCTTGGCGGAGCGATCCGGAATGACCCCCAGTGCATTGAAAAGTGTAACCGGCAGCCTCCGTCTTTATTAAAAAGCCTCCATGGGGTTAATGGGATATAATGCATAATGTGTGACACTGGTGTTGCTGGCTGTCTGATATTTGCATTGGCGATTTGAGAAGCTAATAATTTATGTAAAAAGAATGACATGTCAGTTAACAGTTCTTAACAATTCAGTTCTTTTTGTTAATCTCTCAGTTCACTTCCCAATCATTTTTACTTAAACAACTATTAAAGAATGAAAATGCAATAAATAAATAAATAAATAAATAAATAAATAAATAACCAACCTATTAAACAGACTATCTTGTTTATAATACTGTACATTTTCCTTATCCAGGTGAAAATAAATAAATAAATAAATAAATTTCTCTTTAAGAAATAAAGTATATATTGTATATATTTCGAAAAGTACTTAAAGTGGAGTATCTGTGCTCCTTTTTTTATTATAAAAAAAAAATGTTGTTGTTGTTGTTATTATTAATATTAATTATTATCATCATCAAATTGTATATTTTACTTAAAGTGGAGTATCTGTGCTCTTTTTCATAGTTCATTTTGAATAATAATAATAATAATAATAATAATAATAATAATAATAATAATAATAATAATAATAATGTATTATTATTATTATTCAAAATCACTTTTGAAAAGGAGCATAGATACTCCACTTTAAGTACTTCTCAGAAATATACATTTTGATAATAATAATAATAATAATAATAATACTTATTATTATTATTATTATTATTATTATTATTATTCAAAATCAACAATGAAAAAATGAGCACAAAGAGGATTATTATTATTATTATTCAAAATCAATAATGAAAAAAGAAGCACAGAGCCACTTTAAGTACTTTAATAATCATAATAATCATAATCATAATAATCCTGTTTGTGCTCCATTTTCCATTATTAATTTCTAAATAATAATAATAATAATAATAATAATAATAACAATAATAATAATGATTATTATTATTATTATTATTATCCTGTATTTATTAATTATTATTATGATACGGTATGTCCTTTATTAATAATAATAATCCTTTTTGTGTTCCATTTTCCATAGTTAATTGTGAATAATAATAATAATGCTTACATTAAATACAGTATCTCCTTTAATAATAATGTTATTATTATTATTATTATTATTATTATTATTATTATTATTATTATTAAACAAAAAAAAGCGCCTCCAAATAAATTGTGTGACATTCGCGAGGAGATACTGCACCTAAAGGAAGTATGAATTTCTCCACTTCACTTCCTCTTTACCATAGGAGTCACACAGCTCCCTATTACAGACAGTTGAAGAGCGGAGGGATGAAAGAAGAGATTATACCCAGCCCTTGCAGACCTCCTTCCTCACCAGCGTCTCTAAAAGATATTCAAATAAATTCTTTTAAAGTGCGGGTGACCTTTAAGGATTTTAGAGCAGCTCAGCCGCTCAGAGGTCTCCATTGAGTTGCCTCGAGCATTTTGTATTAGATACCCTTGGCTAAATTCCCAGTTATGAACTCCTGTACTGGGAAGAGAGAAATGGAGAAAGTATTATCTTTGAATTATTGTGTGATGATTCCTTTCATGTCCTCCATATCACAAAGTGGGCTTTTTTTTTTTTTTACAAAAACAAAGATGGATGTACAGTATGTATGCATGAGTGTGTGTGAATAAGACATGTTTTATTTATAGTTTTCACACAAATGCTCATATAAAACCTAAAATTTAAACCCAGTGTGTCTTACCCTAGCAAACTCAGTCATGCAAATGCTTTACTGAAAGGGCAATTCATACACAAATGCAAGAACTTGGCCTTCACTGGTTGAGAGAGCTGGTGGTGCATTGTACAGGTACAGCATATCTTATAACCTTTGGAAATGAATAACATTTATATTGTCTGTGGTGGTCCACCAACTTGAGTAGCTCAGCCCCATCCACCTTCAGTACTGCCAGGATGGCCTTTTCTTCCCTGTCCTCAGAGAAAATCATCTTTGCTTCCTGACATTCACAGGAACTGACAAAGAATTAGATTAAAGTCATGCTCAGCTGATCTCTTCCCAACACTCCTCCTAATAGCTGTCATCAGCTCTGGCCGCAGAATTAAGCGTGCAGGACAGGATTTACTATTGCACCCCACCTGCGGACTCTGAAGAGACTGTTGTGTCTCTTCAGAAAGAACATGCTTACACAACCTAATGTATATCAAGAAGCACATAACTACAAAGCATTGTGGTCCAGAAGTAATTACGGTTTGCATCAAGGATTTCAAGCACCGACTAGTTCTGTCAATTCCGAAAGCTTCCGAACAAAGATGCTGGAATACAAAAATAAAATTTGCATTGCTTTTTCAAATGACTTTAAATCTATAATTTCCACCCATTTTCTTTATTCAATATTCCATTAAAATAAGCACATACAAAATAATAAAGCAGTGATTCCCGACTGGTTTTCTTTAGCAGCACCCAGAACAGTTTTGCTTACATCAATGACTTGTAATCACCATCAAATTATATATATATTTTTTCTCTCCTTTTCATTCCAGTTCACAGTCTGTGCAGTTTTTAAATGACATATAAATGTATTTATTTTAAGAAAAAAGGCAGGCAAACTGCTTTGCAATGTCACAGTTAATTCTAGTCAACATTAGAATAATAACCAATCAATTATGAGCACAATTTAAGGGGAAAAAAAATAATAATAACATTGTAGACATATTTTCAATTTATTCCTAATAAATAAATAAATAAACTAAGCAGCGTGATTTACTAAGCTTACACGTAGAATAAACACTGGGCTAATTATCATATTTTCTTGTAACCATTTAGCATTATTAAAATAATAAATACCACAGCTCGACACACAGCCTTTGACAAACAACAAAAGAGAAAGTGGTCTGTGCTAATTATGCTAATTATGTACGTTAATATGATCAGCTGTGCTTTATGTTTAGCAATAAGCAATGTATTTTCACCTCTGTCCGTGATTCTACCGAAATAGACCTGCAACTCGCCAGCTGAAAGCCACTTTATTACATTTTATAGCTGCGACAGCCTTATCCAGGTGCCTGTGTTTCCAAGAAATTTGATAAAGACAACCTTCTATCCGAGAAAGCCCTTCTATCAATCTATAACATCAATTTCCTCCAGATGAGGATGTGATACATAGTCTTTTTATCACTAAAGTTTCGTGCCTCAGTGCAGCAAATGATTCATAGACCCCATGCGGTGGGAGCAGCTCTTTTTATGAGTTTCCCGCTGTACAGACAGGTGATGGGATGGCCCATCATTTCCCAGTTTTGCAAGGCTAAGTGGAAAGAATTGATTGGCCGACGGCGGGCGAGAGAGCGTTCAAATGAGGGGCGCTTTCCTCACAAAACCTACTTAGCGCTGGTCGCTTGTTACATCACAGGACCATTATTCAAATATACGGCTATACGGGTGGGCATATACGCCGATGGCGGCTGCCTTTTTAGTGCCAGTTGAATCTCATCATCGAGGGAAGCTGTTATCTATCTATTAAAGTCTAGAATGCACCTGGCTCCCCCGTTTGGACCACATACACTCTACATCATCCTTAACACTGCAGCTCTAGCCCCTGTTGGAGGAACAACAAACCAATCATCTAAAGTGATGACTGGCTTTTACTGTTGAAACTGAGCCATTTTCAGACAATCAAATAACACTGTCTTTTTCGTTGTCGGTCATCCTTAAACTCAGATCATTTTGATGTTTCTAAATGCAGTCACTGTGTTTGATTTACTGTAGTAAGATATTGCACACTTAAGATGCATTATCTTGCCTGCTGCCTCTCTAAACTCACAAAGTGGTTTGTTCCAGTCAAATAAATGCAATACCTTCTGTTAGTGAAGAATGTCTGACTTTCAGTGCATTACAAACGGTTGCTCATTCATGTTTTTTTTCTTTTATCCAATATAAAAATTTTACACTGACCCCTTGTATTGAGTATAAATGGAATACATATAAATCTTGTCAAGATTAACACATTCAAATTCCATTTGGAATTCTCCATCATGCTTGCTCCCTCATTTCAAAATTCATTTCAAAATTTAAAAAGGCATTTTCATTTCAACTCTAAATTGTTCACAACCCTGTCAGGAAGGCTACTTTTACCAGGCTCAGAGCATGGGGTGGGTTAGGACATGAATATTAATTACTTTGTAACATTCATGCAAGATATTTCCTTTTCACTGCAGAAAATCATATAAAACATTTTTATATTGTGATAATGGGACGCGTTTTTATTGCTAGCACTTTACTTAAAGTATATGTACATTCATAATGTACATCGTTTGCAGTATAACGTGCATTACAATGCATAATTAACGCATTAGAACAAATTTTATAATTTTTTTTTTTTTTTTTTTACCATTTTTAAAAGTGAGCACCCTTAATGGGATGCACCAAGATGAAAATTCTGGGCCAAAACTGAAACTGAAAGTTCTGGATGCACTTCATCGAAAACCAAAAATACTTTTTAATAATAATTATTTTATTAAATAATATAAAATAATTTTGTAAGACTTTTTAATGTAATTAAAAAAAAAATAATAATAATTCAAATTTTAATGATAACAAAAAAAAAAGTCAAACCAATAATTTTTTTATTTTATTATTTTTTTTTTAAAAGTAAAAACAATAAAATTGGACAGAAAATATATTAATATTGAATATTAAATATTAAATATCCGTCTCCCTCTCTCTCCTATAGTGGGAGAGTGAAATCTGCACGCAATATATTTTCGGCTCACATTTTTTGGCCTTTTTGTTTTTGGCCAAAACCCAAAAATAATGATAATAAAAATGCCATCACTGTGATATTCTTTTTTTGGTGGGTGAAAATGTTCACACTTATAAAAAAAATAAAAATAAATTAAAAAAATTAAATTTTTCAGCTGTGAAACCCATGAAATATACATTATGAACTGCATAAATCTAACTTTACAAGAAGAGTACTGTAATGTAATTAGAAATAATTTGCAGTTCTTGAAACAGATGTCTCTATTCTCAAATATCTTGGTTGAAATGTAACTAAATTATTAAGAATAAAATTATATATTTTCAAAAAAAAAAAAAATCACAGTCAAATGCTGTTTTGTGGATAAAATAATAGTTATTTTTCGAAAAAAAATTTTGGATTTCATGCATTTATTTGGGTATGTCTAACTCAGAGATTTTATTAAGGTAGCATAGTTATTTATTATTGTGGTATTTACAAAGCCAGTGAATTATTTAGAGAGCGGTAACAACACATCTGATTTAACATTTACCAACCAAAACAAACCATCCAAGTCACACTTTCACATTATTTGCGCTTTGGAGCAACCAGAGGTTGATTCCCTCAATTGGGTCACATATACTCGGGATTGAACCTGTCTCTTTGCCAGTAAGTGGTTTGTGATCCAAGAGAAAATGTCTCTCCACACACACACAAACACACAAACCCTAACGTAAATACTTCTATCACTAACCCAGCTTGCTTCATCCAGACGGCAGAGAAACAAAGTAGTGACAAACGTGCCAAGACAGGTAAAACATGTCACTCCCTATGACTGTGTCTCTCTCACCTGCTCCTTCTTTCATATGGCTTTATCCGAAATGGGGTTCTGCCTTTGCGCAGCAGGAATCAAAGCTACCGTCTCAGTTCAGTGACCAAAGTAATAGAGGAACGACTTAAGTTACAGTCTACTACTACGAGCTGTTTATTTGTTTCATGCTTTATCAGAGGAAGCAAAGCAAAGGGACGTGGGAAGCAATATTCATTTCAATGATGTGGATTTTCTTAAACTGCTTTCAACACATGCCGATATTTCTTCTGCAGGATTTCATATAAAAATATATGAATATAGACACCGCTTCAAATTTTGTATACATTTTATAGCAAACGTTACAAGCACGATCCCGAAAGTGCATACAGAGCTATATCACTGATATGTGTTGCCTCGTCACTAATTTAAAAGGAGGAAACACACTTTGTTCTGTTTATAGGAAGCTAATAATTTATCTTTAATAACTTCTCATTTCCTATTGAAACAAAGCTTATGTAGGACATATCTAAGGGCTCATCTCTTGTTTTAAAATAGTCTTATATCACACATATGAACCATGACTAATTTCTAATCGCGTGTCAGAGATGCACTAGTATATAGGTGAAATCAAAACCTAATTGCTATTTCATAACACCTTTAACTCAAGGCTGATTAAAGCCTGGAAAAATCACTTTGGGCATTCCCAAAAGTAGCTGTATGACATGATCACATATGATTGTAATTTATATGAATGAATCATCTGCTGAATGACTATTTCCTTGTTTTCCTTAAGCAGTAACTGGAGTTAATGAAGCTAAATGTTATATACAGACAGGAAAGGATGACCTGTCTCCGCTCCTTTAAATCACCAACAATTGACCATGCTTAAAAAGAATCCACATAACATCACTTTTCTGCAATGTGAGAATTTGATTAATGAAGCAAACAATAAAGCACAAACAGAAAGCTTAATTACCTCCGCTAAAAATAAACCAAAGGTCTGAAGCTCCACAGAGAAATCACTTTACACCATGAAAAATCAAACTCCTGCAATGCATAAGAACAGCTGTCAGAAAACACTGTTTATTGTGTCAACAACCTTGCTAAAAATATCTTACATGAAAGTGAGAAATATGATTAAATCTTTGATTTTAGCTAGCAATATGCATTAATTATATTCTTGTAAAACAGTTTGCAAGTTACTTACGTTCTAATATTTTTACAAAAGTTTTATTCTAGCACAGACCAATTAGTTTTGAATAGTTTTGAGTAGTTAAAGTTAAGGCATATTAAATAAAAACTGAAGTAGGACCAATGCTTTCCAATCATAACTGAGATTGTATGATATTACTAGAATAGGAACAATAACAATAATCTATCATAACTGTATCCATAAACAACAAACACAAAGAATAAATTGCAGCCAGTCGAAAGAGTTGAAAAGAGTCGAACAAATCACTTAGAATAAATGGAGCAAAAATAAATAAATAAAACCTACCATGCAGAAATAAAATGATGTATGGCAAGGTGGACCAGATCCAATCTACATGTAAATAAGCAGCCTCAACATCAGGTGTTGCAACAGATCGTCATTTTGCTGTTTCAGGATCCATTTTATACACTTTCTTCACATTTTCCACTTGCTGGTATATTTATACATTCGTTAACTCATCTTCTCTCTCCACTGGCCACCATGAATAGTCGAAAATTTATGAAAAATTAACTTGTGAAAATCAGTGGTGTACCAATGATCAGAATGAAAAACTGAAGACCACAGAAATCATAAGAAAGGACTAATGGTAAAAAGCATAGGATTTTGACGTTCCGACATGGCCAACAGGCTTTATTTTTAGCTTGAAAATCCTTGAAATCCTGAAAAACTGATCATCCACCTTTTTCAGGGTTTGGGGTAGTGTTGTTATTGTTAAAAGGATAGTTCGCCCCAAAAATGAAACTTTGCTACTCATTTACTCACAGTAATACTGGATTACAGGTAATAATGTTATAAATAATATTCGTTTTTTTGCACAAACCAATCATTTTGCTTCATAAGACCTCAATATATCGTCAGGAGCAATGTGTTTTAATTTTGTGTTCTCTGATATGCTTCCTTTTCTGACTTTTTTTTTTTTTTTTTTGACTTTCAAAATGTTGGTAGCCACTGACCACAGTTTTAGCTTAAAAAAACTTAATTACTGTATTACAGGAAAAAAGTCATAGTATAAATAGTGTAGAATAAAATATATAACTCTTTAAAAAAAAAAAAAAAAATCTTTTAAGAAACATGGTGACACTTTATGGCTGTTTCTAACCTTATTAGAAAATCCTAATAAAAGTTCATGAAATAACACAAACACAAATTTAAAAAAAAAAAAAAAAATTTAATATATATATATATTTTTTTTTTTTTTTTTTTTTGTGGTAAAAAAAGAGTTTCAATAATACGTTAAAGGGATATTTAACTCAAAAAATGAAAATTACATCATGATTTACTCACCCTCAAGCCATCTAGGTGTATATGACCATTCTTGCAGACGAATATAATCAGAGTTATATTAAAAAATATATATATATATATGTCCTGGCTCTTCCAAGCTTTATAATGGCAGTGAATGGCTGGTGAGATTTTGAAGTCCAGTAACGCTGGAAGTCCGCTGGAACGCTTCTCTCTAATAAATGCATGTAAAACAGTTAGCAGATGCTAGAGCTTACAGTTTATAAAGTTTTAAATATGGCTATTTTTCTTACACAAATGCTTCAGAAGGCCTTTCAGTGTTGCCAGTGTTAACACTGTTGCTGCAGGCTGTTTTTCATGTTCGTGGGTTGAAGCGACCCCAATAACATAGCCCCTGGAATGCTGCAGGGAATAATGCCAAAAAAATGTGTATTTTACCCTTCGGGATGCGATTTTTACCAGGGGGCCCCCTCAAAACAACATTGGGCCAGTTTTGGATAGTTTTTAGTAGCAATTGGGTAGGTCTTGTTGTGAAAACCTGGCAACCCTGAGGCCTTTATTAACCCCCTGAAGCCGTGTGGAGTACTTTTATGATAGATGGATGCACTTTATTGGACTTCAAAATCTCAACACCCATTCACTGCCATTCTAAATTTTGGTAGAGCCAGAACTTTTTTTAACATAACTCCAACTGTATTCATCTGGAAGATGAAAGACATATACAACTAGGCTTGAGGGTTCGTAAATCATTAAGTAATTTTTATTTTTGGATGAACTATCCCTTTAATGTTTTGATTAGGTCTTATAAACCTATTAAAAACAAACCGAATGCAAAATAAAAAGTTAATAATCAAATCATGTTTTAAAATGTACAGGGCTCACAAATCGAGTGCCCGATGGCCCGGGGCCAGCGTGGAAGACGCTCGGGACAGTTGACGAATTTGTCACTGGCCCGATCGGGCCACTGCCACGTCATCACGAAAGTTTATAATTTGCACGTGTTTTTAAGCCTTTTTTGTTCAAATTTCAAGCGATCACAGAGAGACACGTCTCTGACGGACAAATAGCCCACAAAAGTATTTTAAATTACTCGTCTTGATGATTAACTTTGTAGCTTCAACAATGATAATCTATATTTAAGTGGAGTACAGATGCACCGATCGACCGGACATATTCATTTTTCAAAATGTCATTTATGTGGAAATATTATGAACTCTTTAAACATCCGTGAACAGAGGTCAGAGATGCTAAAGACAAACGCAACGAGGAAAAAAAACACTGTAGCAGGCAGAGCAAGCTAGATCACAGCTCACAACGCGCAAAATACTGGAAATGTTGTCCTAAATATTGAAACGGGGGTTCATACGAATGTATCTCTGAGGGGAACTGAATGTTTTAAGAAATTAAACTATTGCATTTAAACTAACGTTCATAAGCAAGGTGCTGCTTTGTTTACAACGGTAACCAGAGAAACGCTGTATGATTCCTTTTGCTGGCAAAGACTGAGTTTGCATCCGTCTGCCGTTTTTTCCCTAAAGCATCTTTTCAGTTGTAATAAAATATCAACAACAGTAAAATAGTTTTTGAACAAACAAATAATGTTTGAACTTTTATTTGTTAGGCTAGTAGATTTTGATGTGCTATCGAAATTGGTATCAAGAATTGTACTATTTAATTGGTATATAAAATTGTGGTGTCATATAAGCTTATTTATTAAGTCAAGTCAAAATTTGAACCACTGGCCCGAACGGGCCAGTAGAAAAAATCCTTAGCGTTGAGCCCTGATGTATATTATTTGATGCCTTTGGGACCTCAAATATAAAAACACAAGTCATATACAACACAACATGAGTGTTTTAACCAAGTTTTGCTAAGTTACGCTGGTCCACCAGCAAGAAAAACACCAAATCAGCTTGAAAAATCTTGCTGGTCTAAGCTAGTCAAGGAATTATTTGTATTTTTTCCTCTTTATTTTGTGAAAACTGCACTTAGTTCAGAGTCTAGACATGCTTTGGGTTAATCTCGCAAAAACACCCATGCTGCCCTGCTAGCCTCAAGATAACAACCTTCCAGCCAAAGTGCTCAGAAAGCCACTTCTTCACCTGAGAAACAGACGTTTCGGCGTCTTCAGGTCCCAACCCTTCTCTTCAACAGGGGCATGATAAGAACAGAAAGGACATGGAGGTAGGGCCGGCTCGACTGCAGCCGTAGAGGTAGTAAGCAATCTGCCGGGTGCCCTTCTCTGCCCATAATGCATGCAGAAGTGTGTGATTGATTTTCAGCAAGGGAGTGGGTGTCTTAATGTCCTAATGCATTGCTCTGTCACAGTCGCCGTGGCTTGGCAGCCTGCCCTTTTCATGGAGGGATCTCTCGCTCGATTGGATGAGACCTGGGCAAATAAATAAAGCAAGGGGGGTATAAGGAACAGGAAAGCAGAGAGCATGCTAAAGGAGACAGGATGGCTCTTTTTGAAATCATCTTGACTGATGGCAATTCAAGAATCGATTCTATTTAGCAACACTCGTGTGTTTTGGTCCACATCTGCTGTTGTCGCTTGTCAGCGCGCCTCAATATATAACTCGATATATTTTCAGTTACATTTCAACTTTTTGTAATTCCTCAGAGTAGAGCGACGGCTCATCATGTTGATCTCAAAACCGTCACAGAGCTTTAGCTATTAAACAAAACAACTGCCTCTCAAGAAGAGATAATGACTTTGTACGCTAATGAGCAACATGAAGGAGCCTTGACATTGATTTCAGGGAGAAAAAAAAAAAAAAAAATACAGTTTGAAAGTTTTCACAAGGTTTCAAAGTGACAGAGCCACAGCGAACGTGTCAATCTCATGGCTACGACCGATACTTAATGAACCGCTACAAACTGCCAAAACACGCATAGTGAAGGTTATAAAAACAGACGTTTAATTGTTGACATGTATGAAACGTTTTAGAGGTCCACAGGAAGCCAAAACTTTATAATTACTCATGTGTGATATCAATTTTCAGCTAATGAGCGTAATTTAAATCCAAAGTGTGAAAATAAGAAGCGAGACGATTAAAAAAAGCATACATAACAAGGTTAAACATTATTATTCCACAGCCAAAAATGTCCTAAATGTTGTAACTAGCTATTCATAGTAATTTCCTTCCTGTTCTCGGAAGCTTTCCACACGCACTCTTCCCTTGCGTGCAACAAGCGATTGTCGTCATGCTCCACTCTACAACGTGTTAAAGAGGATGACATTATATATCGCAATGAATTTAATGAGTACAGCAGTGGCGTCTTGGAGCTCACAGCCTGATGGGATGAATGCAGGCCAGCTAAAACACAATATTGTACCATACCAATTACTGCCTGAAAAGGTCTAACCCTCTGATGAGAAATATTTTTGTTGCCAAAACACCAATTTAGTGCATCAGTGGAGTGTTTCAGTGTAATGACTGTAGGTGTGCAGCTGTAGCAAGAGGGAAGGATTATGGCAAGAAGCTCTAATGTGTGATATGCACGCTGGGTTTAGAACAGAGTATTTAAATATTTATTTATTTTATTTTAATACCATAACCAAATGTTTTTCATGACATTCTGTTTTGTTAAAGGTTCTCGAAGGTGCATTCTTTCACCAACGGTGGACCACTGCTAAAGGTATCTGAACTGTGAACCAAAAACATACAGCACAATCAGTATAGTTCCTATTTTGAACAAAGTATTCTTAAGAGTCGATTCTTAAGAACATTCTGGTAGTTTGATTTCCAAATCACTGACTGATATGAGCGGTTTCTTTAAGTGAAACAAAAACAAACAGCTTATAGTCCGATTCTCCTATATATATATATATTTTTTTTTGAGCTGGTTCTTTTTAGTGAATCAAAAACATATAGTACAATCATAGGTTTGTTCCCCAAAAGCAACTATGGTTGCAAGTTCCAACTTTTCCAACTGAGTTCAATGGAACTTGCGACCATAGTTAGGAAAACGCATCTCAGTTCTTATTTTGAATTAATTATTCTGAAGCGTCGATTCTTTTTAGTGAATCTGAAACATACTGGTGGTCAGATTCACAAACCACTGACTCCTATGGGCAGTAAAACACACAGCACGGCTACTGTAGTCCAATTCTCAAACGACTGGTTTGTTATGAGCCGGTTCTTTTTAATAAATCAAAAACATTCATTAAAACTAGTTCTAATCCTGAATGAATTACTCTTATAAGCCGGTTCTTTTAAGTGAATCAAAATACATTCAGCTTGACCAGAGTAGTCTAATTTGCGAATAAATGACTCCTAATAGCTGGTTCTTAATAGTGATTCACAAACAAACAGAACAACCAGCATAGTTCTATTCCAGAACAAATCGATTCAATGATTCAGAAACATACAACTGACTATAGTGTAGTCCTATTCTCAAAGAAATAACCAAAAACATACAGCACAACCAGTATAGTTCTTATTTTGAACCAGTTATTCTCAAGAGTCTATTATTTTAGTGAATCAGAAACATTCTGGTAGTCTGATTCCCGAACAACTGATTCCGATGAGCTGTTTCTTTTAGTGAATCAAAAACATACAGAACAACCAGCGTAGTTCTATTCCAGAACAAGTTGCTCATTTGAGCTTGTTCTTTTTACATTGTAGTCCGATTCTCCAACAAATGAGTCTTATAATTCAGTTCATTTTAGCGGGCCAAATATTTACAATGCAAACATTCTGATTTCCGAATTACTGACTCCTATGAACTGTTTCTTTTAGTGAATCATAAACAAACAGCACGACTAGTGTAGTCCTATTCTCAAACGTTTGGTTCTTATAAGCTGGTCCTTTTTAATGAATCAAAAACATCCACTAAAAGTAGTTCTAATCCTGAATTAATTATTCTTATGAGTCGGCTCTTTACAGTGAATCAGAATGACTCCTATAAGCTGGTTCTTAATAGTGATTCAAAAACAAATTGCTCATATGAGCTGGTTATTTTTACAGAGTAGTCCGATTCTCCAAAGAATGACTTTTATTTTCAGATTCAGTTCTTTTTAGTGGGACAAAAATATACAGTGTAACCAGAGTAGTCTGATTCCCAAACAAACGACTCCTGACTCGGTTCCTTACAATGATAATGATGATGATGAATAACTTTTTTAATTTTTAAGTGAAATCAAAAACCCACAAGAGCCGTCAGATTCCCAAACAATCGACTCCTATGAGCTGGTTCTTTTTAGTTATTAAAAAAAGCAATGCATGTAGTTTAACATGGCTGTTTAAAAGACAATACTAAAAAGTAAATGAATAATTAAAAGATGGTATTTAAAACAACAATAACAAGTGACTAAATATGTTCCATGTTTAATTTTTCATGTTTTCATTTCAATGTTTATTCAACAAACGTTCCTTTCTCAAAGGTACTAATAAAATCATTTAATGGAACTATTAAATAATGTAAACAGAACCACAATCTCTAAACTCCTCAAGATTCCCATCTCTACCTGCACGTACACACATGGACTTTTGCAGGCATCCCTCGTCCTCTTCACGCACTCTGTGATTCATGGCTAGGGTGGTGCGCGGAGGGCAATTACACCCTATCGATCGCAAACTCCCGTGGGCTGAAATGTATGTATGTGCATGTGCTGTCAGGTGGACTTCCAGCAGTGCGTTCAGCCTGACACACTCACTACTTAAAATGTCCGTTGGGGTTTCACCCCGGTGGTCTCGCTAAACCTGTAGAACTGACACAAGGTCAATTTACCCTCCACCCTTCATCTTTCTTTACTCTCCAGTCTCCACTCTCAAATCCAGCTATGACTGACATGACTGCTACAGGAAAGGTCATCGAGACGGCTCCCGCTCTGTCGACATGTCCTGTACAGCTTTCTAGAAGCCTCTGATAAAAACAAATACCATTTCCAGCTAATCTAGTGGTCTCTAGAGTCTCAGCAGGCTCTTTTGTTGTACTGAGATATACAAGGGCGGCCTGCTTCTGTGTGCCGAGATGTAGTTTTGACAAGCAGTGACGAAACACGAGGGTTTTGTGATGTGAGAGGGGTTCGCTTGTCTTGTCTGAACCGGGCCTGAGATATGAGCTTTTAAGTGTCAAAAAAACAGAGGAAGAGAAGTGGGAGATGTGAAAGAAAAGTGTTAATCCATGTCACGACTGACGGAGCGTGATATTGGGAAATGATTGTGTGTGTGCGTGCACACATGTTACCGGTGAAGCACAGAGGCTGCGGTTGACAAAAGTAGCACAGTGTCTATGAAGAGCCATTTATACTATGTGGGAATACGTAAAATATGAAGCATGATTACACAATGTCATTTCCAAATAGGGCTTGGCTTTGACCAAAATTTCACAAATCGACTACATTTGATTCTGATTCACAAGCTTGCGATTCTATTCGATTTGATTCTAAATTGATTATTTTGGATATATATCAGGTACAGTACATGCCAAATTTTCTCAAGGGGAAAAAAATAACCTCTCAACTAATGCTAACTAATTTGTATACAAATGCTTCAATTAAATCTTTATAATAATAAAGATACAATTTCACAATTATATTTCAATTTGTAATTTGAAATATAAACATTTAAATGGAGGCTGTCACAAAAACTTGTGAAAAATGAAACACTGAAGAACAGTAAAAATTACAATGAATATGTTATATGGTGCATTTTATGCTTTTTTTAATTTAAAAATATTTTCATATTTTTATCATTTTTCTAGCTGACTAATGAGTTTATGGTCACTGAATATGGTTTATTCTGAGGTAAATGTAACATTACATGACACATTGTTTACAAGCTGTTATACTGACGTCTTTCCATGGTTGAAACACGATTACATGAGACAGGATATGGATTTTGATAAGTTTTATTCTGTATTTATTGTTTGATTATTGTAATAAAATGGACAGAATTTGAAATGAGACTCATATCAAAAGCAACAAGGCACAAAGCTTATTACAAATTAATGCATGGGAGGTGCGCTACAAAATTCTGTTCATTGACTGAAAAGAGGCTAGAGTTAATTGATTTAAGAATCAATATCATTTTGTAAAAATGAGAATCAATTAAAACTGAGAAATCAATGTTTTTTTGTTTTTTTTTTGTTTTTTTTTACCCAGCCCTATTTCCTAAACTTAAAAAAAAAAAACAAAAAAAACTTATCAATACTCAATATGTGTCTGTACATACAGTTTTGCAGGGGGTAAAAAAGAGGTTTGAAATGACATGAGGGTGAGTAAATTAAAATTTGTATTTTTGAGTAACCAATCATTTTAAATAATTGGCTTTTATACTGTCACAATGCACTAAAGCCAGAGCAAATGATTAAAATATTATCAGATAAAATGTGTCTATGTGAATATTTTAATCATGATTATTTAACATGATTGGATTTTTTTTTTTTGCATAATATATTTTGCTGGAAATAAGGTTGCGATATCGATACAGCAAAAAATAATGCTAGGCTAACTAATGTACATAAAATAAAAAAAAAATAAAAATAAATAATAATAATAATAAATAAATATAAAAATTCCTAACATAAGTAAACTAATAATTAATTGATACAAAGATGAGACTTTTTAAATCTCACAATTCAGATTTTTGTTTTCTTGCAGTTCTGTTAATATGGACTCAGATTTGCCAGATATCTGTCAGAAACTGGTGGGGGAAACAAAAACCAAACTCAGAATTCTTAAAAAAAAAAAAATAATAAAAAAAATAAAAAAAAAAACATTGTGAGATAAAAAAGTCACAATTACTTTTATTCCATGGCAGAAACATTATGGTTTAGACCATTCAGAACAAGTGTATTCCTGTCTCTGCTAGGAACACCAAGGTCATTAGTTTGATTACCAAGGAATGCATAACTGATAAAATGGATAACCTGAATAAGTCACTCTGGATAAAAGAATTTGCCACATGAAAAATCAATCATCCACCTGAATGCTGTTTCTGGTAGGCAAATGTTAATGCTAGTTAACAAGCCTAGTAGAGATTCCAGCATCCATGTTTCCATCAGGGTGGTCTGAACAATGCAGCAATTAGCAGAATGTCATTCATGTTGTATTTTCAAGGCCTGAACGCATGTCCAGGAAAAGAATAACAGAAGAGAACTACAAAAGATCTGATGTGTAAGATCTGTAGATGCCTGAGGGCAGAACTTGGTATATCTGATCGCTCACGCCCGGCGCCATAAAAGCCATCTGGGAAGCCCGCTTTTGATCAGTGCGAGTTTCTTCGAGCCGATCAGCGGCGCTGTAGAGCACGTCATCAGTGGTAAGGGTGGAAGCTGTCTTCAGCCTAACAACTTCATCAGGCGAGCTGCTAATTATGCGCAAGGCTCATTAGCGAGGCCTGAGGAAACGTGGAGCTCTAAAACTTCATTAATGTAAGCATTCAGCCTGAGCATAATTACATCCCCTGCCCCCTCTTGCCACGAGACGCCACATTAACCCGCGACTCCATCCGGACACTGGAGCAGACTCTCGACAGACTTCCTCCGCAGCTGCTCCGGCTGGGATTGCACGCTCCAGTGTGGGCAAAGCATGTAGGCTGTTGTGATCCCTCAATCAACGCCGTAGAGCAGACCTCGTCCCATATGAACGCCTTGCTGCTCCCATACGATCTCACATGCTGTCATCACTTAAAACGGTTCTGAAGGGACCTTAGAGCAGAACCGGTTGAGAACAGAGAATCAGCTGGATGGGGTTATTGATCTGACGACGCTCTTCTTTTCTTCTTTTCGCTGTCTTCCATTTCGTTAAAAGTGCGTGTCCCTAGGTTATAAGGTTTGAGGTTTCACAGCTTTGCAAGTGGATTTCATCACCATCTCTCGGTCTAATGCATATGTCAAGCTGATATCTTGGCAGCCATGATGAGACCTTTATTTGGAAAGGATGAATAATTTACTGGCTCGTATCAGAAGAAAGTGATTGATGTATCTGATTGTGCTTTGAGACTAGTATCACCTGTTTAGCTGTCTCTAAATACGTGGATAGAATTTAGGCAAGCTTGTTTACTCAAATTTAATTTAAATTGCAATGAAGAAAAATGGTTTGACAGGCCTGAAAAATAGAAACAACGAACACAACCTATTTTAGATCAACTGTATCAGGAGAAAGCCAGTTTCAATAAAAAAATCAAAACATTATCACCAGTCGATTGGCCAAATAGAAATTCTCCCACCCAACAATTTCACTTTTTTTTTTATTAAACATTCAAAACAAATATAAAATAAAATACAAATAAAATAAAAAAGGTAAAGAAAATGCATGTGAAAGGCAAAATACATAAATAAAAAATTCATATATATTCATATATATATATATATATATATATATATATATATATATATATATATATATATATATATATATATATATATATATATATATATATAAATAGATTAATCCTACTCAAAATTTATTAACAAAACTTGTTATTTTAATAACCATTTTATTATTATTATTATTTATTATTAAAACACGGGCAGGAGAAGAAAAATATTTATTTTCTTATTAATTTATTTATTTATTATTTCATTTCATTATTTTTTTAATTAATTAATTAACTATTATTATAATAAAAAAATATACATTTATATTTGATATTATTTGTAGACTTTAAATTTTACATTATATACACACACACGTTTTTACAAAATCATTTATTGTTATCATAATATTTTATGGTGGATGAAAAAGTTTATCTCAGTCAAACTTTATTAAAAATACTCTTATTTTCATATCTTATTATTACATGTTAAGCTTACACATATGCTTATAAAAATATGTTGCTAAAACGTTGCTAAAATATTATCATTTAAAAAAAAATCTAAAATATTTTTCGAAATATTTTTCTATTTGATATAAATATATATATATATATATATATATATATATATATATATATATATATATATATACACACACTTTTGTTTTTTGTTTTTTTTTTGTTTTTGTTTTTTTGTTTGTTTTAACAATGCTCAAAAAATAAAAACATAACGTAAACCTAAAAAAAAAAAATCAGCAAATATAAGATGACAGTTTTGACAGTTTTTGTAAACTGGCCCCAAACTCTTTTATACAGGCTCCGGGCCATTAGGCCAGTCTTACTGTTGAGCCCTGCCAAACCATTTTATACTCGCTCACCTGAGAATGACATCAGGTTGAAAACGACACAGACATGTTCTGACATCTCAGCCTTATATCCCTGTAATCAGGGAGGCCCAATCATACAGACCAAAGACTGAAGGTCAGCACAGGGGGCAACACTGAGAATATGATGCCTGACTCAGTGTGATGGCTGGAGGCAGTTAGTAAGGACAAGAATACGAGTCTCACTTCCAATCTCATCCCGGCAGACCTGCGTAGGTCACAGGGTCAGAGTGATTACACGCTATTACATGCAACAGCGCAGCTCAGGTTTGTTGTTGTACACAGAAGAGGTCACCGAGGACAGCACAGGGACTTGGTGTTGGACATATAAATGACAAGAGTGCAGCTCTCAAGAGGAATTGCTTTACAGAAGACGAAGAGGGCGGAGCTAAAGAGAGGGCAGAAGGTGACAGCAGAAGAACACAAGAACAGAAGATTAAAAATGAGAGCGTCACCGGACAGCCACAGAGATACCTCAAAAGATTAACTTCTAGAATAGGGGTCAAAGAAATATCACTGTTTTGACAGAAAATGCAGTAGCAAGCATTGTTCTTCAGATCTCTTTGGATGTGAATTTCAGTATCCCTGAAGTAAATGAAAGCTTTACAAGATGGAATGTTAATCCCGGTTTAATATTTCTCTGTTGTACAGTAACAATTAAAATACATTAAAATAAGACAGCTCTGTTTTAGTGTTACAAATTGATCACAGCAGGGCTCTAGGTTTACTTTTTTTTTTCTTTTTAGGAACATGTGCTCCTAACTTTAAAAAAATCTAGGAGCAGAGTCAAAATTGTAAGAAAAATTGGATAAAAAAAAATTAGCCTTCCCATTACAAGGTGACATTTGACTCAAGGTGATGGGAAATTTGCAAGTCATTGATTTGATTGCTGAATCATTCATTCATTCGACTTGTTCGAACGGCTTATTCATTTAGGAATTAAGCAAGTGACTGTCTTCATAAATTTAAACAAATTGACTAACTAGATTAGTTTAAAAGCACACGTTCATTCATATAACAAAACAATGCTGTTTGAATGGAGATGTGCAGCGGCTCAGTTGTGACTTGTTTCAAACTATTTTTGATGACGATATAGAGCAAAATCAGGCAATTGTGTTATAGTCAGACAATGTAAGTCACTAAATATTAACTTCTTGTTTATTTAACTGTTCAATATATATAAATCAATATCTCAGTTACAAACTCCCTTAAAAATCATTAAAAGTTGTTCCTTTATCTTAGTTCATCGCAATCTCACAAAGTTCCATTCTAATCAATGAAGCTCTCTACACTGCACAATGAATCTCTTATTTACATTCTCTCTACACTTTGTTTATGAAAGGATGATACATTACATGTGATACATTACTCAGTGTTGCAAAAACACATAGAAACCTTTGAAGCTCCATATAGTGGACTTCAATGGGAGCCAATGGGTTGAAGGTCCAAATTGCAGTTTCAATGCAGCTTCAAAGGGCTCTACACGATCCCAGCCGGGGAATAAGAGTCTTATCTAATGAAACAGTCAGTCATTTTCTAAAAAAAATAAAAATGTATATACTTTTTATCCACAAATGCTCGTCTTGCTCTAGCTCGATCTCGCGCATTACGTAATCACATTGGAAAGGTCACGCACGGTTAGTTTTTCGTCTGTGTAGTTCGGTTCAAAAAGCTACAGTAGGGCGAAAAAAACCCCATCTCATTTTCTCCTCCAACATTGACATTGTTGCTTACTTTTTATAATATAATTTATTATTATTATTATTTTTTTTTTTTTGAAAATGACCATGATTAACAGCCCTTTATAGTATCTTACAATTTACATTTATTGATTAAATTTAAAAATTTGACACGTGACGCATATGTTTAATTAGGTTAGAAAACAATGGCCTTATAAAGGTAAAAATAAAAAAGTAAAACAAAAAAAGTAAACTTATTGGAAAAGTTAATTTCCATTACTCCTGCAAACTAATCAGACACAGAATATGAAGAACATCAAAAGCTTTGGGAGTTAGTTCTCCATGGCAGTCCTAAACCTGCCAAAATTCCAGCACAATAACACATTTAGCAAAAAACTGTCTAATAATTGTTATCAACAAAATTCCAGAAAATATCAAGATATCATTTTTTTGTCATTATCGCACACCCCTACAATAGTGTATGTCATTTCTTTAACAAGCAGCACTATTAATAACCATATTTGAACCTTGGTGGCCTTTTGTATCATTGTATATTCATATATTCATAATTCCATGTATATTCTGTAATAGTGTATTTCAAGTGTACTTAAAGGATCTTAATGCTATTGTCTGGCTGTAAATGTGCATAAGATAGAAGCTTACCATTAATCATGTGATTATCAGGGATCAGTTGCATTACTGAGTTTCATCATCCGAGTATTGTACTGTAAGCCAGAGCGCAAGGGCGTTTCATAACATAAATTTGTTCTTGTTTTGCAAATTGCTGTGATCACTTGACACAGGTCGCTCTTGGTTTCTCAGGCCTGCGGTGCCAGCAAGTGACAGATTTAAATAGGATTTGCATCTCAAACTAGTTGGTGAGGAATATGAGTGTGATTTGTCGAACAGAGGGAGAGAGAGAACACCTCTAGAAGATGACAGAAAGATTGCATTACAGCTCAAAACCTGTCACTGCCAATGACCTTGAAGAAAACACAACTGAATAGTGAGAGGAACCAAATTGCAGAGGAGGAGGAGGAGGAGTGTCTCGAGATGAGGAAGATAAAGGTGTAGAAAGAGATGAGAAGATAGGAGGCAGTACAATAGCACGGCAGCTCATATCACGTTTACGAAAAGTAGAAAGATGAATCCAACCTGGCATGAGAGCCAATGGGAGCGTTTTTAAATAGATTAGACACAGTCAAGGCCGTGTGGAGTCCGGGCAAATGTAGTGAACGAAAACCTGAGAGTGCAGCAATGACTAAAGTGGCTCAAATTTGACAGTGTCACTTCAAGAACTTACTAGTGCTGTAATTTCACCATACATATTTGAAAGTTAATCTGCAGGATGAAAGGTGTGCGAGGGGCTCACGGTAGGAGCATCACACTTGTAGACAGGTGTCATTAAGGGAACAAACAGTAAGATGAAAAAATCAGAAACGGTAAAGCAAAGCATATGCACTTTTAAGACGCTGTCTGTTGCCAGAAGGCATATGATATTTACGCTTCAGCTTTGGTAATTTGGCTAGCAAGGTGATAAACATTTATGAATTATGCATGACTAGTATAAGGAGGCAGTGAAATGGCCAGGTTTTGCATATAAGTTTAGCTGAAGTAAAACTTAGAGGTGTGCATTATTTAAAAATGCATGTAGTGCAACGACTCAGTGTTGGTATAAAATTCATCTTTTAAATAGGTCTACCTCACACACTTTTGTAAAAGGGTGTATGATTCAGCATAATATGATAAATGAATATTTAGAGATAGCTTAGGGAACATCAGAGTAACTTTCAGTTCTATTAAAGGAATCATTCAAAAATGAAAATTTGTTTGATGTTGTTCCAAACTCCTTTAACTTGCTTTCTTAAGCAGAACAAAAAAGGAGAATTCGTGAAGATTGCTGAGGGATTAAAACTTTCATTTTTGGGGGAGGTAAAAAAGATGCAGAAGCCTCATAAAAGTATAAAGTAAGTTCATGAAACTTAATTATGCTGTATATACCAAATCTTCTGAGGCCATGCTAGCTTTGTGTGAGGGACAGACTTAAAATTTAAGTCATCTGCTCATTGAAGATGTCCTCCAAAGAAATGTTAATGGAATTGTTAAGGCTCTGAAATTGAAACATCTTATATGTCATTGCATGCACTCCAAACAATGACAGCAAATGGTGCCTAACATCTAATTTTGTGTTCCACAGAAGCAAGAAATTAATTTAGGGATTTGATTAACTTTAAAATGAGTAAATTACGACAGTGTTTTCATTTAACATCTTAGAAAATAGACTACTAGCTTGAATTTATTTAAATGTGGCAAGTCATTTATTTGCAGAAGATATTTATATTACAAAATATCAAACTGTCCTTGTCAGAGTCTAGTGAAAGCCACAATAAAGTAAAAGCCACAAATTCAATAATGTTCTATTTCTGATCTGAGAGTAACTCATAAACTGAGTTTTATAAAACATTATCTAAGATCATGTGGATAACGAAAGGGGAAACTCTCAAAAGACAAAATGAATCCACTCACATAAACCAAGCACTCACTCATGATGATATGCTGCAGTACTTAATGTTTCATCTGTCAAACATCTCTTTTGACCGTCTTTATGTATAGAAACATTCTACTGTCCATATATGTAAGGATGGATATCTATACCTCCTAAGGATCCTATGGATATCTATAAAGTCAGAGATATTGTAATTGTGAGAAATAAAGTCAGAATTGCATGATATAAACTAGCAATTCTGAGAAACAGTTGCACTTGCATGATATAAACTCGCAATTGCGAGATATGAAGTCTAAATTCCGAGATATAAAGTCGCAATTCAGAGAAATAAAGTCAGAATTGCGTGAAGTAAACTCGCAATTCTGAGAAATTAAGTCAGAATTGTGTGATATAAACTGGCAATTGCGAGTTATTAAGACAGAACTGTGAGATATAAACTCGCAATTGGCAGTTATTAAGTCAGAATTGTGAGATATAAACTCGCAATTCTGTGAACATATCTGTCTTTTTTTTTTTTTTTTTTCTCCTCAAAACTGGACTTTATAACTCTCAAGTATCTCATAATTCTGAGAAAAAAAGTCTGAATTGTGAGATACAAACTCGACAGTTTATATCTGGCTATTCTGACTTTATTTCTCGCGACTGTGAGTTTATATCCCGCAATTCTGACTTTATATCTAACAATATTTACTTTATAACTCGCAATTGTGCGTTTATGTCTCACAGTTCTGAGAAGAAAGTCAAAATTGCGAGTTTATATGACAATTCTGAGAAAAAAAGGTCAGACTTGCGAGATGTAAACTCGAAATTGCGAGAAAAAAAGTCAGAATTGTGAGATAAAAAGTCGCAATTACCCTTTTTTATTGTTTATTCAGTGGCGAAAACGGGCTTCCATAGATATCAGTATGTCATATGACAGAACTGCGCTTCTTCGCTGGGCATAAGAGCTCAAGTTCAACAAGAGTTCAACAAACATAAACAGTTAAGCTGCAAAAAAAAAAAAAAAAAAAAAAAATGGACACAACTGAGGAAAATATAAGTAATAATAAGATAATCCATCCATATCTCCCTAAATATGTACACTTTAGGATCATAACGCCAAAGGAAAACCTAACACGCCAAATGTACCAGAGCTTGCGCGACTAAACAGGTATGTGCTTATATTTACTATATTTTAAAGTGCGGCTTGATTTTTGTATGATTATTATGTAATCGAGCAGCAAATATGAATAAACGTAAAGAAACAGACCTCAGGTATAAAGATGGGAATCATTTGCGTCAACAGCCTCCTCAGAAAGGTTTTGGCATAAAACCTGTAATTCGCGGTTGCTTTTTTGAACGCATCCCGTCGCAGTCGGTCACATGACACTCCAGATCCAATAGCGTTTAGCGTTAATTACGTCAAACCCAATGCGTTGCGTCCAAAAGCGCTATTTTTAAAGTGTGGGCTACTATACCTAATTCTGTTCAGTATGCTGCAGCACATTGGCTCAGCCAGTGATAGGAGAGACCTGTTAGCTTGTCTCGCTTGTCTCGCAGATGTATCATTAAGGGCTGCTGTTATGCCCTTTCTGGAATAAATGATTATCATTTTGACACTTGACAAATCAGAGGTTTTCACAGTTGCTTGGTTTTCTTTTTGCAATTCATTGGCGGCAGCCAAACACATGGCATATTTTCTTAAGGGGATTATTTTCACACATTCATTATGTTCAGTTGATTTGACAGTGCTTTGGCTGTAACAGTATATCAAGAAACCTGTCATAGACAACCAGTTATAATTTGCAGACAGTGCTATATAATGTATCTTCTGTTTAAGCATCCTTTTTATGCATTACTATAGTCTTGCTATAGTAAAAAAAAAAAAAAAAAGGTTATAATTTTTGAAATAGGTGTTTGAAACAGGGCTTTTTTGTAATGTTAGAAAGTGATTCCTTGAGGGTTATTTTTCTGCATTTCACCCTTCACACTTCCACTTTTCACACTTCCACTTGTTTGCAAAAACAACGGGGCCCAAAATTTCTCATAAAACCTCAGCAGCCTGCCGGAGAGACGAAGGCGAGTGTGAAGCTAATAAGGTTTGCACAAAGAGTGTGCTCTGAAAAAAATGGGTCTCGGGTCATATTCCATACGCCACGTGTGAGAGTGTTAAAAAGACAGAGCATGACAGTGAGAGAAAAGAGAGAGAGAGCTGTGAGTAGAAAGAGAATGAGCACAGAAGGTTGAAAGAGAAAAGATAGGCCAGATAGGAAGATGGAAAGCATGAGGTTTTGCAGAGGATCTATTTTTTCCCCCTTTCTTGTCAGCAGAAGCCTCACTGGGTTTCTTTCCACCCAGGATTTGCCTACACAAAAGCAGCCTAAGTAATGCGGTCTAATCCCTCAATCCGAGCCTGGTAGGGAGTACGATAGATTTGTAAATGGTGCCCTTTACAAATCTGTTTTATTCCTTTTTGTCTTCTCACATCCATGTCATTCACCTTTTCATTTCCTTTCTCCCCAAACTGCTTTATCTGCGTCCCTTAGTTGTTTAATGCTTTCTTCCTTCCTCTCCGCTCCCAAATGATAGTGAATGCTTAGCAGTGTCGCAGGCTTGCGGCTCAGGGTTGGATGTTCCTCATTCAAATATATTTATTTATTTTTCCATCTCTTGAAGCCACAACAGAATGAAATCCATAACTTTTTGCTTTATTCAAATATGTAACAATTTACAGTCCTATTTGCACTCCACAGTGACTATGTTCTGATTAGACAATGTGATCTTTTCAAAATAGTTTTAGGTTTAGGGTGAAGGTATTGTATTTGTAAAATGTAACTATACAAATATCAAGGTTTCATGAATATGGTTATGTTTCTATAGCTATGTATGCATTTCATAAATACTTTTACATACTGATGCTGTCAGTTTATCCATATTGTGCATTTCAGTGTATATATTTTTGTACATTTGGATGTGTAAACATTCAGTATGAATGAGATCAGGAGGGAATGAAACCGTAGATACAGTACGTGACAACAACAAAAAAATTAATCTAGTATATTTTGACACATAGAGTCATTGCACACTGATGTCATTCAAATTTAATCATTCGTTTGAATTTTCAATTCTGTTTGGTAGCGCAAAAAAAAAAGTTATAACTTTTTGTTTGGAGGACAGAACTCATGAAACTATTCTAATTTAAGAGGGTTTGAAATAGGTTTTTGTGCCTTAGTTTGACCAGATAATATTTCTGAAAGTTTTTATTTATTTATTTATTTATGTTAGAAGGTGATTCCTTGAGGCTCTCTCCTTGAGGCTCACCCTGTTTTCTTTTCACACTTCCACTTGTTTGCACGTCAAAACAACAGGGCCCAAAATTTCTCATAAAACTTCAGCAGCCTGGTGGAGAGACGAACGTGAAAAAAAAGTTTATTTGAAAGTCCTAAAAGTAATTATGAGTCAAAAAGATATTACAGCTGAGATTATGCCTGGTTCATTCATCACTCTATAAATAGAAGGTCAGGGCTAGTGCATTTTGGGATACGGCATTTCCCATGGGTCATCCAGATATTCCATGCATACAGAAAGATCAGTGTGCCTGAGGAAACAGATCATTTCTCAAGTCTTTTTTGAAATTGCCTGGAATTAGACATCCCAACAAACGTGTGGTCTAATCCCAGATTCCCCTTCTGTCTGTGGGTTATTAATATATGTGGGTGAAATAAAAAAAAAGGACCAACAGATTCAGGACAGCCATTGAGTTGACTTGCAATTCACCTTCATTAGTATGCACATCATGGCTGTATTTAAATGATAGTGTATGCTTGTTTTAATTAATCTTTGATGGTACAATCATAGCTGACTAGTGCCTGTGTGCTGTCCATCCACATGCTACTGTAGTTCACCCTTACTCTGTTGGTCTTTATTGACTCCAGATTACCTCATCTCCTGTGTGCTCTGATTGAAGTCTGTGAATCATCAGCCACTGTCCGGCTTGAGTTTCCACACTGTCTGAGTAGGATTAATCTTCACACTATCTCTTTCCTCTGTGGCTGTGTCTGAGAGTGCTGCCTTTGGAAACAGTATATGGATAGGAAGACATCAAGACACAATCAAATACATCATTAGTGTCATGTGTAATAAAAACAGGTTAATGGTGGATGAATTTGTGTTCCTTTTTTCAAAGTGATTCCATTTCCAGTCTTATTATCAATATGATGCTCAATAACAAACCATTCTTTAACAGGAAATTAAAGGAACACTCCACTATTTTTGAAAATAGGCTCATTTTCCAACTCACCGAGAGTTAAACAGTTGAGTTTTACCATTTTCGAATCCATTCAGCCGATCTCCGGGTCTGGCGGTAGCACTTTTAGCGTAGCTTAGCATAGATCATTGAATCTGATTAGACCGGTAGCATCTTGCTCAAAAATTACCAAAAAGTTTCTTTATTTTTCCTATTTAAAACTAGACTCTTCTGTAGTTACATTGTAAGATGGACGGAATATGAAAAGTTAAGATTTTCTAGGCCAATATGGCTAGGAACTATTACTCTCATTCCGGCATAATAATCAAGAAACTTTGCTGCCGTACCATGGGTGCAGCAGGCACAATAATATTACGCAGCCATCAACTCTGCCGGCTGCAACTCTGCAGCTACAAACTTAGTGTCTGTCACTTTCAGGCACTGTGTAATATCATTGCGCCTGCTGCACCCATGGTACGGCAGCAAAGTTTCTTGATTATTACGCCGGAATGAGAGTGTCACGTATCCTTATTGTCATCGTGTGTTTATGTTGTGATTTCACCATGTGCTTCCTGGACTCAGCCCTCTCGTCACCCTAGTCACGCCCTCCTTGTTTCTTCCTGAGTGTTTCATTGTCTTCACCTGTGTTTGTTCTTATTAGTTTGTGTATTTAAGTTCCACCTTGTGTTTAGTTCCCTGTCGGTCTTTGTCGTTGCATATTGTTGCATATTGTGTGTTCCTGTCTGTTCCTCGTGAAAGTAATTAAAATTAGATTTGTTCCGTACGTTGTATCCTATCTTCCATCCAGCACCAGCAACAACGTGACAGAAAGACCGACCTTATAAAGAGAAGATGAGTTGGGCTGAGGACGCTTTGTGGAGACTGCGGCAGGACGGTCGTGAGTTGGAACGGTATGTGGAGGAATTCATCGAGCTCTCCCACCAGGTAGGCTGGCACGAAACTTCTCTTGGCGCTGTGTTTGTTTTGGGGCTGGATGATGAGACAATACGCTGCGAGCTTCCCACTTGTAGTTTCCCCTTGATCGAGCTAATCAATCTGATTCTCTATTTAAACGGATCTGATTTTGAAGTAGAAGAAGTTCAGAGTCCGATTAGGTCTCATCCTCCAGTCTCCTCCCAGACACAGCGCCACGCGCCCGCCTGCCCTAAGCCGAGAACCTCCACATACCGTGTCAACGGCTCGAACCGTCAGCCCAGTCCCCCAGTCAAATCCCCAGTCATCCTCCAGAGCTCCACCGCTGTCCTCAGCCCGATGTGGCCGGCCTCATCCCCGCGCTCTAATCCGCCGGCCACCGCCCAGAGCCCTGTCCCTCGGGCCGCCACGCCAGCGTCTGCTCGCAAGATGGCCGCCACGCCAGCGCCTGCTCGCAAGATGGCCGCCACGGCAGCGGCTGCTCGCAAGATGGCCGCCACGCCAGAGCCTGCACGCAAGATGGCCGCCACGCCAGAGTCTGCTCGCAAGATGGCCGCCAAGCCTGAGTCCCCAGTCATGATTGCTGGAATGAACATTATGGACAGGGCAATCCCACTGGAGTTCACTGCTCCTATTATCTCCCCTGATTCTCCTAAGCCTCCGCTGGTTCCGCCCAGCCTTCCTGAGCCTCCGCTGGTTCCGCCCAGCCTTCCTGAGCCTCCGCTGGTTCCGTCCAGCCTTCCTGAGCCTCCGCTGGTTCCGTCCAGCCTTCCTGAGCCTCCGCTGGTTCCGTCCAGCCTTCCTGAGCCTCCGCTGGTTCCGTCCAGCCTTCCTGAGCCTCCGCTGGTTCCGCCCAGCCTTCTTAACCCTCCGCTGGTTCCGCCCAGCCTTCCTGAGTCAAGTCAAGTTGTAGCTGTGTTCCCTGAATCAAGTCAAGTTGCAGCTGCAGCTACTGAGCCAAGTCAAGCCACGGCTGTGGTTCCTGAGTCAAGTCACGTCACGTCACGGCTGAGTCAAGTCACGTCACGGCTGAGTCAAGTCACGTCACGGCTGAGTCAAGTCACGTCACGGCTGAGTCAAGTCACGTCACGGCTGAGTCAAGTCACGTCACGGCTGAGTCAAGTCACGTCACGGCTACATCTCCTGAGTCAAATCAAGTTCCTGGTGCTTTTCATAAGCCAAGACAAAGTCCTGAGCCGGCTCCTCCTTCAGCGCGCCCTCCTGAGCCAGCACCTCATCCAGCGCTCCCTACGGCTGGCAGTACTGTAAATTTCCCCAAGAAAATTTTGGGGGGGGGCTACCCGCCATGGCCACCTGAACTGTTTACCCGGCCATGGCCTCCTGAGCCCCCAGATCCACCATGGCCACCTGAACTGTTTACCCGGCCATGGCCTCCTGAGCCCCCAGACCCGCCATGGCCACCTGAACTGTTTACCCGGCCATGGCCTCCTGAGCCCCCGGACCCGCCATGGCCACCTGAACTGTCTGTCCGGCCATGGCCTCCTGAACTCCCTGATCCACCATGGCCTCCTGAACTCCCTGATCCGCCCTGGAGGTACGCCCCTAAGTACCCGATGTCTGTCCAGCACGGACCTCCAGGGCGCCCACCCCCCCACCCCAGTGTATGTGTTACGGCGCGAGTCGCGCCTTGTGAGAGGGGGGGGTAATGTCACGTATCCTTATTGTCATCGTGTGTTTATGTTGTGATTTCACCATGTGCTCCCTGGACTCAGCCCTCTCGTCACCCTAGTCACGCCCTCCTTGTTTCTTCCTGAGTGTTTCATTGTCTTCACCTGTGTTTGTTCTTATTAGTTTGTGTATTTAAGTTCCACCTTGTGTTTGTGTTTAGTGTTTAGGTCTTTCTGTCGTTGCATATTGTTGCATATTGTGTGTTCCTGTCTGTTCCTCGTGAAAGTAATTAAAATTAGATTTGTTCCGTACGTTGTATCCTATCTTCCATCCAGCACCAGCAACAACGTGACAGAGAGTAATAGTTCATAGCCATATCGACCTCGAAAATCCTAACTTTTTATTTTCCGTCCGTCTTAGTACACAATGTAACTACAGAAGAGTCAAGTTTTAAATAGGAAAAATATCGAAACTCTTTGGTCATTTTTGAGCAAGATGCTAACGGTCTAATCAGATTCAATTACTTATGCTAAGCTATGTTAGTACTACCGCCAGACCCCGAGATTGGCTGAATGGATTCGAAAATGGTAAAACTCAACTGTTTAACTCTAGGTGAGTTGGACAATGAGCCTATTTTCAAAAATAGTGGAGTGTTCTTTTAAGCCCACAGAATAATGCCTAACCTTCGTACAAGAATATGATTGTGGCATGCACTTGTGTTGTGTGCTTGAATTGAACATCTCTTCTTTTTTACTAGTAGTTATAGCACAAAATAAACATGAATGAGCATTAGAAGCTACTGTGTGTTGAAAGACGCAGCGCAACTTACTGAAATATTTCATTGTGTTTCAGCATCAGAAAGATGTCATAAATAATAAAATAATAAAAATACCTTGTAAACATCCATAATAAAATAGCTTGCAAACAATGTCTTGTATTGCCTCAGAAAGTCCACTTAATGTTCAAAAATCATTAGTTTGCTATAAAAAAGAGCATTTTTCTAAATATGTACTATCATATATTTTTAGAATATTTTTACCCTATATTTTTGATTAAATCAGTCATGAAAACAAGTTATGACAGCCAGTGTTTGGATGTTTATATTTCAAATAATTATAGCAGAAACATTACAGCATTAGAAAATGTATATAAAAACTGCCCTATGTTCTGCCTTATTAATCAGTTTTTATTTTAACATTGATTATTAATGTACTGTAAGTGAGAGGGTTCTCTGTTTAGTTTACAGCACTAGTTGAAAGAGATTCCCCCTCCCAAAAAAAACTGATTTATTTGAAATGAATTGAAATTGAATGGAATCAGGATCCGGATTGAAACAAATCGAGAAATCTGTGTCAATACCCGGCCCTAATAGCTTTATAGTGTCCATTTCCAGAGTCATGCCGTGTTGCACCTCAGGCTACTTCGTGTGCTACTACGTTAGGTTGTGGTGCCTTGAAAATCTGTCTGAACCTACTATCCTTCATACTAAAATGCTGTCTGTAAAGTCATTGAATTGGCTTTCGGACGCAGGCTTTGTAAGGCTCAGGGCAGCAAACAGGCTAATACCGTAGCTGTGGAGTCAGCACAGAAGGCCATAATTCGCAGGCCGTGGAGAATATCAGGTCATTGTGTTATCCCCACTCATGATGCCCTGGGAAACTTCATTTTGGTTGTTTGTTGGAAATAGTGTCATGCATGGAAGTGTTGGGTAACATCTGTTAATTTCCCAGTGGTTGAGACATTCATAATACTACGTAATTTTAACTCGCACTCAAAGGCAAGCATGGGACTGGAAAAGTCTCTGCAGACTGAGCAGGATTTAATTTGTATGGATAAAGGAAGTATATGTAAAATGACTTTTTTTCCCCAGCTTGTCTTAATTGTCTGTTAGCAACACTATCTTGATGACTCATTGAACTCAAAGTGGCAACACGATTTTTGTGCATGTTAATAAGGTTGCGTATGACTGGTTTGTGTTTCATTTGCATATGCAGGATATTGCTGTTTAGCTTTGCCTGAGGTAAATACGCACACCAATTTCACTGGCGACAGAAAAGTTCATTCAGAGGTGGCCTCGAAAGATTAGGAAGCTGCAATCTTTGAAAGAAAATTAAGAAACTTATCAAACGCTTCTTATGCCAGTCTCAAATGACTCATTTTTTCCCGCTAAAATGATTCATTTCTGGTCCTCAAAGCACAAGTGATTGCAAAACTGATTCATTCTTTTATAAACAGCCATTTGGTACGGAGTCATTTGTAATCATTCTTAACAATGTAATCAATTTAACAACCCCCTATTTTTCTTTAGAATTCAACTGCAATTGCAGAGAGGTTTAGGTAATCCAATACCGAATATCACGATTGCAGCACAAACCACAGATCTTGTTGTGCTGAGAAATTTTGACGACTTGATTGCCCACCACTTTGTAAATTTTTTCTTTTCTACTTCTCTCTGCAAAATGGCCCGCAAAAATACAATGCTCCCACATGATTTAAGAACCTCCTGAATGAAATAAAGAAATAAATAAATATATTCAGCTTGCTATCCATAAAATGCGACTGTAAAGTTACAGTGGACAAAAGGTCAAAAGTGGGTCGGATGTTCATGGCGAGTGTAGTTTCACAAGCAGCAATGACCAAACCTAAACGTAAGTCGAGAAGAGTACGCTTACGTAACGCCGTCTCCATTTTAAGCATGACTCTCAGTTCGTCAGAAAGCTGTGATCTTTTTAATTCTCCACCTGCGCTCACTCGATTAGCATATGTCTGAGTAATCCCATTAAAGTCTGAAGTTTCCTCCAGCAGTGCGGTCTCTGCTGTTGTTGCTCAGCTGGAGGTGAATGCGTCCTGAAACAAAGACGCAAAAAGATCTGTGTCCATTTCTGCCTCCTAGGGACTAAGTGGCCTTGTTGTGCTTTTCAAAGCCAAATTTTTGATTCATGATAGGCATTTGGCAGTGTAGAACTGCACCTTCTGTCTAA
Source organism: Cirrhinus mrigala (assembly GCA_036247105.1). Classification (NCBI taxonomy): domain Eukaryota; kingdom Metazoa; phylum Chordata; class Actinopteri; order Cypriniformes; family Cyprinidae; genus Cirrhinus; species Cirrhinus mrigala. Next base: position 6,945,270 of record CM070018.1, read on the forward strand.
ATGTAGTTGTCTTGCCAATGCATTACAGAAAAAATCAGCAACTGGCCAATGAAAAACAGTTTACGAAATGGTTTGTTATGCCTAGAGGTTGGTGCGTCTTTGGCAGGGGTGATCAATTCATGAGGTTATTGTTCTGTGACTCCAGAGAGGTTAGTCTGTAATCACATGACATTTAAGGCTCAGGTGATTGAATCTTGAACCGAGCACCAGTTAGCAAAGATGGCAGATTTCAAATTGTATATTATAGAGTATCTTGTGCTTGTTGAGTAAGTTAGTCGAAAAACATATATATAAGTATAAGATATTAGTTTGCTTGCTGTTTCTTTGTAATTATGTGTGAAATTTACTAGCAAGATCCTATCTGATCCAAAAAATATATTCTGATATGAATGCAGATTAATTTTGGGCTTTGATTTATACGTTTATTGATAGTAATATTTCAGGTACGTCAATATATAGACTTAAAACACACAAAACTACTCAGAGAATGAACTCTGGTATCTGTATCTTTGATGTTTTTTAGAACTGCCTAAGGGTTCTGGATACATTTTGGGCTTTTTGGCTTGAAAGACTGATTGTTGTGATGTGAATCTTGATCTGAGCATGAAAAGTATGGCAAAATCATATTCAAGCAATAGGGAAGCGCTTCCTACACATACACTCATAATCTGCTCTTATAGTTAAAGACAATAAGCATTACTTTATTTTTCTCTGTCAAACTATCATCTGACTGTCAGCATTGATTGTCTTCCATGTGTATCTTCCTGCTGGCATAGATGTTACATCAACAAACCAAGAAGACTTTCTGTGAGCAATTATGATATATTATTAAAATAGTGTTTTTGTGACCATGATACTGATCATTTCTGAGATCATAATATTTTTAAATATAAAATTAACAATTTAAGCTAGACAGGCTTATCCTTTGTAAAATATCTATGTATTTTTGGTGACACATGACAATGTTTTATTAACATCATAAGTACATTTTTAATAACACACAAAATATCCAAAATATTGACATCATATTGGCAGTTATTGATTGATATTAGACTTTTTTAGGGATTTAAGCGCATAGCGTTGAAACCCTATTGTAATTGTTAGAATGGTCACGGATCAGTGATCCCCACGTAAAACTGATAGTGTGAACAAAAGTATGAACCAGCTAAACTGCCAGTCACAAGCTCACGTGTCTTATGGTGTTGGAATCCTTGGCTCACGACGGACAAAATGCATGCCTCAGAGTCAATTGTGAGCCTGCCAAAAATTTTGTGCATTTCGCATTTTTTGAAAAACCTACTTTTGCAAACTAGTCCTAGGTTTTTCACCTGATCAGAACCAAACCAGTGCAGATAAATTCTCTGGACACTGAATATCAATAATTATCCAAAAAAAGTTTAACTTTCGACTCACCGTTGCCAAGGGGTGCCAAAACGCTCCTGAACAGAATGAGATATCTCCGCCAAACTAAGAACACCAACATAAGAGCTCAATCTGAGGTCACAGGAAAAAATGGCAGAGCTTGGCCACTTGGTGGCTCAATAAGAGGGCAAAAATATAAAAATGGCTATAACTGCGCATTTGTCCTATCAACATGAAAATCTCACAGTCTTGGTCCGAAGTGCCACAAGTGTCTAAATGGACATTTGCGCATCTCAAAAAACATGCCCGCCACTGGCCGACGAATTTTGAGAACCTGTCAGACAAGGTTAACGGAGGACAATTGGAACGAAACACGGTGGGCCTGTTCAACTGACGGCCCCAAAGGTCTGAGAGAAATTTTAAAGAAATTGGCCACTGGGGGGCAATACCAAATTTTTAAGGGTTGTAAACGATTGTACGTTGCACGATTTTTCGCACATATGCGCGATATTCGTATGATATGATAGAACTCCTTATTCCAGGCAACCACTGCTGTCAATCAAATCATTTGTTAAATGATTGAGAAGATGTAAAAAACCCACTTTTGCAAACTAGTCCTAAATTTTTCCCTCAGTCTGAAAAAAAAAAAAAAACACCGCAGTACAATTCTCTGGAATCTCTAGGCCATTAATTATCCAAAAAAAAAAAAAAATGTTGAAGTTTACCCTTTGGGAAGCTATAAAGGGGTCGTTTAGAAAAGGGGTCTGTCCAAATTTACCCAAAATGCTATAAAGCCTTAAAGAAAACTCAAACCTTAATGAAACCTGCTGAGCACATGCGACAGGTGATTCTAAACAAGCATGCAAAGTTTTAAAGGAACCGGACCACTGCTGGCACTATAACAGTCATAAACATTAAAAATCATCATATTTCTATGGTAAATTACCTGGATTTGCCAAAAGTGCGTTTTTTTTAAATCATTGATTTAGGTTGTCACAGGCTTGCTAAATAATGTCTTTTTTCATATGTGCTTAAAGGCCTTACAGTGGTTGAACCCCGGTAATCGCTGCTTGCAGCTATATTTTTACCTTTTTTTATTTTATTTTATTTTTTTATTTTATTAGTTTTGGATATTTAATTGTGCATGTTCATTTTTACTACTTTTAAAATAACGGTCATAAAAGTTAGTTTTTACAAATATTCATTTTCATTTTAATGTTGTGAGGCCTAAATTCACTTTTAGCTTTTAAAATGATTTATTTTGTTTTTTAGTGATTTTATTATTATTATTATTATTATTATTATTATTATTATTATTATTATTATTTATTATTATTATTATTTTTTTTAATAGAATAATATTGGGCATTTATTAATTACTGACCATAAAATGAAAATAGTTATCAAAGCCAGACTTATTAGTAATATCTATCCCTACAGATATGCAAGTTATAGCTTTTGTGTCACTGGTTAAATAATAAACAGAGCTAAAAAAATGCCAAAAAGTTCAGATAGGTTTCAGGGTTGTATTTTCTCTGTTATTGCGTTTATACTCAAAGACAAAACTAGAATGGACAGTGCAGACAGGAAGTCACGGGTTCTGTGTTTCGCGGGCAAGTAAAGAGAATCGCGGCCTGACCAGAGATCAGTGTTAGTCTCGGCGTCCTGAGAAGTCCTCTCCCACCATCATTAATCTTACTTTTCCCTGCTTTCAACTACCGCTTCTACCCCTGTTGCAGGCAGACTCCCATGGGCTCTCGTCTCTATATCCAAGTGTCTGTCCCCCCCCCCGACTCCTCTACTTTCTCTGTTGAACTGAGATGTGATTAAGTACCGTTTCCCAGCTTTCCACATAAAATACTATGACTCAGCAGGGAGTCTTTTTGACACTGTGTACACATGTGTGAATGTATGGGACCAGTGTACATATATAAATGTGAGAGTTCAAGGTGTGATACCTTAAAACGTCTATTTCAGAGCACCTTGGTTAAAAAACTGTTACATGTGGATTTTATTGAATTAAAATTCCTTTGTTTACAAATCTTCACATATATGCTGATTTTTTTCATAATTATTTAACCAAACTCATAATTAAAGATTCCAGACAGTCTTTAGGTTTAAATTCCAGCTCTTCTTAGTATGCCATTTAATAAATATTTAGAGCAAATCATGGAACTGGAATCATTCATTTTATTTATTAAACATTGTTTTTATGCAAATGCTATGCAGCATCTCTGCATTCCAGCAGGGTGTGGATCAAAGCTGGATTTGCTCTTTAAGATCAAGAATGTGAAATGGTTATTGGGCTATACAATATTGAAGAATTTCAGAACCTCACAGAGGAAATGCCTGAGAAAGTTTGAAGACCCCTCTGAACAGTGTGGTGAAAAGAAGGGCAGTAGATGTTGAGATATTCAAATACAAGTATTTTTCACTATTCACAGTTTTCAAGCTTTGATGGTGTAATGGTTCATAGGTTGCCGAGGTGGAAATGTGCTGTAGAGGCCAAGAGAAGTACTTTTGAGCACCCCTTTGAAACCTAAAATAACAAATGGCACATTCTACAGCATTATGGACATATGGGACAGAACCATCTTGTATGTCTGCCAGAGATGTAGTAATATCAGTCTAATTCGATATTTGAGGCCTGAAGTTACTGTTAATGAATTTAGTTAATAAATAAAATGTACATTTTTAAATATAAATCAATAATTTAATAAATATTTAAAATATTATTTTTTTATTATTTTAATTATTTTAATCTAACATTGTACATCTATAAAAAATAAATAAATAAAAAAAACATAACATCAGTATATACTGTACATATGTATCTGTTTTGATCTAGGCTTTTATTACAACACTGCTTGACTCGGTGATGGACAAAATGAAATTACATACTTGAAAATACTCCAATAAATAATTCAAAGAAATCCAGCTCACTGTGATTTTATTTCACTATTGAGACTTTGAGGCCAATTGTTCTTGAACTTTTGGACCAGTCTGGCTCATATTCCATTTTTGACACACACCCGCAAATACATCTACTGTTCAATTAATCCGACTCTTGTCTCAATATGCGCAGGCAAGGAACAATGAGATATTGCATTGACTTTGAAATGTCAGGAATTACATGACTAGGCTTCAACACCTCGCTTTGAGACCTTTATTAAAATGAATGTCTGAGGATTTAGCTTTCATGTTCCCCTGCACCCTGACATCGGTGTCTTTTTCGTAACATTACTGGTCACAGTTTTGAGGGATTAGTAGGGTGGTTTTAGCTTATCCTCTCTGGCAGAGGCGCAGGATGCTAAAACTGTGTCTCTGAGCGAAAATACAACTAAAACTAAACATGATATTATTAATATACCACATTCACTGAGGAGTTCAGCTAGACAGCTCTATTTTATTAGGGCCCAACCACTGGAGATGTGATGGCAGCTAATGTTTTTATTAGTCCTGAGGGTACCTGAGCAGTTTAGAGAACCCCGGGTATTAAGACTTGTATGGCTTGATATAAAGTAAATGATGTCTCTTACTGAAATATGTAATAGAAAAGCCATGAAAGATTTATGTTATTTAAAAAAATCCACATTGTTTTATACGTATTTTGGCTTATGGGGACCGCCATTAATTCAATGGCCATGAGCTACTGCCACTACCCATTGCTATTTTTTACTACAGCACAACTCGGAAAATACTGATAAGATGTCACATTGTGCGGCTTTAGTTGTAATTTTTAGTTGAAGGGCAACAAGGGAAGTGATAAGAAGAGGAAAAAAAGAATTGGAAGATGCCTGTGGACAGATAAAATTTACTACACTCTAAAAAATGCTGGGTTCAGCCCATTGGGTCATTTTATTGGGTTAATCTTTTTATATTTTTACCCAGGTGCTGTTGTTGTTTTTTTTTACCCAAATGCTGGGTTCAACTTGTTGGGTCATTTTATTGGGTTCTTTTAATTACTTTTACCTAGTTTTTCTGCAACTAAGTTGCTGGATCATTTAACACTGGGTTATTTTTTTTTCTACCCAACCTCTGGGTTGAGCCTGTCTCTGACTAAATAACCCAGCTGCTGTGTTACAGGAGAGACCGGTTCTCAGTGCCGCTGATTTGCACTTCTTCAACGTAATAAAGGTTTGTATACATTTTATTTCATTTGTAAAGTCTTTACTGTGCTGTAAATTGTATTATTTTACGTAAGGATGAGTTGTCAGTCAGCTGCATCAGCAGCTGTTGTTTCGCAGGATGGAAACGCTTTGGCCTTGCATAAAATAAATGGATTTTATTTGTTATTGTACTGAGTTTAATCTTAAAATATGTTCTCTAATGTCAGTACTGTTTGTTTATGGGCAGTTTTTGGAGTCAGTCATGGCATCTTTCAGCTACGAGTGAAACCCGAGGTTGCGGTCTGAAGTTCGCAGTTAACCCGGCGAACCGCACCCCTTCATCTGCTCAGATTTCAGCGACACACTGGCATGAGAATTAACACTATTTCAGTAAAAAACGATTACAGAGAACGGTTCAATACAATACAATGAAAATTCTACTTTTAAATGTTTTAATTTTTTAATGTCTAAAATGCTTGTTAAATGAGTTTAAATGTATGTAAAATTGTAAACTATGCTGTATTCGCCCAAATAAATTCAATGTATTTTGTCCATGTGTTCTTGCTTAATAATAAATGTTATTCTTTTGATTATTGCTGCTGCCTTTAGTAATTCTGTGTGTTTTTATAAGTTCCAGTCCATTTTAAACCAGCAATATAATAATTTCTTTTTATATATATTTTTGTTACTTTATTAATCAGATAGGACAGTATGATAGGAAAGTATTAGGTGGAGAGATTAGGTGGGATCGGCAAAGGACCTCAAGATGGGAATCGAACTCAGGTCGCCGTGAGGGCAGTTGCACTGTATATGTCGGCGCACTAACCACAAGACTGTCGGCACCAACGCAACGTAATGATTTCTAAACAATAGTTGACTTAAATAAAATAACCCAGTATGTTTGGTAAAAACATTTAACCCAGCCAGCTGGGTCAAAATAACCCAGTATGTGTTCTGTCCAATATTTACCCAGCACTGGGTTGCCAAATAACCCAAGTTGGGTTGTTTTTAACCCAGCATTTTTTAGAATGTAAAGATCCACGTCTTTGTTCTCCCCACTTAAGCCCTGATGCCTTTAAAGAAAGAGCTCACTGAGTGCAACCATTTCACATCATCAAAATATAGACCAAAATATGTGTAAAACGAAGTTTTTTTAATAATGTAAATCTTTCATGGGGTTTCTACTACATATTTGAGTAAGAGACATAATTTACGTTAGGTATATAAGGGACAGTTTTACGAAATGGCAAATTTGCGTAATTCCAAAACAGCGCCGATGGGAGGAGAAATATCTGCAGGTGCTTTAGTAACAATGCGCAAACTAAAGAACACAGACGCAACATCTCATTTACATATTGACCAACGCAATATACCAAGCACAGCTCAAATTAGTCGCAAATAAAGAAATAAAGAAGCCACAGTACGTTGAAAAGAACTGGAGGCCAAAAAATGAAGGTTTGCTAGAGGTTTTGATATACTTGGTATTGTGTGACTCCTAGTTGAGGGTTCCAAGTAATCTTTTATCTCTTAAAGGAAATTTAAAAAAAAAATAACTTGCCTTGGCAAATGATATGTTCAGATAATGTGTTCTTCTGGCATTCCAAATAAATTAACACATGTGGGAAAAATCCTCTCCTTTCTACCATGCCCTCTCTGTTCTCTGCGGTGCCTTCTCCTAGCAACAATAATTGCAGCCATTTCAAGCGCAAAATAGTTTAAGGCATGCTTTTTTTGGCCATTTAATAATGGCGCAAATGGCAGTAATTTGACGAGCATAAACGTTAGTAAAACGTGTTGTGTGATTCATTTGAATACTCTCCCATAAATTTTGGATCTGAAAAGGAAACTCCTACAAATGCATATTCAATAACTTTTCAGCACTAATTTGTCACTGTGCGTCTTTAGCAAAACCTGACAGTACAGCTTTAACGGCAAAAGACGGTTTGCACTGGCGCAGGTTGCTAGTAAAACTGGCCCTATGTCTTCATACCAGGGGTTGCCTTTAAGAATTCTGAAAACCCATTTCAAATTGCTCTAAAACATTTCCACTGGACACAAGTATATGGATACTCTGGTCGGCCATATTGTCTGTCATTAAATGCTGTATTTTACCAGTGTCTTAGCACATCAAGATCAATTTTAAAGGCCCTGAAAAACTGGTGTGACTTTATTTCAAACAAAATCAGGCCAAAACAGTATTCGCTTGGAATTCATTTTGGGATTTCAAAACAATCTGACAAAGAGTCCCACCTACTGGTGAAAGTAAATTGGCAACAAAGATGGATGTATTGGATATGTATTGTTTCTAACTGGAGTAATTGCTTGTACCTGAGTTGGTGAAGTGGTGACTGTCAATTTGTAAGTATTGGGGGAAGCTATTTGGAAATTGTACCATCCCAAATGGCAATCTATTAACAATGAGCCAGTCATGGGTTTCATAAACAAAACATATGAACCCATTGATATCAAAGTATGGCCCCTCAGCAGGAGCTGGTAGTCCCAGGGCTATGTTTTTATGGTTATAGGTGAAAAGGACATGGGAGTATTGCAGACAACGGTACACTGCTAATGCAACGCAACACAATACGGACAAAGGGAAGAATGGGACAGAGAGGACAAGTTTTAGAAAGGCTGAACAACATCAAAGTGCAACTTTAAATATCATATCAGGGGTCAAAAAAGAAGGAGCACGAAACAGGGTGAAAGAGACACCGTGAGCGCAAGAGAAAAGAGAAGGCAGAGGCTTTGATGTTCAAAGGTCTCTTGAATCCACTCAGGAAAAACAGACAATAAGAAGTACTGTATGTATTAATACTGACCTAAAGACAAGGAGCTGTCCTTAATGTCATTCTGTGGCTTGTTTTGGACCGGAGGAGGAGAGCGGCTCTCGCTCTCGTCCATAATTTTATCTTCTAATTTCCTGTCTTTATTGTTTGATTTTCAATGGTGGAGAACTCATGATCTGAGGCCTGAAATATAGATAGCCGTGAACACTGACCCAAAGCGTAATTAAGAATTAAAGAGGATGAATATTAATTATCAGTGGTTAATCATAACCCAGAAACCAATCAAATAAAAATGCCTTTAATTTTCTGTAAGTGATTTACAATTATGTAGTTTAGAAGTGGCAGAAAAGCGTTAATATCATTTGGCGTCAGCCAAATGCGATCAAACCTGGAAGAAGAAAGCTGAGAAAATCACTATTTAATGAAGGGTTTGGGGAAATGAAGCGAAAGGATTGAAATTGTTTGGTTTGCAAGAACAAGAAACTGAGAATAAAGACTTTGAAGGGTTTGTCGGAGTGAATGAGAAAGATGACAAGTCTGAAAGAGGTTTTCACATGCATGCTTATGTAAATAATGTGTTAATTACAGAGCATCCAGCATCCAGATTACAGACACGAAACAGGGGCCTCTTGTTGTGACCTTTCTGAATGGATATGCAATCAGACTCCAGTAAATAGACCTTCTATTTCAAGTGCTCAGGCTCGCCCCCTCCCTCGCTCCAATCAGTGACTCCATTTCGTTCTTTTTTATGACTGCATCTTCCCATCAACTCGCCTTGTCCTCTTCTTCTCTCATCTCCCATTTGCTATGATCTGTCTTGATTTGGCACTGTGAGATCTAAACCATGGGCAGACGAAAACGGCAGCAACAAAGTTACAGAAGCATTGCAGATTCTTGGTCTATTTATTCAGTGCAGTACTGTCATTTTTAATTTAAGTCACATAAATCAGAGTTTATTAGCAGACTGCGAAATGTTCGAGGTTTCTATTTTTTTTGTTTGAGGGGGAAACAAAACCAAAGCCTCTTGTCAACACATTCATCGTGCTTGCTTTGACCTCCAAAAGCTTGAAACTGAATAAAATCCTAGGCCCCTGATAATATGAGTAAACCAGATCTTGTAATCATGCTAATTTGCTCTCTGGCTAATTTGCCTCTTCAAATGCATGTGCAGCTTTGATTTGTATATCTGGATTGAGTAGTCAGTTGAGATAATTGCATGTTTCTGTGTTTATAGGAAAGGGCACATGCATCAATCCTTCAAACCATGATCAGCAACCTAATGATTACCTGGTTGAATTCACATAAATTATTCTCAGTCACAAATCTGACCAAAATTTTTGATGTTAAGTGAGAGGCTGAGAGCATAACAAGAAGGATAGATCCATTCATCCACTCATTGGTTTGTCATTCTGTTGGTCTATGAATCTATCCATTAATCCATTCATTTATTGTTCTGTCATTCTATTGTTCCATCCATCCATTGTTTTGTAATTCTATTGTTCCATTTGTCTATCCATTAATTGTTCTGTCATTCTGTCGTTCTATCTATCACTCCATCCATCCACCTGTTGTTTTGTCATTCTATCGCTCTATGAATCCATCCTTTAAACCTTTCATTTATTGTTCTGTCATTCTTTTGTTCCCATCCATCCATCCGTCCATCCATCTATCTATTGCTTTGTCATTCTGTTGTTCCTTCCATCCATCATTTTGTCATTCTATCGTTCTATCACTCTATCCATCTATTTTGTCATTCTATCACTCCATCGTTTGATCCATTCATTTATTGTTCTGTCATTCTATCATTCTATCATTCTATCCATCCATCCATTTTGTCATTCTGTTGTTTCAACCATCCATCCATCCATCCTTTTATCCATCTATTGCTTTTCATTCTATCGCTCTGACTTCATCCTTTGATTCTTTCATTTATTGTCCTGTCATTCTATCGTTCCATCCATCCATCCATTGTCCTGTCATTCTATTGTTCTATCTATCACTCCATCTATCCATCCATTGTTTTTTTCATTCTATTGTTCTATCACTCCATCCATCCATGCATCCATCCATTGTTCTGTCATTCTATCATTTTATCTATCACTCATACCATCCATCCATCCATCCATCCAGTGGTTTATCATTCTCTTGCTCTATGCTCTATCCATCCTTTGATCCATTTATTTATTGTTCTGTCATTCTATCGTTCTGTCACCCATCCATCCATCCATCCACCCATCCATTGTTTTTAATTCTTTCACTCTATGAATCTGTCCTTTCATCCATTCGTTTATTGTTCTGTCATTCCATCCAACCATCCATCCAACCATCCATCCATTGTTTTGCAATTCTATTGCTCTGCATAATACTCTGTCTAGTGTTTTATCTATCTATCCAAACATTTTCGGTTTGTAAAGTCTGTAAACTTTCTTCCTTTGCTTTGTCTTCTATATGACATCTTGAGGCTAAATCATTTGAGAATAAACCTGGATTGCATAAACGTCATCGCATAGACAGATATTGCATATTAAATATGAACTGACTACACAGAGTTGCAATTGTTTCACTTTTGAGCACCATATTACATAGTTTAAGCAGTGCGTAAGGAGGTAACGTTGTACAGTAGAGCTCAGTGCCTTGTGGTACGATACGATTTATGTGAAAGGACTACTTTGTTCTCTCAGACCAAAACTTTGCTGTGCCCTACTTTTTTGTTCTCTAAAAATGGATTATATGATAATGTTACAGGAAAATGAGATCGTTGAACCCGTCGTGGCCCGCTGCGTAATGTCAACACATCCGCACTAAACATCCCATTAAAAAGTACATAATCTTTCCCGTTACCCACTCCAAAACGGATTACCCTTTTCCAAATTCCTAAGTGTGTTCCAGTGGTGTTATCACCCTTGAAAGACTTCATGAGCTTTTGAAATGCCTCTTCACCTTTTGAGTAGGCGCTAATTACCCATGACTGCCTGCTACACTTTACATGAGGCCCAGCTGCGTGAGCAAACACCTACCACGCCAACCTAAGGGCTCGTTTCATTTGGTTTCCTTAGAATGACTGTAGTGCTAATTTAAGCATGCATCTGTGGCCAGCGCTGGCCTACAGGTCTCACTAAACACACAGTTTAATGATCTCCCAAAAGAGAAACAGCCCCAAACAACTCCCAAATTATACTGTAATTACAACAATTATGCTGCAAGAGGAGGGGTCACCTGTAGGCTGAAGGACATGCTTGACTGCAGTCTGGGAAATTTCAAAAGCCTCTGTGCTGTTAACACAAACACGTATCGCTTAAAGTGGTACATAAGTGTGTGGATTTATTCAACAGAAGCTGGTTATCTAGACAGTCAATCATGCAAGCAAAACATCAATCATATAATGTGAACATTAGTTTGAGGTAGTTTGAGGGGTAGTTCACCCAAAAATGACAATTCTGTGATTAATTACTTACCCTCATGTCGCTTCAAACCCGTAAGACCGTCGTTCATCTTCAGAACACAAATGAAGATATTTTTAAAGAAGTCCGAGAGCTCTCTGACCCCCCATAGACAGCAAGGGTCTTTCCAAATTCAAGGTCCAGAAACATTGTAAGGACATTGTTAAAATAGTTCAGGTGATATAAGTGGTTCATCCTTAAGTTACATAATACAAAGTCTATCCATCCATCCATCCATTCATCATTCTGTTGTTTCATCCATCCATCCATCCATCATTCTGACAATCTATCATTCATCCATCCAATGTTCCATCCATCCATCCATCCATCTTTCATTCTGTTGTTCCATCCATCCATCCATCATTCTGTGATTCTATCAATCCATCCATCGTTCTGGCATTCTATCATTCATTCATCCAATGTTCCATCCATCCATTATTCTGTGATTCTATCAATCCATCCATCATTCTGGCATTCTATCATACATTTATCCAATGTTCCATCCATCCATCTGCCATTCTATCATCCATCCAGCCAGCCATCCATTCATCCATCCATCCATCCATCCATCCATCCATCCATCCATCCATCATTCTGTGATTCTATCAATCCATCCATCATTCTGGCATTCTATCATTCATCCATCCAATGTTCCATCCATCCATTCATCCATCCACCCATCCATCTGCCATTCTATTGTCCATCCATCCATCTATTCATCATTCTGGCATTCTGTTGTTGTTCCGTCCATCCATCCATCCATTCATCCATCCATCTATCCATCCATCCATCATTCTGTGATTCTATCAATCCATCCATCATTCTGGCATTCTATCATTCATCCATCCAATGTTCCATCCATCCATCCATCTGCCATTCTATCGTCCATCCAGCCAGCCATCCATTCATCCATCCATCCATCCATCCATCCATCATTCTGTGATTCTATCAATCCATCCATCATTCTGGCATTCTATCATTCATCCATCCAATGTTCCATCCATCCATCCATCTGCCATTCTATCGTCCATCCAGCCAGCCATCCATTCATCCATCCATCCATCCATACATCCATACATCCATACATCCATACATCCATCCATCATTCTGTGATTCTATCAATCCATCCATCATTCTGGCATTCTATCATTCATCCATCCAATGTTCCATCCATCCATCCATCTGCCATTCTATCATCCATCCAGCCAGCCATCCATTCATCTGCCATTCTATCATCCATCCATCCATCCAATGTTCCATCCATCCATCATCATTGTATCGTTCTGTCACTCTACCATCCATCCATCCATCCATCCAAAATTCCAAGCAATGTTCCATCCGTCCATCATTGTGTCATTCTGTTGCTCTACCATCCATCCATCATTGTATCATTCTTTATCGCTCTACCATCCATCCATCCATGCAAAATTACATCTATCCATCCATCGTTGTCATTGTATTATTCTGTATCACTCTACCATCAATCCGTCCACCTGTTCCTCCATCCATCCATCCATCCGCTCCATCCAAAATTCCATGCAATGTTCCATTCATCCATCCATTCATGCAAAGTTTCATCCATCCGTCTGTCCATTTGTTCATCCACCCATTTTTTTGTCTATCTGTCCATCATCTGCTTTTCATCAGTTATTTTTCTATGTATTTATCTTAATGTCATCGTCTGTTAATATATTTGTGTATTTGTTTATCTCTCTCTCTCTTACCTGTCTGTCCAGTGACTGGAAAACATGGAAAATTGGCTGGAAAGTTTCCAAGGAGTTATTTTAGAGAGTGCAATAAAAGTAAAAATGTGATTTAAAATAAAACTAACCTTGACTTAATTCTTCTCGCACTGTTACACAGAAGACAGGATTGCTTTATGCAAATTTATGATGTGTCAGTACAGCCGTGTGTGAATTTCTTTGATATAATAGTGTGATCATATACACTATTCCCTAAAGCACTCTACTAAATTCTCAGCCCTGTTTGGAGATCACAGGGAAAGCATGTTCTGCTGACAACGAATTCAGCGGGTGCCGAAGACAATGAAGACGGATTTATGCAAGACAGTCTCATTACACTAGCTTAATTTAACCTTTGCGGGTGAGCAGTTCATAATATTACCTTCTTTTTAATTGGCCTGTTTGAGAGTTTGTTGATAGTTATTGTTATTGCTGCCATGAACAACTGGCTTTGCATTTATAGGGAAGATCATTAAAAATCCATCATGGAGAAAGGAAGCAGAACTTCAAACATTCGCCAAGGGGAAGGCGTTTAGGGCTCTCCCACGCCGACTACAATTACCAATCCCGTTGCCTTCCAATAACAACGGAGAACAGGCTGATTCTGGGAGGGGGGAAGAGTCATGAGAAAGATGAATGAGAATTAACTACAAACAGATAAAGTGTGAGATGAAATGAATGTGCATGGTGGGGACATGAACATGCACCAGGGGACGTTTGCAAGGGCAGGACAGCGGGGCGGCTCAGGTTCATTTAATCAGTACTAACAGCTCCACTCTTTTTCTGTAATTCATCCTGACCTTTTCTCAGTTATCTCAGAGAAGTATGCATTCAGATGCAAGTGGGAGAAGTGGGTTTCATTCCCCTGGTCTTTCTCTATACTGAATGAATGTTTCATCTTTTAAATAAAAAATACCCTTAATTTTTCCTTTCAAAATGGTGACATTTAAATGAATTGGGTTTATTCAACTCAAAGACTGTTCAATTCAAAGATAAAATTTAATTCAGTCAAATGAGTGATTATACTTAATTTAATTAAAAATAAAGAATAGTACATCCAAATATAAAAATTTAGCTTTTTTTTTTTTTTTTTTTTTTTTTTTTAGAAATGTCTCTCTTTGTGTTCTCCAAAGAAAGAAGGCCATAAAGGTGTGAATAACATAAAAGTAAGTAAATGATGATAGAATTTTCATTTTTGCTGAACTATTGCTTTAAGTGTCAGAATGAATAAAATAAATAGACCCTTAAGATACAGTTTAAATATACAGTAGTGGACTGTAGTGACGTTTATTCTAGAAACAAGGAAATTAAATACAATAGGCTGAATAATGTATTAATAAATAAAACAAAAGCATACAGGAATGAACACTGACTGACATAGAAAATAATAAATAAATAACAAAGTTTGGGGTAAATAGTTCTTTTAATGAATAGGTTGGAGATTCAATGTAATATGCAGCCACAGGTCTTGTTTGTGAGAGTCAGAAAGTTGCTGCCAAACTTTTATAAATTATGCAAATAACTGTTTGTTAAAAAGAGGCAGAATGTGCAGCGTAGGAGGCTTTGGAGAAATCAGTGAGTAGGGGGTTGAAGGTAATTGTCAGAGTAAACAAACCTCTATGACTGAACTCGATGTTCCACAGCTGGGTCAAATCACCAGTTAACAAAATAATGATGGATGTAACCTCGGGGATGCAGGCGGGAAGTCCACAAATGAGAGAAATAATTGAGGGACAGTGAATCCTTGACTTTGGTTTGAAGTTTTAGTTCAGTCCTGAGAGCAAAGCATTGTGGGAAGTTTTGATTAGAGCATCACCCTTTCAGTGGCTTCATGTGTAAACTGCATGCTTTCTTTGTTATTGTTGGTTTTTAAAAACAAAACAACTGATTGCTCCCTTCGTTTCTTGGCCTGCTCTCAATAAAGTTTGAGGGAAGTTGTCAGTTCTTGCTGTTTCATACTCAAGACATGAGATGAGAAGCATTTTGTAGCACAACAGCCCAGTTTACAAGCTTTTCTTATCGATTATAAAACTTGTTTTTTTTCGCAAACATTTCTTGTCCAGCTCATTTATAACAGCACATGTCAGGTTGACTGACAGGAGACAGATGTTGCAAATTATCTCCGTTCATCTGATGTAAAAAAAAAAAAAATTGTAAGCGAGATTGAAACTAAATGAAAGAACTGTGCAGAAAAAGCAGTACACCATGTGACTGAACATTCAGTGTAGATATTTGATCAGCTTTCCACACAGTTTCTACAGTATGAACCCACAGTATGAATCCCATCTCCCAAGGCCCCGAATGTGACTGAATGAATGAAAACAAAAGCCAACCTGACAGTGAAGGCTATGAATAACAGCAGTGTCTATTGTGATTCAGGTGCAAATTATTAACCTGCAGTCTGCACCTTTTGACAGCTCATAATGTGCATCCTTTTCCTTGAGGATGACATTTATGGCTGTATTCTGATAACATGCTTGCAGAGCTAAGACATCTATTCATTGTGTACTAATCGGCAATATGTCATGAAAGCATTTTATTTTAGAATGACATTCAGCAGATGTTTTGCTCATTTTTAAATATTTAAATTTATTATTATTTTTTTTTTTAAATACCATGACACCAAAATGGTGCTTTTAAAAAAAAGTAAATGTTAGAATAGCCTTTGATTTAAAACCTTTATGAAAACTCCAGCGGAAAGTTCTTATTCTGGTGGGATGTTTGTTTTCTCACAAGTAATTAGCATCAGTGGATGAACATTAGGCTTTAAAGGTGGAAAACAAACATCAAGAACTCAACTGTGGTAAAATAACACCGCGGCTCTCTGTAGGGTACAACCACTGATCCAATACTCTGATACCACCTCTAGTGAAGGGAAATCACCAAAGAAAAACAGAATAAAAGAGAGAGAGAGAGGAAAAAGAGCCTGTGGGTGAGAGAGCATGAGGACGGGTGGGCGTTTGGTAAGTAAGAGATGAATAAAGGACTTCCATAATTAAGGTGCTATGAGTGTGGGCCTGTGGGGAGCAGAGTCTTTAATAAACATCAGATCTGGTTTAAAACACTTTTAGCCAGTGTCTTCCTCAATCTCTCAACTTTCTGTTCTGTTTCTTTAACCATATCTCTCTCTGTCTCTCTCTCTCTCTCTCTCTCTCACACACACACACACACACACACACACACACTCACACAAATAGAAGAGAGCATTATGTGGAAGACTGATTGTAAAGCTTCTAAAGATAATGTACTCTGTAAAATGTAAAAACTATTCGCTCATTGATTCTTTCTTTCTTTCTTTCTCGTATAATTGCATACAGTTGAGGTCAAAAGTTTACACATACCTTGCAGAATCTGCAAAATGTTAATTATTTTACCAAAATAAGAGGGATCATACAAAATGAATGCTTTTTTTTATTTTAAACTGAGCTGAGTAAGATATTTCACACAAAAAAAGATATTTACATATAGTCCACAAGAGAAAATAATAGTTGAATTTATAAAAATGTCCCCGTTCAAGAGTTTACATACACTTAAAAAAGAAAAAAAAAATCTGTAATAACATAACTAAAATGTAAAAATTTTCTAAAATTTACTCACACTCAGATCCATCACTTATAGCCATATGCAACTATTACAGAAAGTTCAAACACTAACTGATGCTTCAGAAGGAAACACAAGATCAGGGTAAATTTAGCTTATTTTGTCTTCTGGGAAACAAGGAAGTATCTTTTGTAGCTTCTGGAGGGCAGTACTAAATGATAAAAATATGAAATTTAGGCAAAAGTTTACACCCCTTGCTCTTAATGCATGTTTTTTCCTTCTGAAGCATCAGTGAGTGTTTGAACCTTCTTTAATAGCTGCATATGAGTCCCTCAGTTGTCCTCAGTGTGAAAACATCTCAAAAGATCTCAAAATCATAGTCATTGTTGGAAAGGGTTTAAATACAGAAAAATGCAGAAAAACCAAAGAATTTGTGGGACCTGAAGGATTTTTCTGAAGAACAGTGGGCAGTTTAACTGTTCAGGACAAATAAGGGACTCATGAACCACTATTACTAAACAATAATAACAATAAATAAAAAAATAAAAACACAGCTGTGGATTATTCAAGTAACAACACAGTATTAAGAATGAAGTGTATGTAAACTTTTGAAAGGGTTCATTTTTATAAATTCAAGTATTATTTTCTCTTGTGGACTATATGTAAATGTATTTTATGTGAAATATCTGATTTAGGTCAGTACTTACTAAAAAACAACCATGCATTCTGTATGATCCTTCTTATTTTGGTAATATAATTAATATTTTGCAGATTCTGCAAGGTGCATGTAAACTTTTGACCTCAACTGTAACTTCAGAAGACTTTGGTATTAATAGTGCTGTCTTATTTGTCAGCCAAATTTTCATTTTGGTTGAGTTATCCATTGGTTGGTGTTTCCTTAGGGATGCACCAATACCGTTTTAGTTATTATATTACAGATTTTTATTTATTTTTTTATTATAATTATATTGATCTTTTCGCCATTCCATAAATGTACTCACCCTCAGGCCATTCAAGATAAAGATGAGCTTATTTTTTCATTGAAACACATTACATCATTTGCTCTCAAATGGATCCTTTGCAGTGAATGGGTGCCGTCAGAATGAGAGTCTAAACAGCTGATAAAAACGTCATAATAATCCACAAATAATCCACACTACTCCAATCCATCAATTAACATCTTGTGAAGTAAAAACATGCGTGTTTGTAAGAAACAAATCCATCAAGGCGTTTTGAAGAAACAAACTCAACTACATCTTAGATGGCCTGAGTTTGAGTACATTTTCTTGACATTTTTGGGTGAACTATTCCTTTAAGTATATTTTTGACCAGTTAATTTTTAGAATACCTAACCAGTTTTTTAAAACTATGTACAAGCACAAAGAACAAACCCAATTATATGTAGTATTGTAGGTAGCTGTGAATCACATAAGTGGCATTGCATGTCATAATAAGTGAGCAGGACGTGGGTAATGTGTGCAGAGGAAGAGAAAGTGAGAGCAGTAAGGTGACAGGAATACGACGCATGTATGGAAGCTCAAAACATCAAGAAATGTGACCACATTGTAAGAAGAAGGCAGGAAAGAAGGGCGGGGGGTTAGGATGAGTTGGGATAGCTGCGCCGCAGGATGTTTATATTCCTGCAGAGCGTGGAGAGAGGTGAGGCTGTGTCGCACCTTCTGCTCACCTGTCACACTCGCCCACCGTCGTGATTAATGAGCAGGAGTGTGCATGCGTGCAGCCGGACACTGAGAAAGTAATTGTGTGTGTGTGTGTGTGTGTGTGTGTGTGTGAGTGTGAGTGTGTGTGCAACATTGGAAGGTCCTGGCATCAACCTCCAGAGATCTAAAATGTGTGTACAATGTTATGTGGGAAGCCAAATGACCTGTCTTTAATGCTTAATTGATATGTAAATCATCTTTCTCAAAGCATTTCGCATTTAACAGTGGATAAATCCCCTTTAGACACCTGGCCCACCACAAACAAGCACACACACACGCTGCTGAATTTAGAACGTCCCGTGGGAGCGCAGAACGCCGCATTACTGCACTCTGACAAGTTGGTTTGAAACTAATGAGAGAGATTTTTCATGTAAAGCCCATGTGAGTTTGGGCAGTTGAGGGTGAGATGATGGTGAAGAAGAAAACAGAAATAAATAGGGGAGAGAAAAACAGAATGTTTGTTCCGTTTTAGATGATTCAACATTTCAGCTAAATTCTTGGTGGCTAGGAGGATCTTTCATCATGTCTTTTTTAGTTTGCTCGACTGCACTGTTTGGACTGGATGAAGTTTACATGGATGCACAATACTTTTTTAGTGATTGATTGACTGATTGATTGATTGAGGCAGCAAGTATGTGTTGTGGCTAATACATTTTTTTTCAAGAGTTACTGAACAAGAAACAGCTTTTAATTAATTAATTTTAATTAATTTTTAATTAATTTTATACAGTAATGCATAATTGTTACCCATGAGTGGAATTACTAATAATGCCATATGTATGCTCATGTTTACAGGTATTGCAGAGCCTGCACAGTGACATTTCATTTCATTTCATTGCTTAATTTCTTAATTCATTTCATTTTATTTCATGTTTTCAT
Source organism: Cirrhinus mrigala (assembly GCA_036247105.1). Lineage (NCBI taxonomy): Eukaryota > Metazoa > Chordata > Actinopteri > Cypriniformes > Cyprinidae > Cirrhinus > Cirrhinus mrigala. Next base: position 6,964,849 of record CM070018.1, read on the forward strand.
TTAATTTCTTCATTTAATTTAATTTAATTTCATTTCTAAATTTTAATTTAATTTAATTTTAATGTTTTCATTTAATTTCTTCATTTAATATTATTATTTTATTTCATTTCATTTCTTCATTTAATACTATTTCATTTCTTCATTCCATTTAATTTAATTTCATTTAATTCCTTAATTTCATTAAATTTAATTTCTTCATTTTGTTTAATTTCATTTCCTCATTTCATTTCCTCATTTCATTTCAATTCATCATTTGATTTCATTTCATTTTTTCATTTTGTTTCTTCATTTAATTTCATTCCATCATTTCATTTCATCATTTAATTTTATTGAATTTAATTTTTTTCATTGAATTTCTTTATGTAATTTTTTTACTTCATTCCATTTCATTTCATTTCATTTCATAGTTTTGTTTCATTTTTTGATTTCATTTCATTCCTTCATTTCATCTCCTCATTTCATTTTTAATTTTTCATTTCATTTATTTCATTTATTTCATTGCTTCATTTTATTTTATTTCATAGTTTCTTTCATTTCTTTATTTTATTTTATTTTATTTTATTTTATTTTATTTTATTTTATTTTATTTACCCCACAGCAAGATAATGCTGGTTTTCAGGAATGTATATCTTGTTTCTGACCACATTCATTCATTCATTTACTCAAATCTAAGAAAGAAAAATGACCAATTTTATAAGAAAAATGATAAGAACTTAATTCAAAAATATATATATAATTTAATATACTATGACAAGTATAATATCTTTTTTATTTTGCTAATCGTAATTATTCTAGTAGTATAAATAAATATTTTTCCTGTTTTTCTGCAAAACAGACCTCTCAATTAGGGTGAGAGGACTAAACTTGAGCATATTAATTTACTGTTAATTAAATAAAATTGCATAGGGACTTCTATGAATACAAAAACCATCCAACTAAACAAATTTGCTAAAGTAAACTTCCAGACCCTACATTACTTCCAGAGTTCGCCTGACTGTAGAGCTGCGGTTGCAGTATGACAACAAGACAGCCATTTGGCATTTTGTCATTCAGCACTGCTACTCATTACACAAAGTTGCTTGTTAGCAGAAAGGCAACACTGTGTTGCAAACAGCTGATCTCGCTATTGAAAAACACATTGCATGAACCCAACCAATCACTGTGGGCGGTTTGTAGGCGTGCCATCTAAAGCTTAGACTAGTTACTCAATTACACTGTCCTGTACGACCTGCATTGAAAATGTTCAGTATGCAGTGCATGCTTTCACCTAAGTTGCTTCGGTAAGAGCATCTGCCAATATAACTGAAATGCAAATGCAGCCTCAGAAATGGTAGGTAACAGTACTGTTACAGTATCATGCATTAAGCCTAATGCATACAAGTGCCTGATTTTGTGCGCTGCTGTTCTCTTTACCCATGATTACAAATACATCGCTGTATTACATAATCGGACATGAAAGCTTAAATGAGACATCCCGTCGGAAATCTTCCATGAGATGGAGCTTTGATGCGCTGTTTTGTAGCCCTGGCAGGGTTTTGTGTGTGTGTGTATGCGTGATTCTGTATGTCAGCCAACACTCAGCGGGTGTGTGGGAGTTGCACGTATCGATCTGTTACAGATAGCTGGTGGGAGTTCTCTGATAGCCGCTCCAGATGCTGGCCTTTGTTTCAGAGGAAGACATCTAAGAGAAGACACTGAAGTCTAATGGGGTCGAGATTGATAAGACCAACTCTAATCCCTGTCATTACTAGCACTAAACTTTCCTCAGACTCCTGCCGCAACCCACTGGTACTTTGTCGACAATCCCCCTGTGCGCTTGGTGTCTATTATTTGCTAGACTGATTTTGGCTCAGTGCTTGTGAGGTCTGCAGGTCAGATGGTTGCAGGGTGTGCATTCACACTAGAGATTTTCTATTTGACTTCAGAAAATTATTTCTGAACTCAGGAATCAGTGTGCAATCTGCATCTGAATCTGCTTCGGTTTGGGATATGGTTTATGTGATTTGTTGTAACTGGTTTGAACTTAATCTGGCCAATGACCAATGACATATATGTGACCCCGGACCACAAAACCAGTTATAAGGGTCAATTTTCATAAATTGAGATTTATACATAATCTGAAAGCTGATGCAAATAAGCTTTCCATTGATTTATGGTTTGTAAGGATAGGACTATATTTGAAAATCTGTAATCTGAGGGTGCAAAAAATAAAAATATTGAGAAAATGGCCATTAAAGTTGTCCAAATGAAGTTCTTCGCAATGCATATTACTAATCAAAAATTATGTTTTGATATATTTATGGTAGGAAATGTACAAATATCTTCATGGAACATGATCTTTACTTAATATCCTAATGATTTTTGGCATAATAGAAAAATTTATCATTTTGACCCATACAATGTATTTTTGGCTATTGCTACAAATATACACATGCTACTTACGACTGGTTTTGTGGTCCAGGGTCACATATGGCTGAGTGATATTTCAGAATAAACTCAATAATGTGAAGGCAATTTAAATAAAAAATATATGCTATGGGTTTCAGAGTGAAGCGTGGAAGTTGTTCATTAACACCTGTGTAAAAATATTTTGATGATTTTATAATAATTTTTATAGTAATTTTGGTGGGTCAGAACAGTGGGAATGTGCCCTATGAGGCAGAAAAAGCAAAAAAAAAAAAAAAAAAACTTTGTGTTCACCTTATTTACCGAAAAGAAAGAGAAAAAAAAGATGATTCACACTCAAAATATTAAATTAAATTAAATAAAAACTCAGCAAAAAAAACATTCTAGAATGCTTAGTTCATCATTTTTCATATAGAAATGTACAGTATATTGCAAAAAATATACCTTAATGTGTTACTTGTATTTTTGCTAGTGCTGTCGAACGATTAATCGCGATTAATCGCATCCAAAGTTTTTGTTTACACAATATATACACTGTATATACACTATATACACAATATAAGCGTATGTGTGTGTATTCATATATAAATAATAAATATACACAGTAAACACACATATATTATGCAAACAAAAACTTTATTTTGGATGCGATTAATCACGATTAATCAATTGACAGCACTAATTTTTGCATGCTCCTGGTTTTATAATTTTTCAGATGTATAATTTATAATATAATGCATTTCTTATAGTTGCTTGTCTTCTAATAAATCATTTGTAGAGCAGTGAAAAGAGAACTGTGGAGACAGGATTTCAGAGCAGGTGTGAATAGTAGAAGCCATTGACACTAAGATGAGAAATAACAGAGAAAGGGGAGAAAGAAAGGCTGAAGGGTAGACAATCAGACAGCAATGTCAGATACTTGAGATTTCCATTGAATTCAGAGAAGTCCTTAAGAGTTTTACGAGTCTTTTTTTTTTTTTTTTTTTCTCACCTGAATAACAGACCATTTAAGGAATAAGAACTGGTCATTGATTGAGAAATGGTCTTCAAAATACATGCATAATCAAAAAGAGTTAGCATCACTAAGTACATTCATTCATTTTGATACCATGCATTCGTTTTGATACCAGGGTCACAGTCTTACTAAAAGGATGTGAATAGAACAAAACACCATGCATATAACCCAGAAATTGTATGAGGGCTGCGAGAAAGAGCTTTTTATCGGATCTCATTATGAGAAACTCATTTTTATCGTTCTATGAACCAAGAAAAACCAAGACCCACATGAGCACATATTGAAACTAACCTCCAAAAATATTTGTTTTGTGAACGTGATGGAAAGCAGACTTTGCAGAGAGGCTGTTATTGAACAATGTGGTGATGAACTTCTATTGAACTTGGCTGAAAACCCACAGAAGTAAGTTAGCATTGAAAATTGGTCATAAAGAAGTGAATTTATGAACATTAGGCCACGCTCTAAAGTTTCTGAAGTGAAAACTGCTTTTAAATAAAGGAGCGAATGCCCTAAATTGCAGTTTTGTGTATGTATGTGTATATCAGCCAAAGACTATGATTAAATTACGTTAGGTGATTTTGTTTATGTTTAGAAGGAAACTTCACAGAGCACGCTCTTGACGGGTTGCCATGTCCACTTATTATAAGCAACTCTTATTAAGCATCTTTGAACTTGTTGTTAAAGCTCGGCTCATAAAGTGATTCAGTTTATGGAGTTAATAAATTAGGCAGGTGCAGGTCACAATATGGGGCCTTATTTCCAAGATAATGCATTTGGATTTAAGTTTATTTTTCTAGCAAGATCTGGCAACGCTAATGAGTCAAAATGTGCACTGTGATTTCTTGCACCACGCATACATAAAAGACACAACTCTGATGCATTTAAATACGTCGTCAACAACTATTTGTTCACTTTGGTTCCATTCATTTTGATTACAGAATTTCAGTAAATGCGGTTGTCACTACCTGAAGTTTTTTGGGAGACAGTTTGGTTGTACAATGCGGTTGTCATCCTATAAATTACTGAACAAGATTAAGCACTAAAATGTGAATGATAACCACATTTAGCTGAAGTGTGTACTTGGCCTAAAACTGAAGAAGAAAAATGACCCCTTTTATGTAGCTTTTATCATTTTGATTTAATTCATGTGCATGTATATTTAGACAAGCTACAGATCCTGGAGTCTTTAAATGAATCCATTATGACTCACTGATAGACATCACACACATTTAAAGGACCGAGACGTTTTAATCTCCGCCACTTTACACGCCACACCTTTCCATGTACCCTTCGCTGCACACAAGATGATATTTATTAAAGTTCAGATCTGTTTCATTGAGCCGAAACGGAAAAATAAACAACAAAGGAAGCCCCAGGTTAGAGAATAAGCAGCGGCTGGCGGCAGCGTGAGGCTTGTATTGATCGCTGGCGTTTCAGAGCGTCTGAAGAACACAGAGAGGGTGTGACCGCAGGCTGAGAGAGGCTATCAGAACACAATCTCAATCAATAACGCCGGCCTTTGTCTGACCACTGTCTTAGAACAAGGGAGTGTCTGTATGTTCGTTTGTATGCCGAACAATTCATTCAGGGATCCAAAGGTGTTTTTATTTATTTAGTTATTTTTTGCACTCTGTAGTTTTAGTGCAAAACATTAAGATTTTATACTTCTTTTATCATCAAAACAGGTCTTAGATTATAAAAAGTAGTCATTCCATACCAGAATGTAGTCGATTGTGGAGGGCTACTCCCCTTCCCATAAACCAGTGGGACTCACAAGGTAATGGATGAAATCTGAAGCATGTGCATGCTGAAGGTCAAGTTTACTGTCAATCTCAAATTATCCCAGTAGTAATGTTTCTCTTTAGTTATTTGCTATTATTTCCCACAATCGTAACCAGCATTAAAGAAGAATTCCACTTCCAGAGCAACAATACACAAATAATTTACTCACCCCCTTGTCATCCAAGATGTTCATGTCTTTCTGTTTTCAGTCGTAAAGAAATTATGTTTTTTGAGGAAAGCATTTCAGAATTTTTCTCCATATAATGGACTTCATTGGTGCCCCGATTTTGAACTTCCAAAATGTAGTTTAAATGCAGCTTCAAAGGGCTCTAAATGATCCCAGCCGAGGAAGAAGGGTCTTATCTAGTGAAACGATCTGCCATTTTTTTCGGAAAATAAAAATTGTATACTTTTTAAGCACAAAAGCTTGTGTAGCACAGGCTCTGGGATGCGCGTTCACAACACTACGTACTATTGAATCACGTCGAAAGGTCACGCGGAACGTAGGCGGAACTACAGACCCAGTGTTTACAAAGCGAACGCGCAAAGATTAAGAAAGTGCAAGCCAAACGCTGTTTGCAAACAAAAAGGTACAGTGATTTTGGACGATTCTGAAGTTGTAGGAGAAAATAAGATGGAGTTTTTTGCTATTCTCTACCTTTGTGTGCCGGAGTTCACAGACAATGAACTTAGATGTGATTCGTAGTAGTGATGGGAAGTTCGGATCATTTTACGGACTTGGACCTTTGAGTCTCGTTCAGCAAAATAAACTAATCTTTTTTCGAGTCATTTAGTTCATTTTGTTCATTTTAGCAAAATATAGTTAAAATATTACGTGTTACTTCCCTAACACATCTACTGCTTACACAAACGTTGATCACACTACAAACAGGACAAAACTATAATGCTATAAGAAACAGAAAAGATTAATTCATTGTTTACCTGGGTCTTTAGTCTATGATTAGCTCACCTCACCTCTTATCTGACAAGTTTTCAAGTTTGAGTCGTTCATTCATCACGTGACAGCCCCATAAGATGAACGGACAACTTGAAAAACCCAAAGACTCAAAACAGGTGAACTAATTCCAGTACAGAACCTAATAGGATGTTGTGCATACGTGACTGAATGAATCACTCCCCGAGACGACTCGTTCTTCCCGAATCACATTAAAGATTTGTTCAAAATGAACTAATTCGTAGCATCCCAGAGCCTGTGCTACATGAGCCTTTGTGCTTAAAAGTATACAAATTTTTATTTAAAAAAAAAAAAAATAACAGATCGTTTTGCTAGATAAGACCCTTCTTCCTTGGCTGCCCTTTGAAGCTGCATTTAAACTACATTTTGGAAGTTCAAAATCGGGGCACCAGTGAAGTCCATTATATGGAGAAAAATCCTGTAATGCTTTCCTCAAAAAACATAATTTCTTTACGACTGAAGACAGAAAGACATGAACATCTTGGATGACAAGGGGAGTGAGTAAATTATTTGTAAATTGTTGTTCTGGAAGTGGAGTTCTCCTTTAAGTTAACTATTAGGGAAGATTTTAGAAAGGCAGCATTAGCTACAACAGTATAGCCTAAAACGATTTGTTTTGTACTAGTTTGTGAACTACATTATTTTACCCTTTCATTTTAACTGCTCACGTCAGCCGCCATTATATTTGATGAAAGATTTTGAAAGTCTGTTCTTGTTTTTTTCTGTGATTCAGCACAATGTAACCAGGAAAAAGTATTGCTTTTAAAAGCAAATAGGGTCTATTTTGCTAACTTCAAATATATAATTTTACCCTGTTTAGGTGCATCTTGTCTGCAACATGATTTAGTTTGGGTCCCGATAAGCCAGAGCTACACTGAGAACCCTGGGAAATCTTTTATGTGTCAAAACTAGTTTTTGTATTGACATAATGGTTAAAAATACATGCCATGAGTTTATAACAACCCTAGATAGCTGGAGAATTCACTTCCCTGTTTGCAATCAACCACAAATTTCTGGCTGGGTGTTTTTACGGAATAAACTTCAAGCCGGAGAATCCTCACTAGAATTGACTGAAATGAACTGCAAAATGCAACCGTACCCTTATAGAAGTCACATAACACTAAAATGAGGTACAGATTGGATGATTGATTTTAAAGTCAACTTGAAACGAAGTCAACAACTCGGTGTGCATAATATGACATATTTCCAGGTGGGGAGATAGATAGATAGATAGATAGATAGATAGATATTGGTAGTTGGAAGTGAGATAGTTCTTTCTGGTCATTGAATCTGATTGGCTGAGAGGAGGGTGATATTCTAGTTATAGCATAACTCAAACCGTTTTGCCGTTTGTATGCCTCTGCTTGTGGTATTTCTCACAGCAAGTGTCATAGCGGACACCCCAATCCACTATAATTTTGAAAATGATGCTGTTTTCGTGTCACGGAATGTAGTTTTAAGAGTTTTTTTAGGTGAGAATATGCTTGATTAGACTTCAAATATGCTGTTTGTTCGTAAAAATAATGTCTAGTATAAAAAAATTTGCATCAGTGTTTTCGGAGGTGTGAGCTCTAGGGCTTTAGCAGCCGTTCAGCACTCATGAACCCGCCGAGAGCAGCCTTACCTCAGCTAGTTCTTCTGGACCGATGTCTCTATAGTGGTTAAACATGAGATATAATTCATTTTGGATTAATCTAACGGGCAGTCTTTGATCTCATTAATCTTTTATTTGTTCCAGAGCAAATAATTTTGTCTGAGGGCAAAATGTCATCACATTATATTTTATGTAAATTTAATGCTGTATATCAGAGCACTGCCTTTGTACTTTATTAGACAGTAGATATGCTTTGCTAATATATAAACAGGTGTTACATTTTAAAACACACTTTAAAGGCATTTAAAGGCATTAGATGTTCTCTGGTGAATATCAGACAGAAAGCATCACTGTAATTCATCTTTAATTCATATAATGTGTCATGCTTCTCCACTGAGAGGCTTCAGCCATAGAAGGGCTTCAGTGTTTGACCCCATCTCATAGCACGCTGGACAGCTTTATAGCCCGCAGTGAGAAACATGAGGCCAGTGAATCATTTAAGCCTTGGAAGAGATGATTAATCTTTGGTTTTATTAGCAAGGTACTTAATATAGAGTCTACTCTTAATGGCGGTTTGATACACTAATCACTAGAGGAACAAAAACCTTTTCTCTCTTTCCGCATCTCTTTTAAACTGTAGCCATCACAACATATAAAAGCATCGCTCGGTTGCCTTTTCATGTCCTTTTGTAGCTGTGAAATAGAGAATATCGTTAGATCCGCAGCAGTAATGGGGATACGTACAGGCCTGGGTATAAAGGATGAGAAAGACAGAGACAGACACAGGAAAGACAGCACTTCTGAACTGATTGTCCACAGACTGATGCTTCCTTCTCTCATCAACACGGCATCTCTCGTCTGCCACCTCAAATAGCTTTCATTTTGGCTGTCTTGATTGTGAAGAGACTGGTCCACACTGGTTTGAACCCTGACGGCTTGCTGCAGACGGTTCCTGACATGATTACAGATGGTCAGAGACAGTCAGGAGACTCTCTGGAGTTATGTACACTCTAGGGTTGCTCAAAAGGCTTTCACATTCGTTTCAGAGGTTTGAGAGAAGATCAGAAGAATTTAGGTTTATATGCCGTTCTGTACGTTTCATTTGAATACTGGTACCACAGCCCATTCAGTAATGTTGATGTTTGGTTATAACACAAGCATGTTGTGATATGAGAAGCATTTGTTAATATACAAAGATATCTACAGTCAAACGTTTTAAAAATGGCCCTGTTCAAAAGTTTACATCCCCTTGATTCTAAACACTGTGTTGTTACCTGAATGAGCCACAGCTTTGTTTTTTTGTTTAGTGATAGTTGTTGAAGAGTCCCTTGTTTGTTCTGAACAGTTAAACTGCCCGCTGTTCTTCAAAAAAATCCTTCAGGTCCCACAAATTCTTTGGTTTTCCAGCATTTTTGTGCATTTCAACCCTTTCCATAAATGACTGTATAATTTTGAGATCCATATTTTCACACTGAGGACAACTGAGGGACTCATATGCTCACTGATGCTTCAGAAGGAAAAAACAATGCATTAAGAACCGGGGGGTAAAAACTTTTGAACAGAATGGAGATTTTCTTATTTTGCCTAAATATCATATTTTTTCATTTAGTTTTCATTTAGTACTGCACTTCAGAGGCTACAGAAGATACTTACATGTTTCCTAGAAGACAAAATACATTAAATTTACCCTGATCTTCATATTTAAAAAGTTTTCACCCCCCGGCTCTTAATGCATGTTTTTTCCTTCTGGAGCATCAGTGAGTGTTTGAACCTTCTGTAATAGTTGCATGTGAGTCCTTCAGTTGTCCTTAGTGTGAAAAGATGGATCTCAAAATCATACAGTCATTGTTGGAAAGGGTAAAAATGCTGGAAAACCAAAGAATTTGTGGGATCTGAAGGATTTGAAGAACAGCAGGCAGTTTAACTGTTCAGGACAAACAAGGGACTCATGAACAACTATCATTAAACAAAAAAACAAAACAGCTGTGGATCATTCAGGTAACAACACAGTATTAAGAATCAAGGGGATGTAAACTTTTGAACAGGGTCGTTTTTATAAATTCAACTATTATTTTCTCTTGTGGACTATATGTAAACATCTTTTATGTAAAATGTCTTATTCAGGTCAGTACTAAATAAACAATAACCCTCTTATTTTGGTAAAATAATTAACATTTTGCAGATTCTGAAAGGGTGATGTAAACTTTTGGCAGCAGATGCCAGGGAGGAGATCCTCTGAAGGTCTGTGTATGTTTTCTCAGAGCTGCTGTTGTAACCTGTCATGTCAGGTTTTCTGTGTCTTTATTCATTTCTTTTTTCTCAGACTAATCATCTAAAAACTCACGGTGGAGTGATGTACTTGTGCTGTTCTAAATGATCTTCCAATCTTCTGTTTCTGGATTGGATGATGAACCTTTCTAATTACTGTAGCATCAGGATTAGAAACGAAGCTCGTTTACTTTGAGCGTATCATATGCCTGCTGATCATAAATATTTCAGAAAGCTTGGATAAATAAGTGGATGAATTTCTGGCACAGACCTGGTGTGTGTATTTAAAGGAATACTTCACCCAAAATGAGAATTATTCACTGTTAACCCACCTCTACCTCTACCTTGATTGCAAATATGAAAATTGTATTATTCTCAAGCTGAATGTGTCACATTAATGGTCATTTTAATGCTGCTTTAAAAAAAAAAAAAAAAAGAAAGAAACTATGAAAATAATATAATATGGAAAGAAAAAAAAAATCTCCCTTTGATATTTTTCCTCAACAAAAAGTGCAACTTATTGGAATTACTCTCTGCTTAGTATTATCAAAGGGTTATTATGGAACCCAAGATAATTATCATCTGAATGCACTCTATCACAGAGGTTTTCGCTTATATTATTTTAATTGATTTCTCTCCAGGTCAAACTCACCCAGTGTTGCGAAAATGAATTAAATGCATAAATGTACAGGAGTGTGTGTGAGCTCATCATCCATGCATTATATTTCATACCTGTAAGCGACTAATGCTTTATGAATCAATAAATGAACATAAGCTGTTTTTCCTCATCAACATGAATGCATTAAATAATTATTAGCGATTATATTGATTAGCTATTCATACAGAGCTCTCAGATGCCAAATCATTACCTTTCTTTGCATAATATACAAATTAAATAGCCATAAATTTTACTTCTACATCTCTTAGAAGTTTTTTTTTTTTTTTCATTGAATTTATCAGCATTTTTGAACAAATCATTCGAACTAATGATTTACTGACAGAACATTTTACACTCTTACTTACATGAAAGTCTTTTTTTTCCACACACAAACAAATGCACAGAAAGTATACATAATGCATGAGAATGCTGATATTAGTTATAAAGGTATCGCTGAGCGCCAGAGATTTGTCCCACCGAGCTGGCAGGGAGCTTCTCTCTTAGATGCTCAAACTAATTTTATGAAAATGAGAACTGTAATCAATTTGGAAAAAGATGCATACTTAGAATGAGACTGCATGAAATTGAGAATGATAACACATATTTCAGATGTAATTATTCTTCAGTGTCTGCTTGCATGTGCGTGTGCGTGTGTGTGTGTGCGTAATTGTTCCAGAAAACAGAACCTTCATTTTCGAAGAGATAATTGAGAAATATGGAAAAAATGTGGTTGCAAAAAAAGATGTCTGGCAACACAAGCGATTAAGTTTATTTCATGCTTGCTCTGAACTGAAAGCAGCATGGCTCTTATTAAATTTCCAAATTGAAATTCCAAAATTAGAAATAAGGAAATAACAAGTTCTCAAAAGCTAAAGTCAAATAAAAAAGCGAAAAATGACCCTCTCACACCTGCTTCTTTACACTTTTTTCCCACATGCACATACAGGCTGAAACAACATGTGGTTAACCACACAAAAGATGCATGATTAAACATGAATTCTCATTAAAACTCTTTTGATGCAGTTAATCACTAAATTTGAGCACTTCTCAGGAGTAATTAAGGGGCGATGGAGAGTGGGGACCCCAGGAGACCACAGCTGCGCTCTCCCAGGGGGAAACCACATCAGCATTCACAATTTTGGAATAATCTCCAAGGAAACAGAACCGGAGAAACCAGCTGCAGCTGCCCACCAGCCAAAGCCCAACTCAGTTCGGCTTAAAGGTATAGCTCACCTTACAAATGAATGTTCTGTCATTATTTACTCACCCTCACGTCGTTCCAAATTTTAACCACGATCCAAACAAACATAATTCATATGTAGGATGAGCAGTTTTTGATGTAATTCCAATTATTATCATTTCAAAATTTTAAGTTAATAAGAACGCAAATTCACTCTCTGACAGCAGATGGCGCTTATGGAACAGCAGTGATGCAAAGTTTGCTTGGTTAGTGCTGTAAACAAAGCAGCACAGCGCTTATTAACAGTACTTTGATATGCATTATATGGAGGTAAGATGAAAAGAAAATACCATCTAAACTTTTCTGAAGACAGTCAGTTCCCCTCAGAGACAAGTTCATATAAACCCCCAAATTCAGTATTTAGTATATTGTTCCAATGTTTCGTGCATGGTGGACAGTGAGCTTGCTTTGTTTGGTACAGTATTTTCTCCTATTTGCCTTCGCCTTCAGCTTCTGTGATTTAGTTGTGTGTTAATAACAAAAGTTCTCTAAATCAGTTGGCAGTTAACAGGGATCTCCTCTCAATTATGCTGTCGATGCTGTCTACGGTGTGCAGTTTTTTTTTTTTTTTTTTTTTTTTAATTCATACCATACACTACAAACCAGTTTACCATTTGAACCGGTATATCGCCCAGTACTAAAGTAGTAGTTTTATGTGAGGAACAAACTTAAATTAACAAATTTTTAACACAAAATTCCTCCTTTCCACGGTTTCAGTAGGTTTTCTCTGTTTTAATATAATTTCAAAACTGTTTGTTAAATGATGGAAAAAGCTGAACTGTCCTCAGTCAGTGTCACGTAATCCTTTAGAAATCATTCTTATATGCTGATTTGGTGCTTTATAAACATTCCTAATTAATGTTGACAAAAGTTGTGTTGCTTTACATTTTTTAAGGATGCTTTGATGAATAGAATGTTTAAAAGAACAGTGTTTATTCAAAATATGTTGTAACATTAGGAATGTCTTTACTGTGACTTTTAATGTAAGTCTGCAAAGATTCCTCGATTCTATTCGAGTATTCGATTTTTTTTTTTTTTTTTTTAAATCCTTGATTGTTTTGCCTGTGTCCAGTAATGGGCAAAATGCCGGAAGTGGCGAATTCCACATGTTAAACCCATTTAAAAATCATAATAAAGCATAATGCTATTAAGAATTCACAAACGCTATGATTCAGTTAAATAAATACATGCAATGCAGGTTTAATATATGCGCTTTCATTATTTACATGCGTGTGGATTACGTACGTGCGTCTCAGAGCGGCTCGTTCACAGTCTGTTTTCATTTACATGTGTGGAGCGTCTGAAACTCAATCTCTGCATGTTGTTGTGAGTTTCGGTTTATTATAACGTTCATCTGAGAATGCAACGTGCGCTATTTCATCAGATTTGTAAGGTAAATCATTTATAAACCTACACAAACACAGGCGAATACATTATTGTCTTTTTCATTCATGCTAACTGTTCATCGCGATTACAAAATAAAAGTTTAAATCCTCACTCTGAGTTTACACGTTTTGTCCACATATTGAAGAAATTACAGTGTCTGTAGCTTTTTTATCATAAAGAAATGGTCAAATATTAAAGATTAAGTGCACATTTGAATTAAAAGTTGTTGAGTCAATATTAAACAAGGATTAGATCTTGCAGTAAAGTATTCAAGTGGATTGGTCACGCGCCACTACTAAAGCCATGAAGCTTGGAGGAGAGCAGAGTGTTATTATCATTACTTACCAAAAGAGAATGCGATATTGGTTTCAGTTTTGTCACATACTAATATGCATGTTGAAGCAAAGTGCTCTTGTTTGTGTGCACTGTAACAGGGCATAAAAAGGTTGTGTGATTGTTTTGCACACAATATTAAACATTCCTGAAACTTCCACTGTCACAACGATATGAATAATAATAAAAAAAAATAAACTAATCAGTTACGCTTGCACAATTACATTTGCAGAAAGCACATACTTTGATCATATGGTCAAATGAGCCTAAAATGCAAAATAATAAGCCTGATTAGAGATAGAAAAGCATATACATAAAATTCGTAAAGTTGCACACACGTTGTGAAAATGAGAAAATGACATTCGTTAAATAGTTTTATTTATCATAAGTTCTCATATTGTTTTATTTTTAAAGTGTTTTTATTCATTTTAACAATATCCTGATTTCTGAATATCCTGATATTTAATCGCATTAATGTCAACACAACATGTTCTTTTAGATGTTTGGAATTTTACCTGAATTTACCCTAATCCTACTGTTTTGATGTTTGGTATTTTTCATTGTGTGATTGTTGTTGAATTGTATAAACATCCTCAAACATCACTGTAATGATCAATTATGATGTTAATCCCACAACAGTTAAAAAACAAAAACATATTGCCCCCATTTTTTAAATTCGTATATAATCACAAGTGAGATTTAAGTGATATTCATTTCGTTTTCATTTCAGAAATATGGTCACCTTAATATTTTCACTCGGCGGTTTGCAGGCTTCCAAGTCATTTGGACCCAGTCATTTGTGAACTGAACGTGGGCTTCCATAGATTTAAAATTACGAAACAGCTCGGTATAAGCATACAAAAATATCTGGAGATGTCACAGGAGGTAAATCGTCGGGGTCTCGAGTACATTCTCTTGCAGGCACCTCATTCGGATCCGTTTCTTGCGTCGGTAAAAGTTTGTCTATGTATAAGAGTCCTGCACGGGTCCTGCTTGATAAACCCACACCCCTCGGACAGATTATTATTAACAACCAAAAGAACTGAGCTAATGTTGGAGTGTTGAAAACATGATCAAGATTTCCAAAGTTGTATGATCAACCAAAAACAGAGATTAATAAATAAATTTTAAAAATCCGAAACACGCGTATATAAGAGTTGGTTTACCAGATAAAAATATAATTATGTGTAAAATGTCATATTTAACTGTCTGACATGAAAATTACGCTAGTCATTGTCCCATGAACTAATTATTATTGCCTCATTGCTATTATATATGTATTACATTTTAAAGGCTATTGTTCACTTAGGTCTATTTTTATTACTACAAAAAAAAATGATTATAATTATCCGATTACTCAATTAATCGTCAGAATAATGGACAGATAACTTGATTACCAAAACGATCGTTAGTGACAGCCCTAGAATAATGCACACTGGCTGAATAAAAGTATTAGTTTCTGTGCTAGTTTGTGTTGAATGGATGCATCTACTGTAGTTCGGCAAAGAAAAGATGAACAACCTTCGGCAAGTTAACAGATGTCCTGTAATGCAAAGAAAAGATTTTAGAACAGATCGGAGCTCTTCATTCTCATTTGCGTCACAGTAATTATGATGCTTGTAAATTAAGTGTAAATTTCCAGCACTGAACTGCTGCAGCCCACCAGATTTACTTTCCAGATGACAGAAATTTAAAAAAATGAACAGAGAATATTTCAGCAAAAGCTAATTAAAGAGAAAATTAATTATTTAACAGTCATCACCTACTGTATGATGGCAGTTACAAATATTTTTTGCAGTAAACACGATTGAGTTTTGTAACAACATAAGGGTGTGTAAATAATGCTAAAATTTAAACTATTTGTTTAAATGCAACAATCTTATTCTAGTCTGACCACAGAACTGCCAATCTGAAGTATAATTCAATGTATATGTACCAGACTTGATAAGTGAATGGGAAAGAGATCGAAAATTATCCCGTGCTACGAAGTGAACTCTTCTGACTGCTGGTGAATATATTGTCTTACAGCCTAGCAGGGAAAATCTGCTTGTCTGACACACATGCACTCAAACTTGCAGCCCAAACCTCTCTCTGCTGTTTCTCCTACGATGTTCTTTCCTCCCGCTACTCCCTCCTGCTGTCTTTACACTCCCTCCGGGTTTATGATTCCAGTTCCTTTTCTACATATTTATTAGTATATTTTGAAATTCACCTTCACATTATGATAGTAAGAGATTTCAAAGCAATATCTGGTTGTAGCCATCTATTCCTGAGCTCTGTACATGTAAGCATGGAGGGAGGAAAAAAAAGTCCCTGTGCGGCCACAATGTAATTGAAAAACTCTTTCCCCGAAATCATTTCCCTCAGGACCATGAATTATTGAAATGAATAAAGAAATAGCTCTATACTAGCCTGATATGTCTGATCTTTGATACTTGGAAGAGGAAAAATCAATTTCAAGCAGATTGGTCCTATAGCCTGATCTTTTGCCAGAGACAGAATATAGAAAATGAACTGAAAGGACTCAGATTTTATGCCTTCATATTTCCCTATCTGCTGGCTACCCGACCAGACAGGTAATTTAGATCAATGAAAATCAGCTCATAGGTGCGACCAACCATGACCAGTGAGACAAATCAGAGAATATGCGATTGTATTTCAGCTGGTAACTCTAATAAAGACTTGGGATGCACATCGCAGGCAGAAATTCACTTAAAATGGACTGATAAAAACCCACCGCGATGAAAGATATATCCACTCGCAGGGTTGTTTTGCAATATCGAGCGATGCGGCTCATGGGGCAGCATTTTATAATCAGAGCTCTGGAGACTAGTGCTGCTAAATACTCCCAGAAAGAACACCAGCATCTCTCATCTCCCGTGCCTTTAATACAAGGAAGTGGAGAGCTGAGCCAGATAAAAACTAGAGAGTGAGTGATAGTACAGAGGGAAAAACTAGAGATTTGCTGTCAGGTGCTCGACTATCCGCTCGAAAAGAACTCGGCAAACGGGTTTTTTCACTCTCCCGGTGTGTCAATTACCGTGAGCTGCTCTGCACCTGCTGGTGGATTCCTCCATCACGGCTCTCTCCAGCTCTGCCGTCTACTTCGAACCGACGGGAGCTCTAATTGGGAACTTTATGTATGGATAAAGGGGAATTGGGGACACCTCTGCCTTTCTTACTCGGCAATTAGACAGCGCTCGGACTGCTGAGATCAAGATCTCGACGATGACTCACTTTCTCGCATTGCTTCTCTTCTTCAGGCTCACCGCCCCACCCAGACTCGGAGCGTGGGTGGTCAGAGGTTTCCTTTGCAGAGATGGGCCTCATGGACCTTGTGACATTTAGTGTACAGCTCTTAAGGGAAGGTCAGGTAGAATGTCATGGAAAAAGGATGGAAAATGAGAAATTGCAACTGTTTTCTTTTTAGATAGCATAAAGACATTAGACTCACCTTTCTTCAACTGATACTGTCTGTTGGCATATACTTAAAGGTGAAGCGTGTCTAAGCCACTAGCAAAATTGCAAAAATAACTAGATTTTAAAAATATATATATTTCCTGAAAGCAATATGAGCACTGTTTTCTCGTGCAAAACTCACTGGCAAGATGAGAGGCCTTAGCTATGCAGTGTCCTGTAGTTCCTAGTTGGTTGCTAGGGTGAATTTTAAAGGTCATCCAAGATGTTCATGTCTTTCTTTCTGAACATTATGTATGTTAAAATTATGTTTTTTGAGGAAAACATTTCAGGATTTTTTTTTCATGTAGTGAACTTCTATGGTGCCCCGAGTTTGAACTTCTAAAATGTAGTTTAAATGCGGCTTCAAACAATCCCAAATGGGGTTGTAAACAATCCCAGCCGAGGAAGAAGAGTCTTAACTATTGAAACAATCGGTTATTTTCATAAAAAGAATACAATTTATATACTTTTTAATGTCAAATGCTCTTGTCTTGCTCTTGCATAGGGTATGTTGGAAAACTCCCATCTCATGTTCTCCCTCAACTTCAACATCGTCCTATATCGCTGTTTGAATTTTATTGTTGAGAGTGTTTGATCTTCTGCATGTTCACTTTGCAAAGACTGGGTCGGTACTTCTGCAGCAATGTAGGATGATTTGGAGTTTTTCGACATACCCTAACTGTCTTGAAACAGAATACGCAGAGTTCAGGGAGACCAAGACAAGACAAGCGTTTGAGATTAAAAAGTATTTAAATTGTTTTTTTTTTTGTTTTTTTTTTGCTAGATAAGACCCTTCTTCCTCGGCTAGGATCGTTAACAACCGCATTTGGGATCGTTTGAAGCCGCATTTAAACTGCATTTTGTTCTGGAAGTGGACATCTTCTTTAAGTTGAATTTGATGGTATTATGGTTCCCATGGGGGACTTTATCTAGGGACCACAGTATCATAAATCTGAGATTTTATAGCATTATATCATCTGCCAGATTAATGTACATCTAATCACTTAGAATGTAATTTCACACTACCCTCAATATAATGTATGTTTTAAGATAACATTTACAAACTAGGATGCGCTAAGTTGACATTTACTAGCCAAAATCATGAGCCCAACCACAAGTTATAGTTTAGGTTATCATAAATATGAGATTTTATTTATTTTTTTTATTTTAAATCATCCACCGAACAAGAGTTGTATGTCTGATCACACAGAAGTATCACACTATTTTCAATATGATTTGAATGGAAGCCCATTTCTGCGACAGCGTTTTAGTGCCACGTTAAAAAATGTAACAAAAATCTAAAAGTACAAAGCTTATTGCAATTATTAGAGGGCTGGTGCACTACAAATAACGAATGCAATCACAGACATGAAATATTATTTTTAAGCATACTGTCCTCACGAGTATGACACGTGGTATGATTTCTGATGATAATCTCAATTTCTCCCAGTGCCCTCCAATCCAGGCCATTTGTATACGTAATATAGGCTATACTCTCAAAATATTAGAACTTTAATTTTTTCGATTTAATTCTTTAAACATTTCGACTTTGACCTTCAAACATTTCAACTTTATTCATCAAATTTTTCAACTTTATTCTTAAAATATTCCGAATTAAAAAATCTCGTTATTTTAGATTTTTTTTTATTTTTTAATGTGGCAATAAAATGCCATTGTACATTTCCACCACTGATTAAAGAATAAAAAATCTCCCAATTCTAACATTTTTTGTCTAGCAATTACAAGTTTACGTCTCAGAATTCAGATTTTTTCTCAAATTGTTTGATTTAAACTCGCAATTGCAAGAAAAAAATCTGAATTGTGAGATAAAAAGTCGCAATTATAATATAAACTCTTTTTTCTCACAATTGCGAGTTTATATCATGCAATTCTGACTTTTTTTCGCGCAATTGTGTTTATATCATGCAGTTATAACTTTTTCCTACCAAATGCAATGTTATATCTTGCGATTCTAACATTTTTCTTAAAATTCCAACTTTATTTCTCAGAATTGCGAGTTATATCACGCAATTCCAACTTTATATCTCACAATTCTGACTTTTTTCTCGCAATTTTAACTTTATATCTCGCAGTTCTAAGAAATAAAGTCAGAATTGCGAAATATAAACTTGCAATTTTTAAACTCTTATCTTAGAATTCTGATATTATTTCTCTGAATTGCACGTTTATATCTCACAATTCTGACTTTATAACTGGCAATTGTGAATTTATATCTCACAATTCTGATGCAAAAAGTCAGAATGGCACATTGCTAAGCAGCTGTTTGTAGTTCTAGGTGGTCCTTAGTTGCTAAGTGGGTACTTACTCAAAAGGTCCCAACCTCCAGTTATGTTTTACAATACCATGTTACCTACATTTGAGGACTTAATCTAGGAACCACAGTATCATAAATCTGAGATTTTTATGCTTCATTATCCTGTGACTATCCTAAATCAAAACACTTAGAAATGTAATCATAATTCTCCTCAACGATCTGCATGATTTGAGAGACCATTCACATCTGTAGTACAAATGATGATGTGGTATGTAGATGCTTGTAGTTCTGGTTGGTCCAGTGTTTGGTTTCTAGGGTGTTCTGGGTGGTTTCTGGCCCAAAATGACAGTTGTGATATTGTGGTCATAAGTTTTTGGAACTGGATTCATTCATTTATTCATGCATTGTATGTAAGCAGAGAGAACTATTCTGATTGGTTGTTTTCTTATTGATTGTGTCATGTTACATCCAATTTTTTTGTCATTTCACCTGGTTAGGACACAGATTATTGGTTAGAGGTTTGACTAATCTTTAATTGTTAAAGATTACTTTTCAAACTGGTTTCCCAAACAGTCTCTACCCATTTTCCATTTATCAGACAAACAAGTTCTCACACTGTTGGTTGGGCCAGAAATTGACATATCACGTTGCTCAAACAAACAAAGTAATGTTCTGACCATTTGTGGAACCAAGCCTAGAAATGGTTTATTTATAACCATCTCTGACCATTAAAGTGTTACAAGATATTTCGAACACTGAACTATTAGCACATACGGTACCACCTATAAAGGGCAGCATTATTTTATGTACTTTGATGCATGTTTCACTGAGAACCTTTTTGTTAATGCAAAACAAGCAAACAAGAAATAGAAAATGTACGCTATTTTCCATCATAAAGTCATAATTATTGTGAGAGATAATTTAAGAGATACATAAAATAAAATAAGCAGTAAAACAAATTGCTTTCATCAAAACAGAGAACCTGAGGCTTTTTTTTGTAATGATAGTGTTTATCTTGCCTTTTAATTTCTTGTAGGATGGTGTTGGGCTAAATTGCTCATAACGCCAAAATGACTGGTTTCTACAAGTTGTGATGTGTTTAACACACACAGCATAAAATCTCAAGGGCCTCATCTATGAATATCCATGTGGCTCTATAGCGACTCTCATTCACGGCTCCGGCTGCTTTGCTACGGCCTTTAATGCTCATATAATTCATATTTAAGCAGACGAGTGAAACTCCTCTCATGGGAACATTTAACTTTTCATATCAGGATGAATCTCTTCACATCCCCCGAGGGCCATCGTTTCATTGAAAGATCGACACTGTCCTAGTTAAAATGATATTGATTCAGCAGTGTCCATATGTGCTGGATTAAAGAGACAGTTAATGTATACTTAATGCATGTGCTATTCTTTATACTAGCTTGTGTAATGATTTATAGTCTCTTATTGGCCATATACTGGAAGTAGTTAAAAGAAATAGTTGTCTGCTCTGCATGTCTGCTTTGATTTGGCCAGTGGTACTGTATTAAAAATAACACTGTTGAAATGAGATTTTATACAGTTTCTTCTTCATCTAATTCTTATATTAAATTTAATTTAATAGTTGGAGCAAATTGATTTGCTGGAATGGAAAGGGCAATATGCACAGTTTTACAAATAATATGCCTTTAAACCACATGACATCTCTCATTTGCGCTCTCTTTTTGACCTTGGCAGGTCAAGATTTGCTGTTAGCTTTGGCAACTAGTTTCTGTTGGTGCATGCGTTTCCCAGCAAAAATGTTTTTGTTTTTTTTATGATGAATATATTAATTATTTAATTATTTAATCTAATTCATTCAATTCATATTCATAGAATTTGCTAAATAAGCAAGGGAGCACTGTACTATTTTCCCAGTGCCAGATTTGCCAAATGATGATAGTTGCCAAAATATGCTTTTTTTCTTAATACTATTAATCCGTTTATTTGTTGTTATGTTACTGGAGCTATTATGTGTAAAACAGTCCAGCGTGAGAACATAATGCGCACTATAAAGGGATAACATAAAGAGTCATTGCTACATGCACACTCACATTGCAATCGAAGAAATTTAAAAAAGGCTTTTGAAGACGTGTGGTGTGTAGGTGGAAAATAACTACATTCGGCGTGGGGGATGGTTACAGGATGAAAAATGCTAGAGAAAATAACTCTGAGTGGAATGATTGCTCATCAGCCGGTCCTCTGTTTACTGGGGGAGGAGAAGTGGAGAATGTGAGCCGTGACGCTTTTCACTTTATACCATACATGCGCTCTGCAAAGACATCTGGATTTGCCCAGCCTCACCGCACAAACACTGGAAAATCCCAAACAATAGCCTGCCTGCCACTGACCTCACCGTGCCAATAACATGACCTACAAATCCACTAAATATCTGCTCGTTTCTTGTAGAGAAAGAGGGGGAAAGCATATAAAAAAGCTGTCTGTCAAAATCCTGTCTAAACTTCTCACCACAAGCTGGTGTTAGAGCTCATGTTACTAACCTAAGTGGATGTAATTGAGTCCTTACAGGCAGCACCTGCTTGTTGTAGCTCAGCTGCAGTCATTCAACACAGCCAGTGGTGTCAGTCACACCAAACCGGCTGGTTGTGTTTGAATGGCTGTTTAAGTGACACTGAGGGTTCAGTTTGGATGTGTGTGTGTTTTTTTTCTTCAGGTCTGCACTGACCCTTTTCATGCAATGGAAACTGTTTTTGTCCATATAATAGGTTTCAGTGTAGTCTAAAACAACATTGGAGCCCACTGACTTTCATTTTGTGGACAAAATGGTACAAATATTCTTCAAAATATCATCTTTTGTCATATGGTTTGAAAAAGACATTTGAGTGAGTAAATGACAGAAATTTCATTTTTGGGTATAACCATCACTTTCAGACAGCATTCAGGACTGTTTTTCATAGTATTGAGTTAAAGAAATGTAATTTTATATTGAAAAAAAAAAAAATCACCTTCATGTCCTTATATTTCTGTGGAACACAAAAAAGAGAAATTCTAAAGACTGCACTAGTTTTTTATTTATTTATATATTTTTTCCATGCACTTACAATGAATGGGTACTGAAGCTTCAAAAAGGGCACAAAAGCACCATAAAAGTATCTTGGACCACATTTTAATTTTGTGCTATGGAAGTCATACAATAAATTTATATATATATATATAAAAAAGGCAGAAATGTATGTCCTAGATGCATGCAGTGTTTCTGTGATGACTAAGTAAAACTAGAAACCAGCCTTTAAGTTCTTTATACCCTAGGTTTAACGTAAAAGCAGTTGAAATCAAAGTATTTTAGTAGTGCATTCTGTTATAGAATGTGATAACAAATTTGTAAAGTGAAATGAAAGAAATAGTTCACCCAAAAATTTAAATGTACTTGCCCTCAGGACATCCAAGATATAGATGAGTTTGTTTCTTAATCAGAACAGATTTGTAGAAATTTAGCATTGCATAATTGCGGTTTTGTATCCTCTGCAGTGAATGGGTGCCATCAGTCCAAACAGCTGATAGAAATATTAATTTAATGTTTTGTGAAGTAAAAAGTTGCACGTTTGTAAAGAAAGAAAAAAAAAAAAACGTTTTAAAAGGGATAGTTCACCCAAAAATGAAAATTTGATGTTTATCTGCTTACGTGCCGGCTGTTGTGAACAAATTTTCATTTTTGGGTGAACTATCCCTTTAACTTCAAATGAGTCCTCAATAAGTTCTCTTGTCTGAATCAGGAGAGAAATATGCACAGATCAAGAACCATCCAAAACAGTTCTAAACAAATGAACA
Source organism: Cirrhinus mrigala (assembly GCA_036247105.1). Taxonomy (NCBI): domain Eukaryota; kingdom Metazoa; phylum Chordata; class Actinopteri; order Cypriniformes; family Cyprinidae; genus Cirrhinus; species Cirrhinus mrigala. The sequence continues at coordinate 6,988,054 of CM070018.1, forward strand.
GAAGAAAAAAGTGTTTTATAAAACTTGATGTGCTATTTCACACATGCAAGTTAAACTGTTTTCATACAAGTACTATATGTCATGGAGTGAAAGCTGAAAGAAAGTAACAACGCCAACTTATCAAACATGCTGTCCTCACAACCTGCGAGATGGATTGACAAAACGTGGTCTGTTGTGAGCCAAACAAATCATGTTTGATCTATAACACAAGCACAGCAGGACATTACATGTTCTTCAAAAAGAAAAATGACACTGGAAATAGATGTAAGCCTATATATGAATTTAAAAAGTAGTCTCACATCTGTTTCTCACATCTGCGAACGTGTTTGTGTTTTCAAAAACATATGGATGAACTTGGTATTTAAGTATGCGAACGCTCTGCATAACTTTTTATGCAAATAAGCTCATTATAATCCCCAACTTTTAATCGACCCAGTTCAATTGTCATTTTTTCTGTCATACTGTCAAAGCCACTCTTACATAATTGGTATGTTTGAATAAGTAGATGCTTGATGAATTAATTCAGCAATTATCACTAAATTACTGATTATATTGAGGATGCTTTGAAGTCCAGCTTCTAAAGACTCCCAAGGTGGCCCAGGCCGGTCGAACACTCCTCTGAAGGCAGCCGTTCTTCCATGCGGTGCACAAGCTCAGTTAACGCACCAAGTGCCATTTGAACCCAGCGTTCTTCATTTGGAATAGCCAAAACGGCTGTTGCTAGGGAAACCAGCGATAGCCATTGAACTAGGATTGTACGGGGGTCAGAACTTAACTGTGAGGGCTTGCAAGCTTCTTGCTAGCTCTCTCGCTCGCTTTTTCTCCAGCCTCCACTGGAATCAAGAGGTGGAGACACATCAATGATCTGTTTGATGTTGGTGTCCAGCAGGTTTACTGTTCTGTCCAATTACCACTGGGCTTTTGAGCCTCTGTTTTGAGTTGCACAGCAATGCCGCCTGCTTTTGGTTTCTCAGTGTGTGTGTGGCTTTTTGTGTGCTTCTGGGTATATTTACAGGTCGCTCTATTTTAATCTCCAAGTCCACAGGGGTTAGAGGAGACCGTTGGCTCAGGATTAGGTTCCTGCCCCAACACAGTCGAGGAATTACAGAATTTGTGTGTTTAACGCCGAATGACAGGTCTGGAATGGTCGTACGTGGCTCTTTGCCCCCAATTTAATCAGTTTTTAAATAAGATGCTCCATTTCGGCTTTAAAGGAGATTAATATTAATTTTTCCCCTTTTGTGGTAATAAAAGTCCAAAATGCCTGTGGATTTACTGAGAGCCGCTCCAAAATGGCTCAGGTGCCTGTCGCTAGTTCATTCTGTGTGTCTAAGTGTGTGTGGGCAAATATCAAGTAGCTTAATTTAACTGGAGGTCTTGTAGAATTTATTCCAGACATGTTTTTTCCATGGAAAATGCTCCAGAAGAAATTCTACAAGACATTTTACAATGACCTGGATGAGTCTGAATCTTTGCACACATGTAACCTGACATCCGTACAAAGACATTTCCATAAATTAAGCAACAAACCTTTTCTATCTGTCTATCTATCTATCTATTGTTCGGTCTATCGTTTTATCTATCTGTCTGACTGTGTCATCCCATCATTCTTTCAATCTATTGCTCTAGTTTTATCTATCTATCTATCTATCGATCGATCGATCGTTCTATCTATTGTTCGTTCTATCGTTTTATCTGTCTGACTGTCGTCCCGTCATTCTTTCAATCTATTGCTCTAGTTTTATCTATCTATCTATCTATCTATCTATCTATCTATCGATCGATCGATCATTCTATCTATTGTTCGTTCTATCGTTTTATCTGTCTGACTGTCGTCCCGTCATTCTTTCAATCTATTGCTCTAGTTTTATCTATCTATCTATCTATCTATCTATCTATCTATCTATCTATCGTTCTATCTATCTATCGATCGATCGATCGTTCTATCTATTGTTCGTTCTATCATTTTATCTATCTGTCTGACTGTCGTCCCATCATTCTTTCAATCTATTGCTCTAGTTTTATCTATCTATCTATCTATCTATCTATCTATCTATCTATCTATCTGTCGTTCTATCTATCTATCTATCAATCGATCGATCGATCGTTCTATCTATTGTTCGTTCTATCGTTTTATCTGTCTGTCGTCCCATCATTCTTTCAATCTATTGCTCTAGTTTTATCTATCTATCTATCTATCTATCTATCGATCTATTGTTCTATCGTTCTATCTATCTATCTATCGATTGATCGTTCTATCTATTGTTCGTTCTATCGTTTTATCTGTCTGTCTGTCGTTCCATCATTCTTTCAGTCTATTGCTCTATTGTTTTATCTATCTATCTATCTCTCTCTGCCTGTCTGTGTGTCTGTCTATCTATCATTCTATCATTCTATCGTTTTATCACTGTAATTTTATCTCTATCGTTATATCGTTTGTTCTATCTATCTATCTCTCTCTTTCTATCTAGCTATCTATCAATCTTTCTATCGATCTATTGTTCTATCATTCTATCGATTGATCGATCGTTCTATCTATTGTTCGTTCTATCGTTTTATATATCTGTCTGTCTGTCTGTCATTCCATCATTCTTTCAGTCTATTGCTCTATTGTTTTATCTATCTATCTATCTATCTATGTATCTATGTCTGTCCCTGTCTGTCTATCGTTCTATCATTCTATCTATCGTTCTATCACTATAATTTTATCTCTCTATCTATCTATCTATCTATCTATCGTTTTAAATATTGATTGTTCTATTGTTTTGTCAATCTAAATATAGAATGTTCCATCATTATAATATTTGCTCTATTATTATGAATATCATTGCATATTATTATTGAGAATGAGACAACATTTTTACAAAATGTATTAAAAGATATATAATATACCACAAATCCATTCTAAATGTGTTAACTTTAAAATGTGTTTATTAAATATAATAAATATAACACATAATGCATGTGCAAAATCTGGTATTACTATTTTACTTTTTAAAGACACTTTTTAATTGGTTAAGTTAGGAAGGAACAAAATGTCTTTATAAAATCTCATATTTTAGCTGCAGTATATATACTATGTAATCATTCTCTTACTGTCTGCAACCTGGTAAAAGATGAAAAGCCTTTGCATTGACGACCAAGTGCTATACATGACTACAGCATGTACTCACACTGACTATAGGTGCCATGACTGTCTGGTGGCTGTTAATGGGCGACCTTCTGTTTTTTCGTTCACTGTCTCTGCTGTCTTTCTCTCTAACAGTGCTTATAGCGTGCCCTCTGACGCAGCAGTTGGCTCCTGTGTTTGGAGGAAAGGTGAAAAGCTTTGGTTATCACTTCTCTCCATGGTGTAGTGGCAGGCATGTGAAGGACTGTGGAGTGCAATCACAGCTCTATAACATCGCTGGACAGGCGACTGAGTCAGAAAGTCACAGAACAATGGAGCCAGGGATTATTTTTGTAAGCTGTCGTCCTTGCGATGAATAGGACTCCGGGTAGTTATTACCCAGCCAAAACCTTGTGAGCTACACAGAGAAAATGGCACGAAAACACAGTAATAAAATATGTCATGATTTTGGGCTTTTGTTCGTAATGGACATTGTGCACGCATGCTTCAGGTCTTTTTGACTTATTATAAAAGCTTTAGCTTGAGCATGATTAGTCAGCTTTCAGTGAGTGTGTTGAACTATTGGTTTATGTGTTCTGAGGAATATGATTGTGTCTGTGAAGAAAAAAAAAATCTATTTCTTATATTTAAAATGTAATTTATTCCTGCTATTCAGCAGCTTATTCAATATGTGCACAGTTTGTTTTGAACAAACTACAGTCAGTTTGAAATCAGGTGAAAATGAAGCTAATGGATTTCCAAAACCACAGCTGTCTCCAATTCACATTGGCCAGAGAGTGTTTCATCAAAAGTTAAAATATCCTTAACTTTTGGCCATATTTGCAAAGCATCACCTTTACAGACCTCTGAATTTTTTCTAACAAATCTTGGCTCTACAATGTAGCTTCTAGACGCCTTTACTTTAAACTAAGGGAATAATTCACTCAAAAAAATGAATATGTGCTGCAAATTTACTCTCCATTAAGCTTTCTAAGACGTAAATGAGTTTACTAATACATTTACTATTACATCACTTGCTCACCGATATATCATCTTCAGTAAATGGGTGCCGTCAGAATGACAGTCCAAACAGCTGATAAAAACATCACAAGTAATCCACCCAACTCCAGTCTATCAATTAACATTCAGTGAAGTGAAAAGCTGCATATTTTTCATAAACAAATCCATCTTTAAACTGTTGCTTCCAACTAAAATACAAGTCCTCCATCCATAATTTTGCTTTCTCCAGTGAAAAAGTCAATTCATCTGAATCAGGAGAGAAATATGCACAAGTCAAAAACTATTTACAAGTGAAAACAGTCGAAAACAGTTCTAAATAAATATGTGGGTGGATTTTGATGTGAGAGGACAACAGGTAATGGAAGAAGCATTATTATCGATTATGGCCTTGTATTTTGGCGATGGTTTAAAGTTAAAATGCCTAAATGATGGATTTGTTTCTTACAAACATGGAGATTTTCACTATGGAAGATGTTAATTGATGTACTGTAGTCATGTGAATTACTTGACATTTTTATCAGCTGTTTGGACTCTGATGGCACCCATTCGCTACAGAGGATCCACTGATGGGCAAATCTGTTGATGAAGAAACTCAATTACATGTTGAATGACCCTTAGGGTGAATACAATTTCAGCAAATTTTCATTTCTTCAATTAACTGTTTCTTAAAATGCATTTATAGTCATATAAAGTGATTTTGATGCAGTGTTTTAGTCAAGTTTTGTGCATTTTTGAATCCATTTGCAAGTGGTTTGGGAATTAGTTCAACTAAACCATCAAAAGATTAAATTTAATTCCATCTCTACCTGGAGTTCCTTGCTCTCTGTGAAATGAAAAGATGAGTTTTGTGCAGTGGCAGTGGCCTGGAAAACCACAATAACACTTGAACACAGCCAAAGTCTGACTTCCTTTTATCGTGAAACTTTGTGGCCTAACCATAACCTCTCACTCTTCGACTCTGTGCTCAATAGGGTGATGCCACCAAGGTGTAAGAGTGTCAGACTGTCACGACTTGCGTTCCATTTTCACATACTCATTTTTTTCTTTCTTTTCAAAGATAGATACTGAGAAATAGAAGGTATATGTGCAACGTTTGAGTTTTGGATGTACTGACACACCACTTATTGTTTGTCCTTAATATGTTCGGTGAGATTTGACATACACCTACGACCCACGCTTTTACGTTTGCATACAGTATGTATTATATAAATGCTTTCGAGTGAATGAGAAAAATGAAAGAATGTACAACTTACTTGTACACTGAATTTAACAGCTTGAGACCTTGGCTTGAGTTGTGCTGTTGATTCTTTTAAAAGAAATCTCAAACTAACGTTCACCCCATCCTGGCACTAGAAACACAACTGTTTTCCTCCTCCTAATGTTTCTTACAGTCTGATTATAAAATACATTTCCTTCTTGTGACATCCACTGGCTTTTCACCCTGTCTCCATCTGTCATAATGGCCACGATTAAAGCCTCTTACATTAATTAGTCTGTCTTTCAGCCTATTAATGTCACTGTTTGTACCTGCTGGGTATGAGGGCTCCCACTTCTCCCCTCTCTCATCTTTTCCTTTCTCACTTTGTTTACTCTTCCAAGAGTGTGACAGCATGATGACACTGGCTCAGGCATCAGAAACTTGCTGATGCATTGCCTTCTTCTCTTTTCTTCTGAGTTGGTTTAAAGAAACTTTATTGGCCAGACTTTACAGTTACAGTATTTTTTTTTTAACCAAGAAAGCCCTGAAAATGGAAAATGAAATGGATGATAGACCACACAAACTGTACAGCGTATAAGATCTAGTTACCATCCAGTTTCTGTCGGGCTTGGTATTTTTCTATTCATTTTTTCCTTAGGGATTACAAAAAAATCTTTTGAGTTTGAGTCAAACCAACTCAATCTAAGATGAATTGCAACATTACACACTTTGATTTGAACCAGAAAAGAAAATATGAACAAGAATGAACATTCCTCCTTCAGAGGAATGAACAGCTCGTCCCATGCAGCATAAATAAATGACACAATTTAATGAGAAATGACATTGCAACATACCCAATTAACTAAGTAATTTATTATAAAATGTAATATTTTTCAAGCTTGTGTTTGTGTGTGTGTGATATGTTTAAACCTGGAACCTGGAGTCGTAGAAATTTATTTATTGCATCAAGATTGCAACTTATGCTCATTTGTAAAATATAAAATTATTATTATTATTATAAGGACAATTTTAATAAATTATACTTGTGTATGTATATATTTATTTAAAACTGAAATCCCACTCACTTAAAGCATTTATAAAAGCATATATCATTACTCTCTGAGCTCATGGTGCATTTCTCTAAGTAATGTTAAAATGTTATTATTAAAAATAGAAAAAAATAATGGGATTTTTTACTTCTTAGAGCCCTACTGTTGTGCATTATTGCAGTACTGGTAATATTGTTGACTCATGTATGATAAATTGTTTCTTTTTTTCCTCATTTGCAAGTCGCCTTGGATGAAAGCATCTTCTGAACGATTAAATATAAATGTAACTTTTATTAGGGAATATCATAATAATGCATTGCATTAAAGTAGCATTCCCCAAATCTCTCTCTCTCTCTCTAAGCTTCCTCAATTTCTGTGTATCTCCTTCACAGTCATTGTCACCTGCATTATTTAGAGCTCTAGTACCTGTCAGTCCAACACAACTGAAAACCCTGTAAGGCTCATGCAGCTGTGCAGGAATCCTCAACACGCGTCTCTCCTCATTCAAACCTGCTGTGTCTCAGCACTGAATATCAAAGGTGAGGTGGAGAATTACAGTTTGATAAGGACTTTAGAAATACATATCTTTTAACCGAACAAATCGCAGCATCCAAAGACAGATCTGAAGAGGCCGACACAGCATGTCAATAAGTAACTGCTAAGAAATTAAAAGCAAAGTAAATGTGAACATGACACTAGCCTGCTATGGTACACAATACTATTGATATTGTTTCACTTGAAGGATCTGAAGAACTTCTACTATGTTAGAATACAGATGAACCATATATTGTCACAATCACATATATTGCCTTCATGTTTCATCATTCAAACCGTTTCTATGTGTATTTTATTCAGCTACCGCGATAACTGGATTCCTCTATCCAGAGATGATCTTATCATTGGGAGACACCAGGGTCAGCGACTCTGTCATTGGAGAAAGTGTAATGGCCAACTTGGATCATGTGTGCCTTGATAACCAATCACACTGCAATCTTGAAGTCACTGAAATTCTGTTGTTCAGTCAATCGGTGTTCATGGATACCATTTGCTGTGTCCAAAACCGTTCCTTATACCCAATATAGTGCATTATATCGGGTGTTGGCCGTTTTGTAGTGCTGTCCTAATTCTGATTTCATTCCCAACATTTTTTCACTTTATTTTTTTTACCCATGATCCTCTGATTTCGAGTGCACAACTGATGTACACTAACTGAAGCACTGTTTCCCATAATCCAGTGTGGAGAGGACTGACAAGCTGGAAGAGAGACCAGGAGTGAGAGAGTTTGAACGAGAGATGCCGTTAACATCTTTCTCATTTCTGCTTTAATGTTTATTTCATGCATTATTAATGTTCAAATATATTATTTAGGCATTAGCTCAGTTTAATGTTTTACTAATTTACTGAGATGCTGTTGTTGTTAACTTAGGTCACAAAATTGTCCATGACTTCTCATAAAACAGCATTTTTTAATGGTGTAAACCGTAACAATAGATCAATTCAAAAACTAATATTTAATATCATATATATATATCAATTTTAAATTCTTAAAGCGTTTTTCTCTATCTATATAAAGTATTTCCTAGAACGTTATATGATTTATGATTCTCGTGAGTCTTACTAGTGCACTTATGGAATTTCTGCACGAGGGCGCCCTCCGGCTTTGAGTATGAATGAAATATACATTAAATGAGAGTGTTTAGCGCTCCCCAATGCTCACGTTGTGTAGTTTTGTGTTTCTTTAAAGCAATTCGAGGTCAACATATGAGAATCCATCGATATTTGAGAATACATCACATACTTTTGGACTAAAAGCCCCGAAGGACTTTGTTTATGACGACTGCACTGGAGGTTTTTCTCAACGGATGCGGCTGAGGCTCATTTCATATTAAAGGTACGGTCATATCTTATATTAAAAGGCACGTTTTTGATTTTCATATTACTGTCTACGATACTGTTTTTGTATCGTAAAACAGACATTTTTAATGATGTATAGTTTGTCGAGTATTTACCTTGTTTTACCATATAACTAACAGTAACTTTGAAGTAGCCTAATGTAAACAAACAACGCGTTAGGAAGCTGACGTATTCATGCAGGTTGACAGGAATAATTAACCCCAAAAATAAGAACCAACTGACAATTTACTCACCCTCAGGCCATCCAAATTTAGGCTAGATAAGATTTAGAAAAGATAGTGAAGCAAAAAGCTGCGTGTTTGTAAGAAACAAATCCATATGTGACCCTGGACCACAAAACCAGTCATAACGTTTTTATGTAAATTTTTTGTAATTAAGATTTATAGATCATCTGAAAGTTTACTAAATAAGCGTTCCACTGAAGTATGATTAGGACAATAGGATAATTGGTTAAAATATTGAGAAAATGGCCTTTAAAGTTGTCCAAACGAAGTTCTTAGCAATGCATATTACTGATCAAAAATTAAGTTTTAATATATTTACAGTAGGAAATTTACAAAATATCTTAATGGAACATGATCTTAATTTTTGGCATAAAAGAAAAATCGACAATTTTGACCCATACAATGCATTTTTGGCTATTGCTACAAATATACCTGTGCTACTTAAGACTGGTTTTGTGGTCCAGGGTCACATATTTAAAACGTTCTTTTCTGAGAAATTAGAGTTAGTATTTTTACCTGGTGAATTAGCTTGCACTGAAGCAGGGACCTGAGATGTGCACCAGTATGTCATTGAGACTTTTTAGACTTGTCAGTGAACAATTATCTAGAACTGTCCCAGTACACCCTAGCAACCATATTTCAGTGCTGAAACACACAGAATGCCTTATAAATCATATATTAACTTCTTGACAACCACCCATAACACCCATCTTATTTGATCTGTCACTCTAGTCAAGTTAAGTCGAGTCAAATAACAGAAGCAATAATGCAAACTTCATCAAATTTCATTCTGAAACACGCTATAACAGCTCTACAGAAGACGATAGTATCATTATTCAGCTCGAGTCAGTTCAGTGATAATTCAATTCAGTTCAATAAGTGTCAGTCTTGCAAAATTCATAATTTATGAAAAATTCTATTCAGCTATAAAGTAGCTCTACAGAAGACAACAGTATCATCATCCAGCACAATTTAGTTTAACTCTAATCTGTCACATTTTTCAGTAATAGCATTTTTATGAGTGAAAGAATAACAATAACTCTTTAATGCAAGTTATTTCACAATCTGCTAATTCGAGCACACAACCTGCAGCACTGCATGTCCCTGTAATAGTAAATGCTCTGGCAGTCTCTCCAAAAGTAGCAGCGTTCCAGACCACAGCTCCTTCTCTTTCTCTCTCTGTTTCTCTCTGCTGCCAGTCATATTTCATGAAGTTTCCATTCTGTGTGAGATCCCATATAGAGGAATTCTAAAGCAGTACCTCTCTTACATTAGTGTGTTTCACTTGATAAAATGAGAACAGTATAGGCATGCTCACCTCACTGAAGCAAATCCTATAATGCATTGTGACAAGTTCAGTCAAGTTGGCAGATGAAGCAAGAGAAGTGTCAATTATAAATATAATTCGATCAATATTGAAGAATACTGAATAGCATTTTTTTTATGCAATGTTACTGTGTGCTGCATATTTGTATGCGTCTTGTCATAAGGTTAGCATCATGCTAACATCAGACTTTACTGAAAACAATAGAGATTGTGTGTTGAATTTCTTGTGCAGTTCTCATGAGAACTGCTGGATAAAAAAAGCATTTCATATATCAGCCCCTTATGAAGTTACATTTCATTTAGAATGAAGGATGTTGACTCTGTAGGCTGTGTACACAAATATATAATGTATATTATTAAATAATAATTGTATTGACAAAAATAATACAAAATAATACATTAAATCTATGAATATTTGTAATAAAAATGTATTATTATTGTTAAACGTTATATTTAATCAAGATTTTAATCAATATGCAAAAGTCTTTATTAAATATAACATGTTAATGCTAATAATATTTGTACTCATTTTTATTTTTAATAAATAATATATTATATAACACACTAATAATAAGAACATGAAGTAGAATTGTATTCAGTTTTATTAATAAATTACAATTAAAATACAATTATTTATACAAATGTTTTTTTAGAAATTAATATTTAATCATATAAATTAAATAAAAATGTGTAGTAGTAGTAGTAATAATAATAATAATTATTATTATTTTTAAGAGTTTAAATATGCATTTTATATTATTATTATTATTATTATTTAAATTATTTAAGTATTATTTTAAAAATCCTGTATATAATTTTAATACTGTTTTTTTTTATATAATAATAATAAATAAGTGAAGCCACGAGGTGAATCATGACCACATTGCTCCTACTAAATAGGTAGTGCAGAACTTTCCTCACGTTTTTATAATCTGTGAAAATGAGAAATCCAAACAGATTTGGCTTGATGTGCACAGCACAAGAGCTCAAGCATAAGACTCTTTGTTTGGTTTCCCAGACCTAATTTATTATTGAAATAAAGATGCTGTTGGTGTGGTGGAGGGAAGCATTGTTGTCATGTCATGCTGTGATTGTCAAGATCAAATAGTCATGCTCCTCTTTCGCTCAGAAGTCCCGATTCACCACTAGTGTGCAAGAGCTGTATCTGAAGACACAGATCCAGATCCCAGATTTTCCCAGCACTCACATGTGTTGGTCGACTTCCAGGTGCTTTACAGGTTTATTCACAGATTAGCTTCGGCCCTCTGACATGTATGATTAACCCAAAGGAGCGCTGCTTGATGTGGAAGTTGTTTTTCCCGCAGGCCAGAGAAGATCAATAGTCTTTGAAGTATGTTTGTATGTGTGTTGTGTGTGTGGGCGAACAGGCTTCGCAAGAGAAATCAGACCTGTAAAGTAGTCTGATGTTGGCTTCTTCTGCGATCTGACCTCCACTGAAGTGATACTGATCCCACAGCAAATCCCTTCATATAGATGTGCGTGTGTTTGCATTTTTGCATGTGTGTGTGCATGCATACTAGCCCGGAGCATGTGTAGGTGTGTGTTTTGTGTTTTGCTGTATGCGGGCTCTTTGTATTTCTTCACTGGATCAAACGTGCAAGACTTAGACCTGATCTCAGTGTGTCCCAAATGATTCTTTTGACTGATGTACAAATCACTTCTTTACATTCCCTTTAAAGTCTACTTAGACTTTCTCTAGTTTTCTCTCTCATTTTCTGCTCTGAGAAATATAGGAACTTTGTCTCTCTTGAACCACAATTCAGAAAATAATTTTCATAATCAGTGTTCTGATTATTTTTAATTGGTCTTTTTTGATCAGTTCTTTCCCAGTACAAAATATTATTTAAAAAGTTAAAAGTGAACATCTTTTTAAAATGTAAATTTACTTGAGAAAGTATTTATTTTGCCAGTGGGGAAAAAGGAAATCATTAATAATAAATAAACAATCGGACTGAAAGTCTTTTGTACATCATCCCGTTTTGAGGTAGATTGGCTGGTTCTTTTATGTTTGTAATGAAATTTTTATTAATAATAATAGTGCATTTACATTTTTAACATTTCTGTATTATTCATTTAGCAGATTCTATTATCCGCAAATGAAGAAAAAAATTTAGGAAAAATGCAAACACAAAAGATTAATCACAAGAAAGCCGACAATTTCAGCCATCGCACAATGCGAAAAATTTAGATTAAATGTCAATTTACAATCATCACTATTCTTATTTGTATGGAAGGACTGATGAAATGGAGTGCTGGAAAAAAATGAAGAAACAAAAGACTGATTGATGGACAGAAACAAGCACACAGATGGTCAAACAGACGCACAGAAGGAAAGAGAGACAGGCAGGCAGCTATTCATAGATTGATAGATACACTCTTAAAAATAAAGGTGCAATGCCATCAAAGAACCATTTTTGGTTCCACAAAGAACCATAAATCAAAGGTTCTTTAAAGAACCATCTCTTTCTTACCTTTTTACAATCTAAAAAACCTTCTTTTGCCACAAAGAACTTTTAATGCAACTGAAAGGTTCTTCAGATGTTGAAGGTTCTTTATAGAACCATTTAAACGAAAAAGGTTCTTCTATGGTATTGTGAAGCGCATTTATTTTTAAGAGTATAGATAGATAGATAGACAAAACCACAATGGTCAAAATAAGATGGCGACAGCATGAAATGTGGACAAAAATGCAATTAAACAATTAATATCGCATGAGCTGTATTGGTACTTCTTGAATCCCCAAAGGTCATGTCTATTCAATTCAGTCAATTAAATATCGATACCCATCACTTTTCAGCTCCGCAAACACATGCACAACCAAACAGACTTGCTTGGGCAGACAGACATGTCAGTTTAGCCCCTAATCGCTGTTTCATAGAGTGATGGAGACGTTATTGAAAGGTCGTTGCGACCGTTCATCCGTTCAGAATAACTGTTAGGCTGATCATTCCAGTGCATTCAGCAGCGAGCGCCCGTCTGTCTCGCTGCGTGTCTTATTGGAGCTCACCGCGCGGTGGCACCGTGCGTCAGCCCCCTCCGCGCTCACCGCTCTCTCCGATCCGCTGCTCATATGATGCTGGAGATCTTCAACGCAACGGGCCGGTTCCTGGGCGGCATTCAGCGATGACAGTTTGATCTCTCACGAACACCGTTTCGCACCCTCGTACACAGCGGAGCTTTACGCGCAGCATGGTTCGATTGGAGCAAACGGCACCGTGGCGCACTAGAGCGGGACTTGGAAAGTTACTTAAACCGAATGAAGCTTATTCTGCATCTGGGCGGACTCAGTGAACGGGAGGTTCTTCACTGCAAAAGACTCGTCTTGGGGATAACAAATAGCAACGCGCCAGGAACAGAAGTAACTTTTGGTTTACTGGAATGAGAATAACACCGCGTCATTGATTATAAGCGATACATCATTCGTCTAATCGTAACCTGGGGACAGTTCGTGAGGCGCTTGCGTTCTGGATTGGGAATATACTTATTGATCAGACATTTACTAAGTGAATGAATGAGAGTAGAGACAGTGGATGAAAGAACAAAAGTGTATTCTGTGCATTGGAGTCGTACACTGTTAAAACTGAAGTTTTAACATACTGTTCACAAACTCAACGGAGTTGAACAGTATTGAAGTTTAAGATATAAATGTGAAGGATTAGTCTCTTGAGTCGCACAGACCTCGCACAAGACGCGCCAGAGACACTCCAGAACATTACGCGCACAACTGTGGCTGGACTGTGGAGGAGCAACATGTACCCGGCGTGCCGGACAAACGCGTTCAGTATCTCTCCATCTGCCTCTCTGGCAATGTTTGGGAATTCGGGTAAAGCGAGAAAGAGACCCTGTTGGATTGTAATATTGCTGTCGGTGCTCCTACATCTGGCGTCAGCACAAGGTAAAGAGCGCTTCTTTAAGTTGCCGTATAAAGGCTGGAAATTAACTGTCTCCAAAGACCCTTAAAAACACAGAGTGAGCCTGAGGGACTGTAACGTTTAGCCCTGGAGTTTGGTAGTCATTTCATTTGGCTTAATTACAGTTTAAAGGAACATGGAGTAAGAACAGCTTGTGTTTAATGATAAATCACAACACATACAGATGAATTAAACAAGCATAGTCTCATTTAACAGTGAAAGTGTACAAAATACGTGCTTCATCTTCGTTTATATGTGAGATATGTGCCAGCCAGCTCTGTGCTTGCTCTCTTTCTCTTCTCTTTTATCTCTTTCTCATGGAGACACTGTACAGCAGTGCTTGTCAATCCTGGAGTACCTAACCTAAAACTGCACATTTTGGATGTCGCCCTTATCTGACACACCCATTTCAGGTCTTGGAGCCTTAAGTAATGAGAATATGATATAAATCAGTCCTCTAAAAATGTCCAGATATCCAGGACACATCCCTTTGCAGTCACTAATCAATAATAACCTGCATTTAGAAGTGTATTAAAGTCCAAACTACATGCAGCAACTGTGCATTCCACAGGTAATTATACACGACATGGCCGCGAAATTAACCAAAGCCAATTAATGAGACTGTAGATTAACCATCAAAATTAATGAACTCCTTGCCTGTTTTATGACTGCGCATAAAGAGAGAGCTCAGTTAAAATGAGCTCACTGGTGGCATCTTGGAAAAGTGTTTTTATAAGGTGCATGTTCATCAGCTGTGCATTATCAGTGCTCTTAATGTGAGATTTTATGATGGATGATTCATTATTTTTAATGAGGACTTGCAAAAGGTGCATTTAGGCATGCAACTAAACTTTTGATTTATCTAGACACATGAAAGATACACAATGAGAGTGAATGAGGAGCATAGAGCCCATATTAACAAAAAACAGGACAATTTTGTTCACCACCTTAATGGCAATATTGACAATTTGATTTTTCCTAATTTTGAAGGCACATGCCCCCCATCTGGCGTGGATTTATGCCACTGAAAAGACAGAAAGTAGTCCATTGAGTTTCTCTGCATGCAGAGTGCAAGGCGCTTTAACTGGCCACTTGTGGTAATTTGCCTCTCTTCTCAGCTGATGGCCTCAAGCGGGGAAAATTGTTTTCGTCGAAATTTTGCAGACAGCAGGCGAGCAACAGAAGCTTGCATGAGCAGTCGCTTCCGTTCATTCTGCCTGGAAAAAGATAGAAGCAATATACTCAAATCTCGTGCATGCCTGAAAAAAAAAATACATTTGCTGGGTGGGCGATGCTGGCTCAAATGGAAATATCTGCACAGGTGCATAAAAAAATGTAATATTTTCTAATATTTTTTCCAAGATACTGTAAGGCAGCACTGCTAAAATGTATTACTGAAACTTACTCTCCGCTTGCCGGTTTTCTCCCAGCGTAGCTGGGCTGCTTAGGTAGTTGTTATGCAAGGACAGGTGGGAGTGTTGGGAATGCGTGATAGCTGCAAACACTAAGCCCTGGATCGGGAAATAGGCTGTTCTGTAATGCTGCCTAGGGAGGAAACCGTGGCAAACTAGGACGTGCCATATATCCATCATTCATGAGTGTATGCTGTCTAACCTGACATTTACAGTAGAGTGATAACTTACACATTGGGAGGATTAGGCTACCGGTTTGTGTATGGGTGTGTGCGGAAGAAAAACGAAGCGAGAAGCGAGAGGAGCAGAGAGAGTGAACGTGTGTGTTATACTAACCTTCTTCATGGCATCTAATGCTCGTTTCGTAATGATCTGTGGCACTGGTTGATTTGTTCAAGTTAATTGTCTTTATTCTCCCAGGTTTTCCGGGAAAGTTCCTGGGGTCTGGGACTCTCACCTTATGAAGCTCTTTGAATCTTGCCCAAGTTTTAATGAAAAATCCATTGAGAAACTCCCAACTGACAGAATGCAAAAAGCCTCATCTGAGATAAAGTGGGAAAATATTACCTAAGCAGAACCGTGAGGGCTTTTTTTTTACTTTCATTGTACAGACTACATAAATAAGTGTTTAGCCTTAAGGAGATATTTCACCTTACAATTTAAATTCAGTTGCCCTATTTACTCATCCTTATGTCAAATTTTTGCAATACAACAAAAGTTCATAGGCTATAATGCTCCAAAAAGCTGTACAACTAAAGCAGTTCATGCAATCCATGCGCTATATTTCAAACTTTCATCTGAAATTGCATGCTGCAATTTAGTAGATACTACATTTAATGAGGACTGAACTTTCCAGTTTTATAAAAAAAAGTGTGGTCTATATTGTATGAATGTATGTAGCATTAAAGAAATCTGTACATACTATATTCATCATGTTTCCGTTGTACTGCATCAGTTGCGTCACTTTATTGCCATTCACAATGACTTTACCATCACCTCATAGGATACTCAAGTGTGCATCTCGCCGTAAGTAGTAGCTCATCTGTATAATTTTTGTCTACATTTTTACGAATACTACAAATTCGAACATACTGCTCATTTCACATGCTGTTTTACACTTACATAGTAGCCACAAAACAGTGTATGTTTGAATTCGTAGTGAATTATGCATATTCGCATTATGCATATTCAGATTTCACTGATATTCACTGATAATCATCATCCCAATGAAATTATGTTTGAAAACTGAGCATCATGACATTTAAGAGCCATAGCAAAGGTGCAAATTATCAGTAAATGTCGCAGTTGATAAAGACAAAAGGTCAAATTAAGAGCTCTTAGTAGTTGCATCGTGTCTAGTTAGTACATGCCGTTGGACTAAACTCAAATATCAAAACACATATTATGTCTTGTTATGATTTAAACTGATTCAGATACACTCCTAGAAATAAAGGTTTCAAAAGGGGTTCTCAAAAGAACTTTTTTTTTTATAATCTAAAGTATGCTTTTCCATTATCAAGAACCTTTTGGGCAGTGCAAAGGTTTCACGCATGTTGAACCATCAATGTCAATAAAGAACCTTTTTTTAAAGGCCCACTGAAGTGCCTTGAAACGCGCCGTGTTATTCTATGTGTTGTAATTTCAACTGAAACAGGAAGACAGGGTGGGACATATACAGCAGCTCCATCCCTTTTAAATAGCCTGTAGCATTTCCTTTATATCACAGCTTGGGCCAGAGCTGCTGAGCCTGGTAAAGCCGAATTTGACAGCTTATGACAGCCACAGTCTAATAGATTCAGTAGGAAACTGTTACTAAAGCCAACGTCGGATACGTTTTGTGGTCTGCACCGACTCACGCATATGATTGGCTCTGTAGTATCGTGTCTCTGGACCTGAGCAGACTACATGCTGAAATGGTTCACCCTCAATGGAAAGTGTATTTACACTAAATTGTTCCTTATCCCCTATATAGTGCACTACATGCCTTACACCATACAGTAAACTCTAATTCTGTGAACAAGTGACCGATTTCAGCCACAGCTTCAGTATCTATTTATAGTGTAGGGGACGGGATGCTTCAGATTCTAGAGAGCATTTGATTGGACGGAAATTTGATGAGTAGCTAAAGTGCAGTGTGATGCCATCAAAACCATTGATCCATATTGGCGGAAGTGAGAGACTGTGAGTTTTGAATGCTTATATCTTCTAAATGTGAATTTTGTCATTGTTTTGGAACACACTAGCTTATAGATAACCTTAAGGCTAACACATTCATACTAAAAGCCAAAAATACTTCCTGGGGACTTTAAGAGTGTATGATACCAGATCTTTCATTCAGTTAACAAACAAAGCGCCGTAGATCTGCAGAGCCTTGCCAAGAGCAAGACTATGTGTTTGTAATTCAAGAAAACGAGACCATTTTATAATACACCCAATAGGGGTTTGAGGCAATTGGCATGTGCGTAAATCATTTGACTTCAGTAGATTAGCTTCATTAGCATGCTGTTAAATGACGTGTTTCACACTTGAGGTTTCAAAAGGAAGACTGTTTGATTAGTGAGTATGGCAGAGACGAAACGATAACTCACCTGGACTCGGTGCGGAGCGTATTCATCATCGCCGGCACAACAGTGAACTAGAAAACCTCACCTATGAATGTCATTCGGAGTTTGAAGTGAAGGTAATGACACATTGATTAGAGGTGGTTGTGATTTGATGATGCTCTTCAACCGAAGGCCTCGTTGTTGATGCGCTGTCGGCTTCTCGGAGAACACCCAGAACGGCGGATGTGAAGCACTTTTTCTGTCAGTTATACTGCGTATATATCTAAACCATAGTTGGCTTTTCCTCCCCTGACCTTTTCCCAGCATTGACAAAGTTAGGCAAAGAACAAAAGTTCAGCTTAAGGTATTTCAAGTTTGGAGGTACATTGCAGTTTTTTCGTGAATCCAGACTGACGGATTGATTCATAGGGTCTGACCTTGGCAACTCCATGTGATTTCAACGATGGCCTGTTAAGTTGCTTACTCTTGACACTTAGGAAACCTGTTCGCATGAACGGACACATTGAGCCCTCATTGCTTTTTCATAAATGCGAATCACCCAAAAACTAGAAGACAGAGGGTAGGAACTATTGATTAAGTGTCTTTTTCTTTACTCATTCTTCCTGAATCCTCTCCGCCATGTTAAACAGGGCAGGTGTGAAACTCACTCCTCTTACTCCCTGTCGGGTCAGCTTGGGTCTGGATGGGGGCCGCTGTCTTCTTCGGACATACTGTTGCCTTGGGCAATGCCTCGGGCCGTTTCAATGCCTGAATACCAATTGCTCATAGGGGCTTGATGTTACCCCCTGAGGACTGCTCTAGTGGTCCGCATGAGTGACTCAACTTCAAATCAAAAGTGAGCTTATCACTCAGCCCATGACCAAACATATTCCAGATACCTGGAAATATTTTCTTATAATACGGACACTGCAGTGATAAGTGATAAGACTAGAGTGAGTGCAGCAGGGTTGGAAGTGGAATTTACTGAATTACCTTGCAGGGAAATTCAACAGGTCATAGCATTCTAAGGAATGAAGTATGGTACATACATTTGTTAAAGGGATCCCCGGGTATTGAGATTGTATGGCTTAAAATAACAAAATTATGTCTTTTACTGAAACATGTAGTAGAGAACCCATTAAAGATGTAACTTATTTCAAAATCTACATCGTTTTATATTTTGCACTATGGGGGGTGCCATTATTTCAATTATCTGAAATGGTTGCAGTTTGTGAGCCACTGGCACTACCTGTTGCTATTTTTAAAGCAACACAAAAACTGATATGATGACCACAGCTACTGAAAGAGCTTACAGGTGGTGATGGATATAAGTGTAGGCTTAAACTAAATGCCGTACCATCGATTTTTTTTCCCCACAAGGAGTCTAAATGCCCCCTGATATCAAGTGAAATCTGCGCTGAGAAACTTCTTCAGTCCTTGCGGCGTCATGACAAGTGTCGGCATGTTTACATCCTGCCACGATGGTATATAGTGTTTCTTGTCTCTGCCATTTGTAAGCTCTTTCAGTAGCTGTGGTCTACTAAAAGCCTCAAAGGCTTTAGGGCTGAAGTGCAGAGAACAAAGACGCGGGTCTTTAGCAAGTTTTATTTGTCCACAGGCATCTTCCCATTCTTTTCTCCGCTTCATATCGCTAAGAAAGCAGTCAAGACTTACATCGCTTCTCTTGTTGCCCTTCGACTGAAAATTACAACCAAAAGCCACACAATGTGGCATTGTATCAGTATTTTATTTTCAGAGTTGTGTTGCGGTAAAAAAAAGCAACAGGTAGCGTCAGTAGCTCACCAAGAGCAACCATTTCACCTCATAATGGCATCCCCCATAGTCCAAAATATGTATAAATGATGTGTATTTATTTATATAACTTAAATCTTCCATGGGTTTTCTACTACGTATGTCAGTAAGAACACCATTTATGTTATATAAAGCCATACAAATCTTAATACCTGCAGTTCCCTTTGAACAAAAAGAAGTATTTTTATGTACATGAATTCTTCTTCTTTTAAAGTAATTAATATTATTATTCAGCAAAGGTGTTTTTATTGTCATTTTACTTAAAAAAAAGTGACACAAAAACAGTAAATGCATTTATAATGTTACAAAATATTTCAAATAAATACTGGCTTTATATTCATAACTTTATATTCCTCAAATAATCATGGCTTACACACACACAAAACGCTGGTAATCATGAGATTTACTATTATTATTAATTTATTTTGATAAAGTACC
Organism: Cirrhinus mrigala; assembly: GCA_036247105.1. NCBI lineage: Eukaryota > Metazoa > Chordata > Actinopteri > Cypriniformes > Cyprinidae > Cirrhinus > Cirrhinus mrigala. The sequence goes on from CM070018.1 coordinate 7,008,031, forward strand.
AAGTAAGGTCAGTTTCAAATGCTGCTATATTTAATTCAGCTTTGTCATTATGTTTTGCTTCCCTTGAAATTTTAATTAGCAAGTAAGTGAGTTTAATTGATACATCACATCAATCAGAAAGGTTTTGCTTTGCATGAATTTGTCAAGTTTTTTTGGCATGACAGTAAATTACCTTGTAAAATATGCATAACTGTTGCCAGAGTGATTAAGGTACGATAAAGCCTGCTTTATGTTTGGCATTCAAACGTTCATCTGACCTCTGTAACCACTTTCTGTTTATCTGTTGGCATCACCAATTAAGGTATTACGAAACAGATAAATAACAGTGGCGGTTACTGTGAAAGGTTATTGTATTAGATGTGAAATGCGCCAATGTTCTGTGATGTCGTTTTGATGAATAATATCCTAAAAACTAAAACAGAAGCCATTAAGGTTGTGTGAGGAGCATATTTTCCAATGAAAATATAAAAAAATCTTCAATCCAACTCATATATTTCACCTTATCTGCGCATGTATAGGAATGCAAAAGCAAAACCAAGTCTGTTCTTAATTGCACCTCAGCGACAGCATCTCGAGAATGTAGCGAGCAGAATATAGAGTCACAAAGGAAATGCCTTGTTCTGTCAGACAGGTACTTCGTAGTTTCCCGTTGAGCCTAATGACTCGCTGAGTCTCAACTCACCTGGGGAAGTGTAATGGAGTCCGCAGAGAAGAAGCGGATATACATAGCGTCAGGGTAAAATATTACATCCATTTTGGAGTGCTAGCACAGAAGTCAGCAAATACTAAATATTTGAGTAGAAAAATACATTCGGGAGAAAATGAAAGCGAGACGGAGAGAGAAAATGCGTGTGATCACAGTTTTCATTCTTGCTAATCAGATAATAATAAAGTGTGTTCGCTAAATCAAGCACGGTGTAATTTCTCTACCTACATTCTTTATTCCAATGCGTTCTGCTCTTTTCAACCAATCTGTTCGTTTTATGATTAGACATGCTAATCCTTCAGCCGCGATGTAAAAAGAAGCCGCGTTAAAATGCTCGGACAAATCCATTTGTGATTAGAGCTCCACGGACTCAAGCGTGGCCAGCCAATGCAGACAAATGCGCTCACACACACCGACGCACACCCGAATACTAAGTTCAAGGACTGTGCCAGCAAGGCATTTAGCCATGGTGCGTGTTTTAAATGGTCTCTCTGAGCCCACTGAAGCAGGCATTATGCTTCTAGTCAGTTGAGTCATGGCCTCTGAAGCCATGACTTCACTCGGATCCGGCTTCGGTGCCAGGCTTGCGTGGTAGGGATGCACTTTGGTGCCACGGTTCCATCTAAAACAGCTGGTTTAAACTTGAAAGATTGCTTGGCAGCTGTCATTTGATTTCGCTGGGTTGCCAAAGGCTGTGACATGAACCTGCAAACACGCTAAGCGTCAAACAAAAGTGTTATAATTAGGGAGAACTCCCGAATAAACAGAAAAAAGATGCATGGAAGAAATAAAAGAAATACACTAATGATGCTGATAATATCTTACTCTTGAGAAAGTTTGAGGAAGATGAAAAGAGCTGAGGAGGGGGCACTCAGGGGTGCCGGTGAAGGGGTGTAATTGATGCAATGGCGCTATTCGCTGTCGTTGCTCACGTTTCATCTGAAATGTGCTTATTGTCACTCCAGGGGCACTCGGGTTTTTCGCTCAATGTATTCCAACCTTTTTAATCTGCACTTTTGCTGCAGTTGCTCTTTGAAGTTGCATTACATAAGGGGACTGCTAGAGGTTGCTTACAAGAACGAAATAAAAGATTCCGTGCAGCTTCTTTCTTGCTGTACCTCCTGCTTAGCTCCGGTTGCTTGACTTGGATGTGTCTTGATTCTCTGTGACTGTGTTTGACTTTTTTGAAAATACACCTGGGTACAGTTGCACTAGCGTTCATGAGGCCTTTCTGAGATTGGGATGTGAAGTTCACACCAGAGTCATGGTTGTATTGTATATTTATGTAGTTATAGATCAATAAATAAATGTGGAACCATGAATTGATAACTATCAATTAAAACATTATTTTTTAAGGAATAGTTACCAGAAAAATTATTTACCAGAAAAAATGTAAATACACAACACAGTATTCCTGAAAAATAAATAAATAAATAAATAAATAATAACAATATATTTATTTATTTATTTATTTGAGAATTTGAGAAAAAGAATATTTCGTAGTGTCTTTTTAAAATTTTTTTTTTAAATGGCTGTTAAACTATGTACGTTTCATGATTTCAATTAATTAGACATGCTTTTTGATGATATTTTTTATTTAACCATTAAATCAGAGTGAGTCTAGACATTTTTATTTTATATTATTTTAAATCCAGAAAAATGAAAAAAAAAAAAAAAAAAAAAGAATTTAAAGAATAGAAAAGAATTGAAAAATAGAATAGAATACAAAATGGATTTCATAGGGCTTTTAATTTGAAAATTAAATGTAAGAAATTTTCAAATGCAAAATTAATTAAGACAAACTTTGAATATTTACTTTATTGAATGATTGGATGGATGGATGGATGGAATATAGTTCATTGATAACTGTCAATGTAAATAAACTCTTAAGATCAAATCTGTAGTTATGAAATAAAGAATTTAGTATATTTAGATATGTAAATAATATTAAGGAACCATATGTAAAACAAAAAAGAAATACATTTGTATTTATTTATTTGGAATTTTCTTTGGTATTTAAAACTTCTTGTTACCTCACATAACTGTCAAAATATATAGAAATAGAATTTAATAACAGGAAATTAAATGTCTTTTTAATTATGCTATATATTTTTTTTATAACTATATATTTAGAAATATAAATGATATTAAGGAACTGCATGTAAATTTGTGTAAATATATTTATTTAGAATACATCTGTATTTTAAACTTATGGAATGTAATTTAATATATAGAAATATAATTTAAAAATTATATTTTCAATTGAAATACAATGTACAGAAGTATTAATTAGTATATTTAAATGTGCAAATAAAATTAAGGAACTAAAAAATGAAAAAATGTGTTTTTAACTGATTAATTGATTAATTGAAACCTGATATGCATGAGGAAATCAATCTACCCCAGTCAGTTAGATTTTATTCCTTCCGTAAATATTTTGTTAATCAGTTGAGTTACATTTACAGTTTTTTGGCACTACTTTTAGATATTTTCTAGTGCATGAATTGTATCTTGGTGCCTATTTATGTCATAACTATGCAAATTTTTAACGTTCACAGCTGTGTAACCAGCCCCTGGTCTGCAACATTGCCTCAGTGGAAATTCAGTCCACCAGCTGAGACAGATGGTTCATGGCTTGAGCCTCAATGGGGGCGTCTGCATAGTGACCATTCTAGAATCTCAGCTGTTCTCAGGTTGTGTAAACTGGCCCCCAGCTGACCTGGTTTATGGCTCAATCTTTCCAGTCTCTCTTTGATAAACTTCCGTTTGCTTCTGAAATGGTCCCTAATGAGGAGCGTTTTGTGATCTCCTGTGTGTAGGAATATTAGTGGGCGCACGTTAGCCGACTCTGTTGTGGAGGCATTAAGCTTTGAAATGTTGAGTCAACGCTGGGCTCTTTTCCATACAGTGCGTTTGTGCCCGCAGTGGGTTCTTTGAAGTTACAGGTTTCTTCCTCTCACTGATGTCAGGCTTGGCCTGAATCAAGGCGGAACTGGATGAGAGGGAGGATGGGGCTTTATAGGGAATAGCATTTCAGGATGTGTGATAGTCAATGACACGCACAGCCTGTGTGTATCTGATGCTATCGCCACACCCAACCATTTCAGCATGGAAAGCTTTTTCCCGCCCCCGTTCTTCCCACATGGCTTGGCTCCTGCAGTTGGATCTTCAGGAATCACTTAAGCAGAACCACACCTGGATAATGTAGCATTTATTATAACACCTCCTTGCCCAACACTGAAAATGCAGCAAATACAGATTCCACTTAGTTTAGTCATGACGCAATGGATAAACTTTTATCAGTTGAACTAGTTATTTAGAAAACCATTTATGTGCTGGTAATTTAAAATACCCAGAAACAAATAGGTTGATCTACAGAATGTTTATTTTATGCTTTTAATCTAAAACGAAAATAATATTATATTGCTATTATATTGCTATGCCATTTTAAGCATAGGGCCCTGTGATTTCCACAATGCAGAAAACGTCACAGAATCCAGTCATAAAAATGGAATTCACTGTATAATTTTGGTTGAATGAATCAAAAGTAGGTCAGTACGCTTAAATCAAAATGCAATATAGACTAGTGCCTGTGACTGTTAAGCTGCAAAAACACTATTTAAATGTAAATCCTGCATGTTCTGCATGTCTTTGTTTGAATGAATGGCGCAGATGCGCGGTTTTGTTTACTACACACATACTGAAGTGCAAACTTCATGAGCATTTCACCATTTCTTTTGGGTAAAACTATTGTCATATCATAAACAAACAGAAACTTAAAGGTCTTCACAACAACCCATCAAAATAAAAGTTTGGATTAACTTGAAGAAACTGTGACAGAAATATATTACTTAATGAAATGATACTACTACTACAAATACAATAAATAAAACATTATTTTTACATTATTTCTGGTATTTCTGGTAAAAAATATTTACCAGAATATATTTAGGCAAGGCAAGGCAAGGCAAGTTTATTTATATAGCACATTTCATACACAAAGGTAATTCAAAGTGCTTTGCATAAAAGGAAGTAGAATAATCATAAAGACAAAAATAAAAACAATAATCACAAAAAAAAGGAAGTAGAATAATCATAAAAACAATAATCACAACAATAAAACAAAAAAAAATTAAAAACTTTTAAAATTATTTAAAAATTGATTTAAAATAAATTTAAGACAGTTAAAAATAGAAAAGAATTATACATAGTGCAATCAGTTCTAACGTAGCACAGTGCTCATTCAGTAAATGCACAGCTAAACAAATGAGTTTTGAGTCTAGATTTAAATGTAGCTAATCTTTTAGCGCATTTGATCTCTTCTGGAAGCTGATTCCAACTGCGGGCAGCATAATGGCTAAAAGTGGATTCCCCTTGTTTTGTGTGAACCCTTGGTGTTTCTAACTGACTCGATCCTAATGGTCTGAGTGGTTTGTTAGGTTTATATTCAGTGAGCATATCTGCAATGTATTTAGGTCCTAGGCCATTGAGTGATTTATAAATGAGTAAAAGTACTTTAAAATCAGTTCTAAATATAACTGGAAGCCAGTGTAGAGACCTGAGGACTGGTTTTACCAGAATTATTTTAAATAAAAATTAATTAGATATTAGACATTTTTGATTATTCAAATGGAATCTAGAAAATTAATTTAAAAACAGAATTTAGTAAAAATAAAACTGAATTTGAAAAAAATAAATAAATAAATAAAACCTTAGGGCCTTAAAAATGTATTTTTTGTTCAACTTTTAATAAATTGCTGATAAATTGTGTTTCAAGTTTCATGACTTCAATTAATTAGACATGATTTTTGATTCTTTTTTTAACTGTTAAAACAGAATCTAGAAAAAATTGAAACAGAAATAAATAAATATATAAATAAATAAACAAATTTGGGAAAAAGTAAAACCTAGGTCATAGGTCCCTACAGGCAATGTTGTGCTCCATTCAGGATTAAATTGAAAATAATTTTGTTTTGAAAATGACAATTAAGAAATGAATTTTACAAAACATGTTTATTGAATAAGTGGATGGATAAATTAGAACAACTAGGTTCTAAATAAAAAGGTTGATTCAAAGAAATTTCATCATGCTTTTAATCTACTAAGAACAAAATACCCATCTCAGCTGAACTGAGAATCCTGAGTGAATTTGAACTAAAACAATATGAATTTTAATGTAAAGAAGTAGCATTAGCATGCATTTGAATTCAAAGGTGTTAACTGTAGTCTTTATATAGAAAACTTTGAACTTTAGGTCTATTGACTAGACCCAAATGTAGAACGAGATAGACAGATAGACAGATAGATAGATAGATAGATAGATAGACAGATAGACAGATAGACAGATACATAAATAGACAGATAGATAGATAGATAGATAGATAGATAAGAATCAAATCGAATCAAGAACAACTAAACAACAGGTTGAAAAGTTGATGAAAACTATGCTTTTAATATAACAAATGTTTATCTAGAAAAGCAAAGGTTGTCAAAACTTTGAATATCGACTTTACTTAAAAGTTTGCAAAACCCCCAAAACATGAGATTTCCTTTCATGATGTGAAACTGACAAAACTGACATTATAACCTAAACTTAAAATTGAATGGCATCAAGAAGTCTGTATCAATACCCAGTCTTACTGGTGACCATCCATACGGGTCTTTTCAGAGTATACAGTGAAAAATTGTTCTTAATAAGACAGCAAGTTCAGCAAAGAATCGCTGAAGAACTTTTATTTGTACGGCTTTGCTCTTTGACCCGCATCCGAGAGAAATTGCACCCCGATGGAATTGCAATCCTTATGCTTCCGCGTGTATCTGAACTCATTTAGACACCTCTCCTCGTATGATCCCCGCCACATACCAGCCTCTGCGGGAATGTTGCCCATTTCCTGTGACTCGGCGGAGCCCGTAACTCTTTTAAAGCCTTTAATGCAGAAAATCAGACGAACGTACCTCCACGAGAACACTGCACTCAAGTACTCGTTCAGTGTGTAATAGTCAGCTGAATCCCAGGCCTTTTAAAGCACAATTATGCAAAGCGTGGAGACTGTGCAAGCCGCTTTTGGGCTTGTTTACCAAAGTCAGAGAGAGCGCATGGCAGTATGGTAATGAGCGAAGACTGCCGTGTGACACGTCGTTCATGAGGCCTTTAAGTCTCACGCTCTTAAGCGGCGAGCCGTGCACTTGGAATGGAAATGCAGTCAGATTGGCCTGTGCGTAAGATGCCACCTCTGAACCCTGTAATTGCTGCTCCCTTGGGGTGTTTTGTGTGTGTGTTTGTGTGAATGTGTGTTTATGAGCCAAAAAAGGCTAGCAATTTCAAAATTCTTGTGAATAATTGGACCTGTAGCTGGCGTCATGGTATGATGCCACATACTGTATTCCCTCGAGCGTTAATGATCTCGATGCAAGACACGCGCCACACGGCTCTAACGCGGAGGGGGTGCAAAGCGTCTTCGACAGCACGGCCTCATGCAAACCACAAAATGCGATGAGCTGTTAGAAGTGTGTTTGTGTATTCCAGTGCTCCAGCGACCAATTTGTTCCATTTTTGTCCTTTTTAGATGTTATTTCTGCCATTTTGTTAATAGATAGGGTGAGAGGGGAGGCAGGAAACAAGAGAGAATAGAAGACAGAGGGTATCAGGTAATGATGCGAACTGGAAAGCTTAAAAACTTTTTGAAATAGTCAAGTTAAATTATCATACTAAACAAAATAAATGAGGTTTTGTTGAAATTGTAAGAACATAATAATAAACCAATCATTAATTTTTTGTAAAATATGCTAGAATATATAATTTATAGAATGTATAATTTAATAATATATGTTATTTTAAATGCAATGCTTATAAATATTAAATATCATATATATTAAATATTTATATTTTATTAAATGTATATGTGTGAACGTTTACCAATAATTAAAAATTTCTACATTTTCTTTTTAAATGCGCAGTAAGAAATCTGCCTAAAACAGTAACCATAAAAACTTCTGTTACTTGAAATAAAATAAACTTTAACTAAAATAAAATACAATAAATGTAACAATTAAATTACATCAAATTCAATTAAATTAAATAAGGGAACATTTCTCATTTTCATTTAGTTGAACTTAATACAATTAAAAACATGAATAAGAACTATATATGCATATTTAACAACAACAACAACAAATAATAATAATAATAATAATAATAATAAAAAGCAAAATTAAAAAAGGTAAAACTGACAACACACACAAAACCTTAGCTAAGATTAAAATGAAAACAGTTGTTACTTGAAATAAAATAAACTTTAACTAAAATAAAATAAATTTCATTTGCCAAGGCAACATTTCTTATTTTCATTTATATAATAAATAAATGTAAAAAAAATAAAATAAAATAAAAAATGTCAAAACACACAAAACTTTAACTTAAAAAAATGAAAACAAAAATTATGAAAATAAAAACCAATTCAAAATATTAATGGAACCTATAATTTTATTTTATTTTATTTTATTTTATTTTATTTTATTTTATTTTATTTTATTTTATTTTATTTTATTTTATTTTATTTTATTTTATTTTATTTTATTTTATTTTATTTTATTTTATTTTATTTTATTCTTTCATGTGGGGGCCACTGAATCCACGGCAAACTGAATTAGAAATCTGAATGACCTAACTGGAACAACAAAAACACCTTTGAAGAGTTAGCAGTTGAAAGAAAGTGAAATGGGTAAAATCAGTTATGTTGTTTATAGCTAAAAAAAAATAAATCTTGTCTGTTGTTTCACTGCTAGTTTGTCACACTTGCATCTCTGTATTAACTTGTATCTTTCCAGACAGTTTTGTAACTTTGTTTTTCAACACATCTCCTGATGCTTTCTTGTTAAGATGAATAATTTCTGTTGTAGCATTGTCATTTGTAAGTCAATTCAGATAAGAGCGTCTGCTTAACTGTTAAGTAAAAAAGTGACACTCCAGACATCCAAGATGTTGTGACAGACTTCACAGGCTTCTGGGTTCCACTTGATAGAAGTGTGCGTGTACTTTCCATCACACTACGCTAAGATTAGTCTATATGCTAAGCGTGACATAGCAGGCAACTTTTGAGTGTGTGCAATGAGCATATGGCGCATGCCACTCTCTCCATGAAGATGCCACCTCTCACCAGCACAGAGGGGCTTCATCAATCAATGCCACGGAGCAGAAGCCACTCGCTAGAGGAAGCCCAGACCCCCGATCAATTTCTGCAGGTACACGCCTTAGTTTCCGAAATTCTCCGCCTCTTTTCTTGAGCCCCTTTGAGGGCTTATTTACCCATCCGCCTTTGGAAATAATAAAACACTTTTCCGTCTGGATTAATCAACTGTAACCATATGCTCCTCATGAAATTACAGTGCAATTTGGACCACAGAAAACAGCTGTTGCCATTTTGAAATAAAGAAGAGGGATGTGGGAGTGTGATTGCCCTAACTTTGATTTGTTGGGTGCTTCACTTTGATGAACGAACACATTTGTGGTTTTGTGTATTCTAGCAGATGGGGGCGAGGAAAACGCCAGTGTGCCTATAAACAAACTGGCATTTTCATCACCTTAGACTGTGTTTGGATGACCAACGGTGCTTACACATATTGCGATAATCTGTTTTTTGTTGTTGTCATTGTCATCTCTTCAACGAGGTGATTATCTCTCAAATTCTACAGTTGATCCGACGATTATTTGCGATGCGCCACAGGTTGTCACTGAAATCTTTCTCTCTAATCCCTAAGGTAATTGAGGTGAGGTTTCTGAATATCACTCCTGTCATATTTGCAAAAAAATCAGGAATTTGGTGGCATTAAAAAGGCCTGTTTGTGTGCAAATACTCCTTGCTGTCATTTATTCTGTTATAGAAGGAATTTTTAGTGGAAGGTAAAACAGTTGCTAAATATTTCAAATAAATGAACTATCCATCAGAGAATTCAGAAAAAAAATGCATCTTGGTTTGCAGAAAAATGTTAAGCATAATAATCCTTTTCAACATTGATTATATTAAAAAAATCATCATATTAGAATGATTTCTGAAGGATCATGCAACACTGAAGGCTGGAATAATGGCTGCTGGAAATTCAGCTTTGCATCACAGGAATAAATTGCATTTTAAAATATATTTAAATACACAATAGGTATTTTAGATTGTAATACATTTTAATGCATTTTAGGCCAAATAAATGCAGCCTTGATGAGCATTATTTTATTTTATTTTATTTTATTTTATTTTATTTTATTTTATTTTATTTATTTATTCATTCATTCATGTAGGGACCAATGAAACCATGGCAAGCAGAAATCTGAATTACCTAGCTAAAAAAAAAAATCATCATATTAGAATGATTTCTGAAGGATCATGCAACACTGAAGACTGGAATAATGGCTGCTGGAAATTCAGTTTTGCTTTACACAAATAAATTACATTTCAAAATATATTCAAATACACAATAGTTATTTTAGATTGTAATACATTTTAATGTATTTTAGGCCAAATAAATGCAGCCTTGGTGAGCATTATTTTATTTTATTTCATTTTATTTTGTTTTATGCATTTATTTATTCATTCATTCATGTAGGGACCAATGAAACCATGGCAAACAGAAATCTGAACAAAAAAATAAAAAATAAATAAATAGCTAAAAAAAGGAGATCATATTAGAAAGATTTCTGAAGGATCAAATTTTTAATGTATTTTGGCCAAATAAATGCATCCTTGGTGAGAATATGAGACAAAAACTTTAAAAATGCTACCCCACAGTGCATTTTTGTTCAGACTTTCGGATTGCTTAGCTTCAGCGCATGTTGTTCCTTCAGCTTTCCCTTGAATATAAGCCTCTGGCTTCTTCATACTGTGAACAGCAGACAGTTTCCTCTTGAAAAGTAATAATAAAATAAAGATCCAAAGCTGTGCTCTAACAAGTCTCAACTTTTCCCAAACTGGATGTTCTTTTCGACTGTTTTGAGAAAGAATGTTTCAGTCTGATACAGAGAGAAAAATGAGTGGCCGGAATCTTCAAACACCACATCAGATTTGGTGCCAGCAGCTTCTGAGATGTGTTCTTTTGCTTCAGCTGAGTTGAACAAGGTTGTGCGCCGCTCAGAATTAAATTGAAAAACTCCAATTCCAGTTCAAATGATTTAAATAAACTGAACGTTCAAAGAAATTCATATCCCTGTAAACTAAAAAAAGCAAAAATTGTATTGAATGTTGACATGACAAAACTTGTTTGAAAGTTGTGGATGAGAGTGGAAGCACACTTCCATTTTTGATTCATGTTGAGTGAGTAAATAAATAAATCTATTTGAATTGTAATTCAGTAAATTCCTCTGTCTTTCATATTTCAGTCCAACATTGACATAAGTACACTTATGAGAAGTGACGAATGCAGAAGCACAGAGAAGAGACAAGGATTTGTAAAGAAAAATGTTGGAGAAATTTGATTTCAGCCAAGAGGAGATTGGTTTTCCTTGGCTGTAAACAAACCCGATGTTGCCAAGTCTGCGGTTTTGGGCTATACAGTTGCCATGGTTAGTTTTTGATGTCCGCGGGTTGAAGCGACCCCAATACACTCTTAAAAATAAGGGTGCTTCACGATGCCATAGAAGAACCTTTTTTGTCTAAATAGTTCCATAACGAACCCTTAACATCTGAAAAACCTTTCTGTTTCACAAAAGGTTCTTTGTGGCGAAAGAAGGTTCTTCAGATTATAAAAAGGTAAGAAAGAGATGGTTCTTTAAAGAACCTTTGACTGAATAGTTCTTTGTGGAACCAAAAATCGTTCTTCTGTGGCATCGCTGTTTTTTAATGCCTTTTAATGCACCTTTATTTTTAAGAGTGTACCGTCATATTTTAGCCACTGAATTGCGAATTTACCAGGGGAACCCTTTTGACCTGCAAGGCATTTTGCTGCAAAGAACAAAGTTTTGTAAAAACAATTCAACAAAGGCATCAGTAAACTATTAGAGAAAGTTTATTAACCCTTTCACACGTGAGTTTAAAATATTCTAGCTGAGCCCCCAGGGTGAGTTTTTTTAGGCGACCGTTATTTTAGAATGTATAGCCTTATTGTTTCCATGGCTATGCGTCGTGTTTGTCACGTGAGACAACGCAGCCACAATAGCGCTGTATGACACATGTATCACTTTTATATCGTTTTCCCTTTTTTATTATAAATATTTACAAACGTACTCACTGTATTATGAAATATCTGATATTCCGATTTTAAAATATGTGCAAGTAAATCTATTTGGAGGTTTAAACACTTTTATAATGATGAATTAGTTGATCTATACCAGGTGATGGGTGCCGCCATGTTAGTTGGCGCTGAATCCGAGCTGTGGGATTTACAAGACGCAAATTCATCCTCTCCTCCCGAAAAACTAAAAATTAAAGTAAGTCTGTGGTGAGCTGGGAGAAGAGCAGGATAAACTTTATAGTTACCTACACAATGTGTATATGATATTAATAAAACATGTCATCAGATAACATTTGTAAGGATCATTATTGCCACTTCAATAGACGTCGGCGTGTATTTTGCAAACTATAAATGCATCGTTTTACTAGGACTTATGTGTATTTAAATATCTGGAACCTAAAATAAGCATTATATGGTTGAAAACACTGAATAGTAGTGATAATATGACAAGCACTCGGCGCGTCTGATCTGGTTTAGCGCCAGCCAAAGCGCCAAAGCAGATTTGAATTGAACAGTTGATCACGTGATGCGCTGAACGTTCGAATCACACCAGTGTGATCGTACGCTTCAGGGACCAGCCAAGAATGATCACACCGGTGTGATCGTATGCGTGAAAAGGTTAATACACATTTGAGTGATTCTGAGAATGTAAGTTGATGACTAATAATATAAAAATTGGCTCTAAAAGTTCATGTTCAAAATTTTTCAACCCCCAACCTTCAAATTTGGTGGAGAATCTTTTATTTTTCAAAACCACCAATAAACACTGCTTGGAAGTGCTTAGAAGCTTGTCACCCCTCTACTGCAATTCTTCATCTGAAAAAGCTTTCAGATCACTCTTTGGTTTTCACTTTGCCATGTTTTTCTTTAAATTCAACCAAATATTTTTAATGAGATCTAAATCTGGAGGTTGAACAGGCCACTCAAGAGCATTCTGTGACTGATCTCTGAACCAAGCATAAGTAAATTCAGATGTATACTTTGGGATGATTGTCCTGCAGGAAAGTCCATTGATTATCAGCTTCAGTCTTTGCACTAAAGGCATCACAATTCTTGCCAAAATGACTTGATACTTCAAAGAATCCATGATGTCCTTCATATAGTCAAGATTTCCATTTCCCGCTACAGTAAAACACTCCCATAACAGGACTGATCCACCTCCATTTTTAACAATTGAGATTGTGTTCTTCTGCTTATAAGCTTTGCCTTTTTTGCACCGGACATACCACTGATCCGTAGGTCCAAAAAGTTCCAATTTGCTCACATCACTCCATAGTGAACTCCACAGGTCTGTCCAAATGATTTTTAGCATGTTCAAGTCAGCCTTTTTGTTCTTCGGCAAGATGCCTCAACATGAAAGCCATACTTGTCTGGTGTTCTTCTTATACACTGCATTGAAATGTTTTTCCTCCTTTCGTTGGGTCATCTTGCAAGTCTTTGGCTGTACACTGCAGGTTTTTCTCAGTTGCTCTGATCAAACATTTTTTGATATTGTGCTTTTTTTGTTCAACACCCTCAAAGGTTTTCTGGTACAACATATTTTAAACTGAGGAATAAGGCTGCCAGCTGTGTCTCTATATAGGAACTTTTATTGTCTTGGAAATCTTAGACTTGGAAATCATGTAGCCTTAGACTTTCTAATATAATAAAACAGCAATGTTGAATAGGGGTTGAATAATTATGACAAAGCTGTGTTATCAAAAAATCTTAACTCAAAAATATTATATTATATTATTGACATTATCGCTTTTAATATGCCAGTAATCTGCTATAGATGTAATTTTTTATAAAGTCCTGGATCTTCAGAAAAGCTTGTATTTGTAAACTGCTGCAGTCTGTGGGGGGTTGAATAATTTTGATTGCAACTCTTTTTTTGTTAGTTGAGCATGAGTTAAATTAGATGTTTGAGGACAAAAACTGCAGTTATCAGGACTATAAAGGGCTGTGTGGATTTCAGAAAGAACTGTAAAATAATGGAAATGGAAAAAATGGAAAAGTTAGTGGCAATTTTCTACCAGGAAATTGTCCATTAAGCTTACAGACATTTCCTTCATATTAATACAGTACATTGTGCCAAAAGTGTTTATTATTACACAATTGAGTGATTCTGAGAACTGTAAGTTGATGAATAATGAAAAAAAAAAAAAAATCAAATTGGCTCTAAATGTTCATGTTCAAAATTATTCAACCCCCAACCCTCAAATTTGGTGGAGAGTCTTTTATTCTTTAAAACCACCAATAAACGCTGCTTGGAAGTGCTTAGAAGCTTCTGTCATCTCTCTACTGCAATTTTGCCCCATTCCTCATCTGAAAAAGCTTTAAGATCACTGATAATCTTTGGTTTTCACTTTGCCACTGCTTTCTTCAAATTCAACCAAATATTTTCAATCTAAAAATAACTAAATCTGGAGGCTGAACAGGCCATTCAAGAACATTCTGTGACTGATTTCTAAACCAAGCATAAGTAGATTTGGATGTATATTTTGGGATGATTGTCCTGGAGGAAAGTCCATTGATCATCAGCTTCAGTCTTTGCACCAAAGGCATCACAATTTTTTGCCAAAATGACTTGATACTTCAAAGAATCCATGATGTCCTTCATATAGTCATGATTTCCACTTGCTGCTACAGTAAAACACCCTCATAACAGGACTGATCCACCTCCATTTTTGACCATGGAGATGGTGTTCTTCTGCCTATAACCATTGCCTTTTTTACACCAGACATACCACTGATCCGTAGGTCCAAAAGGTTCCAGTTTGGTCACATTACTCCATAAAACATTCTTCCAGAACTCCACAGGTCTAGCCAAATATTTTTTCTATACACTGCATTGAAACGTTTGTTTCTTCTCTGTGGCTTTGGTGAGAGCTCAACTTCAGCACATGCATGGGCTAACTGTATGTATGTTTAACAGATCAAGCTAATTCTGTTTTCTAATAGAGTTTCTAAAGATTTATTTGTGTTTTAAGACAATTTTGTTCCCCACCATACAAATAAGTGACTAAAAACAGCAATGTTGAATATCATAGCTGACATAGCTGTGTTATCAAAAAATCTTAGAGCTCAAAAATATTACATTGTATATTGACATTATCACTTTTAATATACTAGTAATCTGTTATAAATGCAATTTTTATAAAGTCCTGGATGCTCAGAAAAGCTTGTATTTCTAAAGTACAGCAGTCTTTGGGGGATTGAATAATTTCGAATGCAACTTTATTTTTGTTAGCTGGGTTGAATTAGATGTTTGTAAACAAAAACCATTTGTTTTCTAATAACTAAATCTTAAATGCCAGCAATAGGAAGATGACAGGTTGGCACAAATATAGTTGTCCTGTGGAACGCGCAAAACGATGGTCATTTATTCTCATTGGCTTTTCACTCAGAAGCGAAGTGGCTTGGTGGTCCTCCATCCATCTTGATTTGTCAATAGTTACAATTTTAATTACACCTGAGTGCTGTCAGCCTGCCAGGCTGGATGGGGGGAGAAAGATCGATCTGTTCTTTCTAATTGATTAATTGCCTCGCTGATGAGCAATCTCTCCTTCCTTTTTACAGTCCTTATCATGTGCGTCCATAAAAGCAAAGGCCAAACGCTGAGGGGACCTCGCCGTATTCTGAGTCAAGGCCTTGTTTTACAGTGTGTTGTGCAGCCATGCGAGTAGTTTTGTAGGAAATGAACGCTGGGACCGAACGGCAGTACATCACTCTGGTCATTACGTGGCAGTTATGGTGGGTGCAGATAGTGGAGACCGCAGCCCAAAAAACACGTTTACACCTAACGGTATCTTTAATTTGTGTGGCTGTTTTTCAGTCTCTAACGGCCTTTTCACCGCCATTTCGGAAATGGAGGACACGATATATGTTTGTTATTAAACAGGCGAGAGCAGCAGGGCTGGATGCTGAGGTGCTTCACTTCACCTTTCTGAAGTCCTCAGCTCTATAAAGCATAAAAACACAGGGTAATAGAAGTACTAGCTCCACAGCTGTCTGGTCCTTTAGCGATTGTGCCTGGAATAAATCCTGCATTGCTGCTGTGAGTAAATGCACTTAAAATTCTTGTAAAATTCACCCTTAGGCCAATCTCGTACCACCAGACCTTGATTATACGGCATATTCTAGACAAAAACCGCCCAGTTAGATCATCTGACTAAATTGTACAACCAACCACATGGCAAAAAACATTTTTTTCTTGTTTTCCAGGTAAAATATCTAACGATCATCCTAAGTATTTTGCAAAACAAATAGATGGATATCAAAAGTTTCTTAAAAATACTAAAAATAAGAAGCAGCACTACATAAAATATTAAGACTTTGTATCTTGATCATAAGCATTTTTTGTATTTCATTTATTTTTAACTTGTTTGTTATAATAAAAAAATCTTACTTGAAGGACTTTTAGACATTTTAAGTGGAAACATTTTATTGCATTTATATGCATTTAGGGATGGGTTTATATTGACACCACAAATTATAGACTGACATTTACATTTACAAAAAAAAAAAAAAATATATATATATATATATATATATATATATATATATATATATATATATTCTGTGTAGAATTTTCTAAAACCAAAAAGTAAATGTATTTCTAAAGAACTGAGAATGTACTTTCCAGTTTTGTGAGCAGTATCCATCAAATGTTCATCAAATGCACTGTGGGAGTGCCACTTGAAACTTTTAAGATGACTTTGCAACTCTATTTTTATTTTAAAGACAAGTAAAAAGTGCCAGTGAAGAGATCTCAGGTGACATTAAAACAGTGTTATTGTCAAAAGTATTGAATAAGTGATGCGAGTTCTGTATTGAAATCAAGCTATTTTAGTGTTACCTTTCAGTAGCTCTCTGATAGTCTCTATTATAGCCTGAACCCCACCAGCTGTGAACACACTCAGGTATGGTAGTCATTTCCCATGCAGCGCGACGGCTGCCTGTCTTGGCCCCCACAGCGACACCAAGTAGGTGGGCCTTTTAACAGACACACTAGACAAAGTGGAATGTGCACCTAGAGAAAGAAAGATAATAAGAGAAGTTAGACCAGATGCTGTACATCTGGATGTAGTGACCTTGGCGCTGCCCATGTGTGACAAGGGCCAAATCAGCCAGGAACCTTTAGCGACCCTGTAATCAAAAACAAAATAAGGAAATAGCTGACCAAAAAGAGAATTGGAGGGCTTCCTATTGAACAAACACAATGATGGCAAAGTACCCAATTCTGAGCAAGGCGACAGGCTTTCTTGAGGAACTCTGAGGAACAAAAGGAGTTTGTGAACAGCCGTTGATTGGAGTATTTGTGTGTAGATGCGTTCGTGACGACGTATACGGCATGCGGCTCCTCTTGAAGGATGGTCGTGGGTTTATTCAGGTAGACGACTGAATACAAAGAGCACGTACGCTGCCTGCAAAAGGCTTGTCTGTGCAATCTGCCATGGTACACAATGGCCGAATCTCTCTTTTCTCTGCTCTCTCTCTCTCTTTGTGTCCTTTAATCAAGTTGAAAAGCCAAATGACATTCTGTTCTAGTGCAAATGCAAGAAAAATGCCACCTGCGTGGCCTTGGATTGTGGTTAGAGCAATAAAGCTGACAAACATCTCAAAGTGACGCGTTTAACTCTTTGTGCTAGCGTAAATTGAAATGAACATGTTAACCGGTGTTATTTAGATAAAAACTGTGCAATTTTGTCAGGATATGAACAGTAAAGAGTGAAAATAGTCAGCTTGTGCTAATATTTGAATAGAAGTGGTTGCAGCAAGAGTCTGTCATAGTCGTAGTTTGGCCAATGCAGTTTTCGTCCCCTCAGCGTGTTTCTCAGAGCCATATCATTGCGCAGCATGCCATTGACCTTTTGACACACCACCTGCACTTAGATACTTAAAATAGCAGGTGCTGAAAGACCAAATGCCACAGCAGTTGAGGACAAAAAATGTAATTTTCTGAAAAGATGGGATGTAGTGGATGTGCAAGTTGTGTATGCAAGGGCTTTCTTTCATTAGATCAGATTTTAGTTGTTTAGTTGTGTTTCAGTTTTCTCTAAGCGTAGATATGGTTAACGGGTCTCTAATAATGCCACTTCAGTGCATTTTCAGTGAAAATGACTGCATGTGAATGTGGAAAATCATTTTGACTTAAAAAGTGGTGGCATCTAATAGCGTAAGTTGTTTACCGTACTTTTTCATTAGTCTTCCCATTAAAGGCATTATATAGATCATTCAGAATGATTCCCAATGTGGATCGTGCGCGAACACAAGAGGTAGGATTTACTGAATGAACCAATCACAGCCGAACATAACCAGTCATATCCAATCATATTGCGATGGAGGCATTGCCTTCTCTCAAGTGACTTTCCCCATTCATTCTCAATTACAGTGGATCCCTTTCAGGCCCTACACACCTTTTCAGGATCTGTGAAAATGTGAATAATTTTAACAAAATAAGGGAGATCATACAAAATACATGTTATTTTTATTTAGTACTGTCCTGAGTAAGATATTTTGCATTAAAGATGTTTACATATAGTTTACAAGACAAAAAAATAGCTGATATTATTAAAATAACCCCCTTCAAATGTTTGGGAACCCTTGGTTTGTAATACTGTGTGTGATTACCTGGATGATCTACGACTGTTTTTTTGTTTTGTGATGGTTGTTCTTGAGTATTCAGAAAAATCCTCCAGGTCCTGCAGATTCTTCAGTTTTACAGCATCTTTTTGCATATTTGAACCTTTTCCAGCAGTGGCTGTATGATTTTGAGATTCATCTTTTCGCACTGAGGACAACTGAGGGACTCAAACACAACTATTAAAAAAGGGTCAAACATTTATTGATGCTCCAGAAGGAAACACGATGCATTAAGAGCCGGAGGGTGAAAACTTTTGAACAGAATGAAAATGTCCAAATTTTTGTTATTTTGTTGAAATATCATTTTTTTTTTTCATTTAGTACTGCCATTCGAAAACAACAGAAGATACTTGCATGTTTCCCAGAAGACAAATTAAGTACAATTTACCTTGATCTTAAAATTTAGAAAGTTTTCACCCCTGGCTCTTAATGCATGTGTTTCCTTCTGGAGCGTCGGTGAATGTTTGAACCTTTTTTAATAGTTGTGTTTGAGTCCCTCAGTTGTCCTCAGTGTATATTTGTCATGTATATTTTGCCATGTACAGTTATATATTTGATCTATCTATCTATCTATCTATGCATAATGAGTGTTACATTTTGCATATAGTCTGCATTACATAGAAATAACATTGAAATTCTTAGTTCAGTTTCTGCAAGTTTGCTTATGCCTATATAAAAAGTCAATCAAATCCATTAGAGGAAGTGGCATAGGAAAGTGTTAGCAATCTTTTGCCTAACTCTTCACCAGTATTTTGCAAAATACAGGTCAATACGCTGTATTAAACATTTAACGAGAGTGAAATTGGCCATAGCAGACCATCGCACTCTGTACAAGAAATATGAATTACCCTCTATAAACTCGTCTCTCGTCTGAAATGCATGCTGACATCACTAATGAAAACAGCCGTAACCCCTGTCAGAATTCTTAAAGCGTGTTCTGTTCCAGCATGCCGGTTGCTAATGGTTAACAGAGTTTGCCTCATCGCTGTAGCGAGGCTGGAGCGTGCCGTGCGTGCATGATGCAGTTGGCGGGCAGCCCTGCACGTCTGCCGCCGGCTCCCCATATTGATAAAGACGGGGCGGCCTCCCTCCGGCCCTTTTCCTCTGGGAGCACAGCTCTGTTTGATGCCACTTCTGCTTTTTAGTGATCGCTTCTCTATCTTTCTCTTCTTTGGCATTCACTCTCTCTCTCTTTCTCTCTCTCTCTTGCTGGGATCTGAGTGGAGCAGTAATGTTAAGAAAGACAGCTTGTTTCAAAGTTGCTTTTGTTGCAACTCTGTGTGGTTATCCTCACTGTTTGTCTGATGTTAAAACCGCTGAAAGTACTAAAGTGGACTGCTATGAGCTCTCTAAGAATTCATGGGATATTTCTGGGAGCTCTACAGGGTTGCAGATGATAATTGCAGACGAACATTCATTTAGAATGTAAGGAAGAGTGGATAAGTTGTACCATCAAACCTTTAATCTCGTAAAATGTGTGTAAATTTTGTCATGTGACCATTTAGAAACAACTGATCATATTACCTACATGTGATTGAGAGATGCGACGAGAGGGATGCTATTTGTTTTTATGTAGTAGATATATCAGAGTTGTTTTCTTCGAGGAGGCAAGGCAGTGTCTCCTCGAAAAACTGGTTAACAAAAATGCAAAGCAATGCAAATATTACAAAATATGACATAAAAAAGTGAATAAATCACTCGTTTTTCTAAAGTAACACTGTCCAACAGCAACACCAGCAGGTAAAGTGAGAGTCCGAATCTCTCTCGCTTCCCCCGAGCCCATTGAGTTTTAAAGACCCCCTAAAGCGTGCGATGGGTTTGGTGGGGGTAATTGAGAATGAATGGGGGAAAATCACATAGGAGGAGGCAATGCCTCCATTGCAATATGATTGGATACAGGGCTGCACGATAAATCGAGTGAAACTGCAATCGCGATTAATCAAAAGCTGCGATTGTCATGCGTATCTCTCAGTGAAGCACGGTTCTGTGATCTCCATCCGAAGGATACGAATACGCCCAAAGAAGACACCCAGGAAGTCACGATCGCTGCAGCTGACATAAATAGAAGATTTAACTGCTTTCATTGATTCAACGTGACTAACAAACACATGACTACGACAATGTATGGTTTATCTGAGTTCTTCTTATTATAATTTTTCTTATAATACAGTATATAATAATACAATGCCTTTATCGCTGCTTAGAATACCATGAATACTATGCGTGCCTTATTCTGTGTAAAAAGCCACATCATCTCACAGAAGAATTTATTTCAAACACTCTAATAACATTAAAACGTTATTAAATGTGCTATTTTCACCTGCTTTCAGATGTAGCAGCATTTCTACACAGAGCCGTAGTTCACTGAGAAGCTACGCAAGATACCGTGATATAGCATAGCTTTTCAGTGAATTACAGCTGTGTACTAAATGCTGCTCCATCTGAAAGCACCTGCTGGAGATTTACTACTGATTAAACAACTGGCTTTATTGAAGAAATGCGCATGACAATTGCTTTTGATTAACCGTGCAGCCCTAATTGGATATAACTGGTCAAGATTGGCTGTAATTGGTTCATGCGATAAATCCCGCCTCTTGTGTTTGTGTGAGTTCATGAATCAGTCTGAATGAACAATATTATGGCGTTAATGGGAAGACTAATTTAAAAAAGTAAGTAAACAACTCACACTTAGATTTCACCACTTTGTTAAGTCAAAATAAGCCAACTTGAAATGGTATGAAAACATGATCTGTAAGAGTTTTTGGTGAGTAATCAGCTTGGTGAAATTTGAAGTAAATCTTCACATCTGTGACCAATATTTACTGAGCTTTGAGGACTGATGATCTGAAAAATAAATAAATAGAATTGTGAATTTACTTTTACTGTAAGCAATGTTTATTTAACTAAGAATTTTGACTGCGACATGAATTTGCATTTGATTTATTTAAAAAAAAAAAAAAATCAGAACACCACTGTGCACCACTGTGAAAAACGTGTGTAATGAGACAGGTGCCCATACTATAAAAGTCAGAGGCTACTGCCAACTGTTTGTTTCCCAAAATCCTTAAAATATCTTCTTTCATTCTAACAAAGGAAAGAAGCTCTCAGGTTTGAAACAACTTGAGGGTGAGCTAATGGTCTGTCGAGCAAAACACAACCTCTTGCTCTTGAAGAGAGAAATATTCACAGCTCATATTCAGATAAGGCGCTCATTCCCCCTCAGGCTGAAATGCTAGAATCACCCTGATCATCGGTATGAATATGTACTATGAATTTCCCTTGGTGTTAATATCAGTTTTAGCATGGGTTTTGATTTGTGTGTGTGTTAGTGCATGTTTGAGTTCATTCTGTAAGCATTAGGGCATGCCTGCCTGCATTTGTGAGTCTGATACAAGCTCCTCCTGGGATTAATTTCCCAACTGTATGTGTATCTTTCCAATTCCCTGCACATACTGCTGTAACATCATAAAAAAGCTGAGCTCCACTGAGTGTAAACTACACTTCAGCTCAGCCGCGCTTCCTACCTGTTAATGAGGCCTCCGTCAACATCCTATCCTACCTGCCTCAGCCGACGGGCGTTTATGAGCTGCTGCAGTCAGTGCAATGGGCACTGCATAAAGAAGCGCTGGCTTATTGTGGTCCTGAAGCCTGGCCATTAATCTGGCCCCTTTATCTGGCCCTTCGAGTGTCTGGCCATCATAATTTATACCATTCAGAGTCTTGGTCAGCACACTCCGCTCTCCATATCTCTGCTTGTTATTTCTGTATATGGACTCCAGCCACTGATCTGCTTATTTTTCACCTCGGCCCACACAGAGCCAAGGATTTTTTTCCCCGTCTTCGTCTTTTGCATAGAGAAAAGAGCATTTCACTGAACGGGGACCATATATAGTCAATGGGGGCCTAAGGAGTGCGGCCTTTGTGCTGCCGGAGTTGTGGATACATAGCCAATGCGTTCCGTAATGAAACCACAAGGGTCATTGTGTTGCAGGCCAAGGCTGGAGCGCATCACGTCGCTCAGTTTCTTACTGTAGCATCATAAGGCTCTCTGAAAGAAAAGCTTTAATTCTGTAGTCCAGTCTTGTGTAGATACTGTCATTCAGTTGTACGCTGCAATTCCACTTGTCAGACTTTCTTTCTTCAAACCGTGAAGAATTCTGAAAAGCTACTATCTAATGATGTCTAACAGCAGTATATACTATGAAGCCTCGAACATGAAATACGATATGCTTTAGCAGGGCTCAATAATAGAGATTTTCTTTCCTGCCTGCCAGTTTACGAACTTTTTTTTTTTTTTTTGTGACTAATTGAACATAATTGTAGCTAAAAGTATATTAACATCATCTCTGTTGAACACATTTCATTACATGTTTAAATGCATTCGAAAGTACATATTATATATAATATAATATAATATAACATAACATAACATAACATAACATAATATAATATAATATAATATAAATACAATTATTTGTATTACATATTTATATTATTGTTTTATCTCCCACCTAGCCTAACTAAATTTTATTATAATTTACATTTTTAATTTTATTTATTTATTGATGTGTTTCTTTTTTTGTTGTTGTTTGTTAATTAATTAATTAATTGATGCATTTATTTATTTATTGTTTTTTTTTTTTTTGTTCCCTACTTCACTCATTCATTCAACTTCATTTAACACGTTTTACTTAAATTATTACAGTAATAAGGATTTTTTTTCTTCCTGTCAGTTTACCAGCTGAGATTTTCACTGGTCCCAGCCAAATTTAATATGATAAATAATATATAAAACTACTTTCAGAATATTTTATATTATGTATTATGAATATAAATAACAGTAATGTTATTAGTAATATAAATATGCATAACATTTATTTATTTATTTATTTAAGCTGGCAATCATACAAAATTTATTAATTATTAATTTAATCAGCATGTAGTAGTTTTTTTTCTGTAAGTAGTTTCCTTTTTTTCTTTCTTCTTTTTTTTAACTACATAGACTACATAGAAATGTTTGTATCTTTTACTAAATGTCAAGTTTTCTTGAAAATCTGTTTTATTTTATTTTTATTTATTTATTTGTTTGTTTTCTTACATTGAACTTGTGCATATTCTATTAAAGTGTTTGCTACAAGAATGTAGAGTCTAAATAATAAAACAAACGTTTTCATTTGCAAGGCATGAAAAATGTGCATAAAAGTTTCAGTGTCAACAGAGAACTGGCCCAAAACTCCCTTGTACTAGCCCCTGATGTGGCATCTTTATTGTTAAGCCCTTCTTTAGCATAAGATTTTTATCTTAACTCTAGTGTGCTGGCATTCACATAGTCTGTAGTGCACTTGTGTCAAGTTGTCTCAAAGTTATCAAAAAGTATTCAGCCTATGCTTTTGCATTAAACATGCCGGGAGAGTTCTAGCCCTCAAATCTACCCGCAGGTCCAGTGTCTGTGTGTGTGTGTGAGGATGTGCCAGAACACTGAGTGTATTCACCCATGAGAGAAAGAAAGAGGAAGAGAGAGAGCAAGAGTGATTGAGAGTTTCAAAGATTGAGGGAGACAAGGCAAAAATGGCAGTCACAGAGTTCATATTTGGAAGAAATACATAAAGGATGGTGGCCGGCTGTCATCTTAAATGACTAATAATGATAAGATCACTCAGATTAGTCAGCTAATAGAGCTGTACCACCGTGTTAGCCTAATGCCGACAAACCTGCTCCTCCCGGCAGGGGTCAATTGATCACTGTGGGGGGACGAAGAGGCTCTTGAAGCAGGCTAACCTGCCGTGAAGGAGCCCTGAAGGGCAGAGACCCCTCTAGTCTGAGGGAGGAAAAAAAGTGTAGGTGGAAGATTTATCTTCAAAGTGCGAATGTGGCCCGCAGTCAGACAGGCCAGTGGAGATCATGCCAGCTAAATAGAGAAGAACTTGTCTGGAAGGACAACGTTGTGCTGTGAAATCTGGTTCACCTGTGGTGCGGTCGGTGACCCTTTAACACAAAGCAATCTTGAGACTTCATAGGTGTGACTGTATGAATCTTTGATTCCTTCTTGTATGTTCTCCAACTTTTATTGCCCTGACAGACGCGGCATACTCACAGAAACAAAGCTGAGCGATTCAGTTGTGGAACTAGTTGCAAGATTTGTGTTGTCAAGGTTTGTGCTATTAAATCTTTGAAAGATGTTAAAGTGCTTTGTTTGAGTCAATTAGTAGCAAGTTATTTTTGCTTTATTTAGGTGAAATAAAAATCTTCATTTATCTCACACTAAAGAGAATCTCAGTAGGATGACATTGAAATGCACACTAAATACACCAAGGAAAATGTACAAAACAAAAACTACATCAGTTAATAACACTTTTATTCATTACAGCGAAGGACAGCAAAGACACTAATAATGTTACAAAGGCTTTCAATATAAAATAAATTCTTTTATTTTGGACTTTGTATTCATCAGAAAAATGATATCATGATTACTAAGCTGCACAAGTGCCTTTTAACATTGTAAATAAATAAATAAATAAATAAATATTTGAAAGACGTTACAATGCTTTGTTTGCTCCAAGTACAAGCAAGTCAGTTTTGCTTTATTTAGGTGAAATAAATGTTTTATTGATCTGACACAGAGCCAGAAAGAATCTCAGTAGGATGACATTGAAATGTACACTAAATACACCAGTGAAAATGTACAAAACCAAAACTATATTTGTTAATACTTTTATTCATTAAACTGATATAAAGCGACAGTAAAGGCACTGCTAATGTTACAAAGGATTTCAATTTCAAATAAATTCTGTTATTTTAGACATATTTTATCTTCTTTTTTTTTTTGATGAATTCATCAAAAAAAAAAAAAAATAATAAAAAATGATATCGTGAATATTAAGCTGCACAAGTGCCTTTTAACATTGTAAATAAATGAATAAATACATCTTTGAAAGATGTTACAATGCTCTGAGCCAAATAGAAGCAAGTCAGTTTTGCTTTATTAAGGTGAAATAAAAATCTTTATTGATCTGACACAAAGCCAGAAAAAATTTCAGTAGGATGACTTTGAAATCCACACTAAATACACCAATGAAAATGTACAAAACAAAAACTACATTTGTTAATAATTTTGTTCATTGAACTGATATAAAGTGACAGTAAAGGCACTGATAAATGTTACAAAGGATTTAAATTTAATATAAATTCTGTTATTTTAGACTTTGAAAAAAAACAATAATAAAAAAAAAATGATATCATGAATATTAAGCTGCACAAGTGCCTTTTAACATTGTAAATAACTAAATAAATCGTTGAAATATGTTACAAGGCTTTGTTTGAGCCAATTAGAAGCAAGTCAGGATTTCAGTTTTCAAAAAAATCCGTTATTTTAAACTTCCTATTCATATTATATATATATATATATATATATATATATATATATATATATATATATATATATATATATATATATATATATATATATATATATATATATATACTTTTAATCATGAACCTACAGGAAGATATAGGCTTATACATTAACAGAGACTGCGTTACTTTTCAGGTTCAGCACCACACAAACAGGGACAACGAAGGACACTAAAATAATTTTCTACTTTAATAGATTCTTATTTTTATGAAACAATATAGATTATTAAATATCAGTCGATCATTTGGTCTATGCTGTTTTCAGTTGATGAATGAACAGTACATAGTGCGCCTCCCATTCAATAAATTGCAATCTTTGTGCTTTGTCACTTTTATTATGAAAAAGTAATTTTCAAATTCTGTCCATTTCATTAGAAAATTCAGGCAATAAATACCGTTTTGGCGCTCTTTAATGTGGCAAGATAGATCGCTGTGGCTTAAACTGGGTACTCGCCTGTGCGAAATTAAACACATAGCAAAACATTCGTGACATTTTCGTTTTTGTTCTGGATCAAGTGCTCTGCTGCTGCCACACTGGAGTTTTCGGTTAACGCGACCTCTGATATATATATATATATATATATATATATGTGTATATATATATATATATATATATATATATATATATATATATATATATATACGTATATATGTATATATATATATATATATATATGTATATATATATATATATATATATATATATATATATATATATATATGATACAAAGCAGCTCTTTTAAATTGATCAAAAATACAGTATAAACAGCATGTGTTTATTAAATATGTTTTGATGGATTTGACTAAATTCAGCTGACTGTTTAACACATTTCATACCATGTTTAATTTATTATTTTAGAACAGATTTCCCCCCAAAAATCAGTGCAAAAACTTCTGTGAGTACACTGATTGTTTAGAGATATGGCAATAGTTGTAGAGATGTGGTTTATTATATATATGTGGGCTGTGCTTTTGGAACTGTTGGTTTAAATCATTAATGCAGTATCTATACTTTGTGTTGTGGAGGTTCCTTTCCTCAGTAATGTAATTCTTATCGGATAAATCTAGTGTTATAAGCCAGTGACTCAGATGACTAAATTATCCTAGTAGTCAGAAGTCTGGCCATACAAGAGGTTCAATGATGCCAGACTAAATAGTCCCTCAGAAAGCATGAGAGCATGAGAGTTATGTTCTCTTTGAGTTGTTTGTTATATTTCCTCAGACAGAGAAACAAAACTTTTGATTACTGGTGTTTTGATGCACTCGACTGGCTGTTTAATTCTCTATAGTGGCTTGTGTGTGCTTGTTGTACTCCCATCTGCGAAAGTTCAAGAAGCAAGAATTATTCAGCATCCCTCCGATCTCTCGTTCGCTTTCATTCCGTTATTTAGCTGTCTGTCTTCGCCTTCATTTCGGTTCAGTGCTTATGATGTTAGCTGTTGAATTGGCCGTGCAGACAGAGGGCTGTTTTCTGTAATGGGGATGGCAGCTGCCCAAAGACGGCCATTGAACTGCCAGGACAGTCTGTGACATACTTTTGTTTTCATGCTCGGCCAAGCTTTTGTTAGCAGTGATGCTAATTGACTTCGGAGTTATTGCGCTGAATTTGAACAGCATAGCAATGAGAGAAATGACTACTGCGCTGGACTGGCTAATGACAGACCTGGTTAATACTCATATTTCAGTATAATTCCCTACAAATAGCTAAATGCATTAAAAGCTATTAAACGGGACAATATATTTTTTAATTTTCTGACTTGATGAGGTTCTATAACTATGTAAAAGATTTAAGTCTTGTACTTATCTTATGTGACTCCATAACAATGATAGGGAGATGTTGATATCCACCCTAAATATTACTAAAAATAATATTTCTATTTAAAAATTTTAATAGTATTTAAATAAACAAATTAAAAATAAAAACAACATAATTTATACTTTGTAAAATTAATAGTCTAATATTATACTAATATTATATCTAATATTAATATAATAATAATAAGATTGAATAATTAATTAAAATCTATAAATTATCATTTAATTTATTATTTAATTCATAAATTATTATTATTAATTTATTATTTACTTTACATTTTATTTAATGTATTAATCAGTTAATGTTTCTAAATGTTTTTTTTGGTAATATTTGTTATACCATTTAACCTCTGCAGGTTTTCATAGAATTTGATTATTACATTTTGACTAATTTGAAGTACAGTTTTACCATGTTTAAATCAGTTCTGCAGATTTTCCCTCAAAAACTAGTGCAGAAAATCCTAAAAAGTCTTTGGATTTTTGATGAATCAAATAAACCTTTTATTTCAAATGAATCCAAATGAATCAGCTGACTCACTTGGTTGTATCCGCAATACCATTTGACAAAAACGTGCAATGTAGTGTTGTGTCATATTTAATGAAAAATTAATCACTTGTGATGTGAATGTGTGAAATTGATCTGGTCCTAGTAATGACTCAAATGAACCTTGACATCCAAAATCCGAAATGAATCATTTGTTAAAATGAATAAAACTTTCCCTTTGATTTATTTACTGTGTCTTTAAATATTCTACAACCAGAGTTGTAGAATCCTTAATTTCTAATAATCATTAAAAAAAGTGTGAAATTGATCTGGTCCTAGTAATTACTCAAATGAACCTTGACATCCAAACGAAGCTGAAATTAATCATTTGTTAAAAAGAATCAAACTTCCCCTTTGATTCATTTACTGTGTCTTTAAATATTCCCTTCGCTCACCTGGCTGCATTCACAATTTTTTGAAGTAGTGTTTTGTCATATTTTAAGGGAAAGAAATCACTTGCTTCTATAGAAAAACCTGAAACAGTGTGTGAATTTGATCTGGACCTAGTAATGACTCAAATGAACCTTGACAAATGAATACGAAATGAATCATTAACTAAAATGAATCAAACTTCCCCTAAGATTCATGTACAGCACCTTTAAATTCCCTCTACTCGCCTGCTTGCATCCACAATACAGTGTGACAAAAACATCTGTGATTTAGTGTTTTGTCATATTTGATGGGAAAGAAATCACTCATTTCTATAAATAAATAAACAAACAAACAAATGTGTGGAATTAATCTGCTCCTAGTAATGACTCAAATAAACCATGACATCCAAATGAATCTAAACTGAATTATTTGCTGAAGTGACTCAAACTTCCCATTTGATTCATTTACAGCACCTTTAAATATATTACCTCCACTCGCCTGCTTGCATCCACAGTACAGCGTGACAAAAACATTTGTGATTTAGAGTTTTGTCATGTTTGACAGGAAAGAAGCACTCGTGTCTATTTAAAAAAAAAATAAAAAAACAAATGTGTGAAATTGGTCTGGTCGTAGTAGTAATGACTCAAATGAACCTTGACATCCAAAATGACTCAAACTTTGATTCATTTACAGCACCTTTAAATATATTCCCTCCACTCGCATACTTGCATCCACATTAAAGTGCCAAAAACATTTGTGATGTTGTTTTTTGTCATATTTTAAGAAAAAGAAATAACTTGTTTCTGTAGAAAGATCTGAAAAAGTGTGTGAATTTGATCTGAACTTAGTAACAACTCGAATGAACCTTGACATCCAAATGAATCAGAATTGAATCACTCACACACTAAAATGACTCAGACTTGTCCTTTGATTCATTAGCAGCACCTTTAAATATATTCCCTCCACTCGCCTGCTTGCATCCACAATGCAGTGACAAAAACATTTATGATTTAGTGTTTTGTCATATTTGATGGGAAAGAAATCACTCATTTCTATTACAAAAAAGAAAAAGTGTGAATTTGATCTGGTCCTAGTAATGACTCAAATGAACCTTGACATTCAAATGAATCAAAACTGAATTATTTGCTAAAATGAATCAAACTTCTACTTTGATTCATTTACAGCACCTTTAAATATATTCCCTCTACTCGCCTGCTTGCATCCACAATGCAGTGACAAAAACATTTGTGATGTAGTGTGTTGTCATATTTGATGGGAAAGAAATCACTCATTTCTATTACAAAAAAGAAAAAGTGTGAATTTGATCTGGTCCTAGTAATGACTCAAATGAACCTTGACATCCAAATGAATCAAAACTGAATTATTTGCTAAAATGAATCAAACTTCTACTTTGATTCATTTACAGCACCTTTAAATATATTCCCTCTACTCGCCTGCTTGCATCCACAATGCAGTGACAAAAACATTTGTGATGTAGTGTGTTGTCATATTTGATGGGAAAGAAATCACTCATTTCTATTACAAAAAAGAAAAAGTGTGAATTTGATCTGGTCCTAGTAATGACTCAAATGAACCTTGACATCCAAATGAATCAAAACTGAATCATTTGCTAAAATGAATCAAACTTCTACTTTGATTAATTTACAGCACCTTTAAATATATTCCCTCTACTTGCCTGCTTGCATCCACAATGCAGTGACAAAAACATTTATGATTTAGTGTTTTGTGGTATTTGATGGGAAAGAAATCACTCATTTCTATTACAAAAAAGTAAAAGTGTGAAATTGGTCTGGTCCTAGTAATGACTCAAATGAACCTTGACATCCAAATGAATCAAAACTGAATCATTTGCTAAAATGACTCAAACTTTGATTCATTTACATCACCTTTAAATATATTCCCTCCACTCGCATGCTTGCATCCACAATACAGTGACAAAAAAAACATTTATGATGTATTGTTTTGTCATACTTATGGAAAAGAAATCACAGATTTCTGGAAAACACCACTATTTTTAGCAAGCCACTATTAACCGGCACTGTTTACGAATCCTCACAAACACACTCTTTCTTCAAAAGCACGGGTCTCAGTGGGTTGGCTTCATGTTTATGAGAGGCCCAGTGGGGGTGAGAACTTCCATGCTGTCATTGTGGCTAGAAAATGGCCCTCCATTCCAGGGCGGCCTCAACAGCGAGCGTCTGCCATATAGCTAATGAGTGTTCACCTCGCTTTTTCACTACAACCATGTGCTCAAAACGAGTTCATATGCAGTTTAAGATACGAGAGCAGGGACTAAGATGCAGTTTCTAATAAGTTCAAGACGGATGATGATAATACTTGTGTGGGAAATGACTGCGCAGTGAAAATGCTGTGAGGAAACACAAAATCTGCTATTATTTTTGGTGTCTGTGTTGGGCGAGTGTGTGAGCGTGTTATTTATCGTTCCGGAGTCTAGGTGTGTGTTCCTGAGCTCTCACACTCTCCCGCTGTTCTCTGGGGGATTGAGCTTGTCGGTGGTTCCAGCACCTGCTGCTGTAACAGTAGATGCAGCTTTACGGAGAGATGAGGAAAAAAATCTCCCACTGAGCAGCAGGGAGAAGAAAATAATACGTGAGGCTTCTTCCACTATCTCCAAACCTGCATTCCGTCTCTCTTTTTCCTCCACACCTATAATGCAGTCACATGTAAACAAGCGCAACGATCGTAACAAGTAACTCTTCGCTTGCTGCGAAACTTTTCTGCAAGCAAACACGACACGTGATGAAGACGAGGCCGGGTTTGGCAGTGCTAATCTGTAGTGACAGGATCACTAATGCTGAGAGAGACTGCTGCTAACACTCATTAACCACAAGAATGAGTGAAACTGAGTGTGTGCGTCACTCCGAGGGCTTGTGGATAAGTGTGTGTGATGAGCACTGATAAGTGGTCTCCCAACGCTGAAGGACGCAATGAGGTAATCTTGTGTCAGATAGGTACTACGCCTGCTGTGAAGTGCTCTAGATGTTTGTGTTTGTGTGTGTTTTACTATGTGCAGAGACCGAATGTAGCGACAAATATTGTGAAACCTGAGAAAACAGCATTTGCGTGGCTTTTCTTGAGCTTCAAAAATGACAAAACGGTGCCTTATTTAGCATGCCGAAGGTTTAGACTGAATGCATTTTGATTACATCTGGCTTCTTGTGAGTTTAAAAAATCAGTTGAAGATGAAATGAGGTGGAATTTCCTCATCTGTGAAATACAAAAAGCTTAGTTTTATGAACAATTACACACAAATCTACACAGTGAGTCATTCATATTAGAAATAGCAATATTATAAATAATTAAAATAGTAATACAATTTAATATTTTAATGCATTTAGTGATTCAGACTAAAAGCAGATATAAATTCTGAATTTAGAGAAACAAAAGTCTAAATTGTCAAGTCAAGTCACCTTTATTTATATAGAGCTTTACACAATACAGATTGTTTCAAAGCAGCTTTACAGTTATAGACAAGAAATTAGTGCAAATAAAATTCTGCTGTAAAGCACCTCTAAAAAGATTATTGTAAACAATTAGCAGTAAAAAGTCACATTGTGAAATCAAAACTCACAAGTCCAAGACAAAATATAAATTAATAATCAGAATAGTGAGAACAAAACTCTGAATTCAGAGAAAAACTATGAATTTGTTAGCTATAAACTTGTAATTATAAGGGGGAAAAGGTCAGAATTTCTAGATGTTAACTCAAAATTTTGATATATAAACTCAAATTTGCCAAAAATAATCAGAGAATAATGATAACTGTGTATTACAAACTCCAAATTCTCAATTCTCAAACCACAGTTCCGAGGTTTTCCTCACAATTTCAAGATCATAAGTGACATCGACCTTTCCCTCAGAATTATTTCTCTCAGAGTTTTCATTTCATAATTCTGACCTTTTTTCCAAGAATTTTGAGTTGACATTTTGAAATTGTGTCGTTTTCATTTCACAATTCTGACTTTTTTCTTGAAATTTTGAATTTACATTGTGAAATTCTGTAGTTTTCATTTCACAATTCAGATTTTTTTCCCTGGAATTTTGAGTTTACATTTCGAAATTCTGCAGTTTTTATTTCACAATTCTGACTTTCTCTTGGAATTTTGAGTTTACACTTAGAAACTCTGCAGCTTTCATTTTGCAATTTGACTTTTTTCTTGGAATTTTGAGTTGACTTTTTGAAATTCTGTAGTTTTCATTTTGCAATTCAGACTTTTTTCAATGAATTTTGAGTTTACTTTTCAAAATTATGTAGTTTTCATTTCACAATTCTGACTTTTTTTGTGAAATTTTGAGTTTACATTTTGAAATTCTGTAGTTTTCATTTGACAGTTTCGACTTTTTTTTCTTGGAATTTTGAGTTGACATTTTGAAGTTCTGTTATTTTCATTTCACAATTCTAACTTTTTTTTTATTTTCATTTTTTTTATATATATTTCTTAGTCCAGACTTTTTTCCCTCTGCAATTTTATTTACCTCACAATTCTGACCCTGCATTCTGAGTTTAACAGAATTGCCAGTTAAAATCTTCTATGCAAGTCAGTGGGGTGTCACCACCATGATTCAAAAAACAACAAATAAAGTCCCACTCACAAGTGTTCTAAATGCATACTAACCTCTGTGATTTATCTGTATCATCACACTATAGTTTACTTTACACGCCTCCACCTTTTCACTGTTCAGTCCTGAGGGTCTGAGCATAGATTTCCATTACGGCTTTGCTGTCGGACAGAGTAAGGGCTTCCTCAAGCATGGTGTGAAGATTAGCCAACACGCTTCCTGATGGGGAAAAGGATAAAGCTGAAGAAAAATCACAGAATGCCCTCATTTTATCTTGTCTTATCTTCATCTCTCTATCACTCTCCCCTCGTGCCCATTTTATCTTCTTTGCTCTGTCCTTGTCCCTCAAGACAGGGGTGAGAATGCTCACATCACACAGTTCATTCTGGTGCAATCACTGTATCTTTATATATCATCTCCCAGAAGTGCATCATGGGAAGTGTGTGAACTAGAGTAGACGGGACAGGCAAAATCCTATTAGTATGCTTGAGCCTCACATTTCTAATGACTGATATAATTCTGAATGAGTTTTCTGTGCTGTTTTTGGGAAAAAATGGTCAAATTCTAAATGAAGTCATAGTAAAACAATGACTTTTTGTCATCATTTGCTCACTCTCACTTTAGAAGGATGCTCAGATTGTTCAATAATCTGCTAATAATTCTTGTCAAGCCATAACTAGCACTGCAAATTGCCCCGGATTGCTTTATACCACATCAATTTACAAAGACGAATCTTGCACATTTTACTTTATCGCATTCACCTTTAAAAGAATACTTTTTTCCCCTGACTTTTTCTTTCGAGGACTCTTTCCCTTTTTTGCAATGTTGAGGAACAGCGAGTAGTTGTTCATCATGACGTTGTGGCATTTGAGAAGACAGTGCTGATATTTAGGCTGTGTTTAAACTCTGAGCATGGCTGTGGAACACTTCTATACAGAATGCAGAAAGCGGCCGACTTTGGAAGCCAAGCCCTGTGAAAGGTGTTAGAAAATGCACTTTGGATTATTTATACGGTTTGATTAGATTGGACGGATAACCCCCAGGTTGACTTGACCTCTAAAGAAACCACTATTATATTCAGGGGATATGAGGCGCTGTGCAGGTCACATTAGATATTTATCTGCTTTACTGAAAACCGTTATTGAGCATTTATGCTGTGTGTAGACATGTTAAATTACTTAGACTGCCTAAGTAGTGGTCAATATTTAACATATAAAGAGTTTATGTTGCTTTTAATTGATTAGAAATTAATAATAATATTGATATAGTTTTATTTATTAAAATAAGTAGTTTTATTTTACTGTAATTATTATTATTATTATTATGAGTTGTGTTATTTCTTATATTTAACAATTGTTTTAATTTATTACAAATTGGTATTTTTAATAAATAAACCGTATTTATTAATAATTGTTTTTAATTTTGGTATTTAATAATAAAAATACAAATTATTATTATTATTACTATTATTTATATATAAATTAATAATAATAATAATAATTAGTAGTAGTAGTAGTAGTATTAATGTTATTACTATTATGTGTTGTGTTATTTTTTGTATTTAACAGTTGTCGTAAATAATTAAAAATTGGTTTAATTGTATTTGTTAAAAAAAAACTATTTATGAATAATTGATTTTACTTTTAGTATTTAATAATAAAAAATAATACTACAACTAATTATTATTATTATTATTGTTTATTATTATTGTTGTTATTATTATTATTATTATTGTGTTGTGTTATTTTTATATTTAACAGTTGTTTTAATTTATATATTTTTTTATAATTTTATTTATTAAACTAATCAGTATTTATTAATAATTGTTTTTCATTTTAGTATTTAATAATAATAATAATTATTATTATTATTATTGTTATTATATTGCTGTTATGTGTTCACTATGAATTGTTATATATGAAAACAAGTTTTTTTTTTTTTTAATTTATAAAAAATTGTGTTTTTATTGTTTTTATTGGTGGTTTAATAATTTTTTTAATGTAATAATTTGTATTTGTTTATAATAAATAAATAAATAATACTTGTTTTATTATTATTATTATTATTATTATTATTATTATTATTACGAGTTGTGTTACTTTCTATATTTAACAGTTGTTTTCATTTATTTAAAAAATGTGAATAATTTTATTTATTAAAATAATGTGTATTAATTTATTTATAATAATAATAATAATAATAATAATAATAATAATAATAATTATTATTATTATTATTTTTATTATTATTATTATATTTCTGTTGTGTGGACACTATGAATTGTTATATATGAAAACGAGTGGGTTTTTTATATTTAACAGTTAATTTATTAAAGAAATTGTGTAATTGAATTTATATAATTATTATTTATAATAATAATAATAATAATAATAATAATAATAATGTTATTTTATATTGTATTTTATTTTTTAATTACTGTTATGTGGTCAATATGAATTATTATAAAAATGATTTGTGTTTTTTCTCCTCTTTTGTGTGTGCTTGCACATTGTCAAAATATTAGCCTAACTATTAGCATATATACACATTGAATTCTTTAAATTTACATTAATTAGTTGTTATGCTGTTTTTTGTTTCCAGGGCCCCTGCAGGACTTGTTGATTTAGAGGCTGTTCGCCTCTGTATTCCAGCACATTTGTGGGTTCTGTGTACGTGTTTGTGTGCTTCTCAGTACATCTGTTTTGTTTGCCCCATGATGCCTCATAAATTCTCCACAGTGTGACTTAATAGCAGCAGTGATGGCTGCCGCTGGCCCCTGGGGATCTCAGTTTCACCTTAATTAAGATCAGCATTAAACTGGGGCCGCTGTAAAATCACCATGAAAAAAATCCCAGGGCCCCAAGGCCAGCTCTGGCCATTAAAGTACCGTGAAAGCAACTCATTTCTGTGTTTACTCATTAGTTATTTGGTTTGTGCAGCGCAGTGGTAATTTGTTAGGCTGGGTGCGAGTGATAGTAATACTGAGGTACAGAACCAACACTCACGAAACTGGTTACTCTCTATAATAAATGCAGGGAAAGGACCTCAGAATGTTTTACATAAGATGACCTAATGCTGTTAATGGCAGTGTTTTAGAGTAGTAGTTAAAATGCTGTCATTGTATAATCAACCTATTTTTTTTCCATTTTTGCATGTAAAAACACTTTAAGACTAGTCCATATGACAAGCATTTTGTAAGCCTTCTGATATTTTTGTGTGAGGAATGTTAAAATGTTATACTCTAATATGTTCACGAGAAACGAAATAGTGTATGGTGATTGAATCATTCTTTTGAGTCAGATCTTCAGAGGAATCTTAGAAGAAGAAAGAAAGACAATCAATAAACGACTACATTCTTTTTTCTGTTCCTCACACTAAGCTACCATAAGAAATGGAATATAGTGTGCAAGTCATATAGACCACATTTTTCTGAGTTTTTGGTGTTTTGCACACCAAAAAGTCCTTCCAACACATCTTTTCATACATATAAATGTTCTCAGAACTCAGATGACTACTCAAGTGTCACCCTCACTGTGTCGGCACAGACCCTTTCCTTCCATACTTGATGAGGACAACCCATATTTATTGTCCTATTGTCCTTATAACCCCCAGGTCTTCATTATGTGCCACACTTGGATTGAAAGAGAATCATATGTAAAGGTCATCTAAAATATGATGCCTCTGCAGATATCTGAAATTTTTGAGCGCTGTTGCATGATATTTTTTTTGCCTGACACCTTAAATACTAAAATAGTAGACAAAAACATACTAGCAACCTTAGGACCATGTGGAATATTCATAGACTAAAGGTATTTTAAATTGCCTGACAGGGCTGTGTGGGCATTTTAGACATTGTCCATCATTGAAGAGGTGGCTGAGGTCACAGAGGTTAGAGGTCAGAGGTTATGTTTCCCTCTGGCTATTTATCTTTCTCATTCTTCTTTTT
The DNA here is from genome assembly GCA_036247105.1 of Cirrhinus mrigala. Taxonomy (NCBI): domain Eukaryota; kingdom Metazoa; phylum Chordata; class Actinopteri; order Cypriniformes; family Cyprinidae; genus Cirrhinus; species Cirrhinus mrigala. The sequence goes on from CM070018.1 coordinate 7,045,267, forward strand.
TGGTAGCTGTGGAAACCGGCTGTGGGAATGTCCAAGCCTGGATCTGGTCGTCTCACCCATGGTACCGAATTAACCCAAGGAGAATTTAGGCCAGGTCAAGGGCTCCATTTAAATTGAGCCTGGGAATTTCAGGGTCATTTGGTTGAAAATGTGCTAGATTTTGTTCTGAGGAGATGAATGTTGAATGTTGATGTTGAATGATACAGCAGTACATTTGCTCTAAAAATGTATGTGATTATTTATTGATCTAAAACCTGATTTAAAAAAGTTAAAAGTACTGCAAAGCTACATATTTTCAAAGTTGACTTGTTAGTGGAGTGTCTGAATATATGAAGATATATATGTCATATATATATGAAGAGTTCAGATGCAAAGCCAGCTAAATCTATCTGACGTATTTCTTTAAAATGAGCATTTCTTTCTGGCTAGTTTGTATATATATATTTGAATAAAAATAAAAAAAAACAATACATATTCAACAAGAGAATTGGATGAATGCCATTTTACTGTACATTTTAGACCATAATAGACTTAAAAAAAAAAAAAAAATCATTCCAATAATTTTAAAAATCATCATTCATTCCAATCATTCTAACATGCTGATTTATTGTAAATGTTGGAAACAGTTGTGCTCCTTGATTTTTTATTTATTTATTTATTTTTTTGGAACCAGTAATACGTTTTCAGGATTATTTGATGAATAATATGTTAAAAAAAAAAAAAAAAGAAGAAGCATTTATTTAAAATAGAAATTTATCAAAATAGAAAAGAAAAAAAAAAGTGAATTTGTAGCAATAGCCAACAATACATTGTATGGGTCAAAACTGTAGCTTTTTCTTTTGTGCCAAAAATCATTAGGATATTAAGTAAAGATCATGTTCCATGAACATTTTTTGTAAATTTCCTACCGTGAATATACCAAAGCTTAATTTTTGATTAGTAATATGCATTGCTAAGAACTTCATTTGGACAAATTTCAAGATTTTTTGCACCCTCAGTTTCCAGATTTTCAAATAGTATATATCTCAGCCAAATAATATCTCAGCCAAATATTGTCCTAACCTAACAAACCATACGTCAATGGAAAGCTTCTTTATTTCAGATGATGTATAAATCTCAATTTCGAAGAAATTGACCCTTATGACTGGTTTTGTGGTCCAGGATTACATATTGTTACAAAAAAATAAAAAATAAATAAATGAATGTTGTTCTTTTTAATGTTTTATTCATCAGAGAATCCAGAAAAAAGTATCACAGGTTCCAACATTGATAATAAATCAGCATATCATGTGACACTGAAGACTGGAGTAATGATGCTGAAAATAATAAATTCTATTTTAAAGTATATTAAAGTAGAGAACCACTATTTTAAATTGCAATAATATTTGACAATATTAGTGTTTTTTCTGTATTTTTAATCAAATAAATCCAGCTTTGATGAGCAAAAAAGTCTTCTTTAAAAAAACATTAAAAATCTTACTGATCCCAAACTTTTGATCAGCAGTGTATTTGGATGTTTTTAACCACTGTCTTGCATTTTTTTTTTTTTTTTTTTTAATGCCTGGTGTCATTAGTTTTGACATTTTAAAACATTCTGGCTAAAAATAGCTTAATGTTACTGTCAGTCAACATGAAATATCATCTGCAACCCAAAAAAAAAAAAAAAGTAAGAAGGACAGGTCTTGATTTTATCAGCTAAGAATTGATTGGATTGTGAAAAGTGCCATAATACAGCAACTCGATAAACAGGAGGGGTTTAAAAATAGCAGAATCCAAAATGTAGGAAAGTTGTTTTACCAACAGAGCAATAAGCAGTGCACATTAAGACCAGAAAGTAAATAGTTGATTTTGACTGGATCTTAACTAACATTTTGGACCAATCAGAAAAAGAAGGAGGCGGGACAAAGATATCTCACATAATCAGTGTTTACTAGAGTAAACTGTCCCTATGATGTGCTACAATGTCAAAGGAAGCTCTTCACACAGAATTTTACAGCATATCATCAAGAAGCCACCACAACTTGTTTTCTGTGCAGTTACTGAGACGTGTCTTAAGTTCCCTATGTTCTGCTCTGTTTTATTGCTTGCCAGCTTGCATTTTTGATGCAACAATGCACCGTGTTTTGGCCCCCTGAGACAGAATGAGGGACTAGTAGATCAGGCATCTCCAGTTCAGATTTCTCTGTTTGCTTTCTGCATTCTCCTCAGCTTACATGCTTGTGTGTGTACTATGTGTGTGTGTGTACATGAGTGCATGGCGGGCTTTTCTCATTAGTCTATCTTAGGGCCATAAGCAACCCTTGCATGGCTGCCCTTGTGCCGGCAGGGCCTGCGACAGGCCATGAAGAAATATGCTTGGACCATACGGTGATGGAATCGCAGTAATGAATGCAGTCTGCCATTCTAAAGCCCAACCAGAGCCTCTCTTGCGCTTGTTTATTTCTCCTTTCATTTCTGTCCTTTCTGTTTGTCTTGCTGCACTCATCATGAAGATATAAGCATTTGGTGTGTAATATGATTATCTGTTCCTCTCTGTAAGAACGGCTTATGGCCAGTGGTCTTTGATTTGGTCATTTATGCATGTTTCATCAACTACAGGCACTTTTATGTCCCAGGGGTTGAGTTTTATTTAAATGAACAGAGTTTTTATTTATTTATTAATATATTCACAGGTCACATTAAAGCTGACATATCTTCATTATTTATTTTTTACTTTTTAAACGATTTTGGTAAGTTTTTTTTTTTGTTTTACCAGTCCCATATGTAGAGTTTCAGTCTTAGGAGATTTTTATATTTATATATACACTGCCGTTCAAAAGTTTGGGATCAGCAGATTTTTAATGTTTTTTAAAGAAGCCTTTTCTGCTCATCATGGCTGCATTTATTTGATTAAAAATACAGAAAAAACAGCAAATATTGTGAAAAAGTATTACAATTTAAAATTGTGGTTTTCTATTTTAATATACTTTAAAATAGAATTTAAAATAGAATTTTCAGCATCATTACTCCAGTCTTCAGTGTCACATGATCCTTATAAATCATTGTAATATGCTGATTTATTATCAGTGTTGGAAACAATTGTGCTGCTTAATATGTATATATATATATATATATATATATATATATATATATATATATATATATATATATTTATTCTTTTTTTTTTTTTTTTGGAATCTTTTTTCAGGATTTTTTTCAGTTTTTCAGGATTCTTTGATAAATAAAACATTAAAAAGAACAATATTATTTAAAATAGAAATCTTTCGTAACAATATACACTACCTTAGAAATTACCTAAAGAAATTAAAAGTATCACAAGTTCCAAAAAATATTAAGCAGCACAACTGTTTCCAAAATTGATAATAAATCAGCATATGATTTCTGAAGGGTCCTGTGGCACTGAAGACTGGAGTAATGCCCGATGAAAATTCACCTTTGCATCACAAAAATAAATTGTATTTTAAAGTATATTAAAATAGAAAACAGTTATTTTAAATTGCAATAATATTTCATAATATTCTGTATTTTTTATCAAAGAAATGGAACTTTGATAAGCATAAGAGACTTCTTTAAAAAAAAGAAAAAAAAAAAGAAAAAATCTTTCTAATCTCAAACTTTTGAATGGCAGTGTATATTTATATTTAATATATTATAATAAATGTATTTATATTGAATATATTTATATTTAAACTATGATTATCTAAAAAAAAAATTAAACTTTGTTTTAATATGTATTATTATTAAAAAAAAGATTTACATCACGTAAATGTCTGTGTGATGAAGATTAAATTTTAGACATGTTCTTGAAGAAAAAATATCACTTAATAACTTCATTTCTAATCAAGCTGTTTGGTTTAATTAATTATAATTCTGACTAATTATAGTTTTGTTTAATTTATTTGAATATTTTTTTAATTGTATTATTTTTATTGTTCCAACTGTATTGAAAAGTATTTAATTTATTACATTTATTAATTTTTTTAATTGTTGAAAATATAATTTGCATGTATTTTAGATGGATAAAAGGTGATGTAAAGATTAAAAGTATTATAAATCGTAATTTCCACAACAGGTAGTTTGATCATACATAATTTAATTTGACACTATTAAAAAAAAGCTGTTTGATAACTAGACAGTGTAAGAAATGTGTTCGATTCAAGGTAGTCAACTTTCTAAACGTCCACAGAGCCAAATGTGCCCATAATTGAAGAAACCACAAATCTTTGTCTTCTTTCTCTTGCTTTTGTCTTTTGGCCTCGCATCCATTTTTTATTCTGATCCTAAATGCTCTTATAGCCATAATCCTGCTTTCCCTCAGCCTGGAGGAAGATGAATATGTCTTTCCATTAAGCTCTCTGCCCTGGTATGTTTCAGCGGCTTAGCGTGCTTTTATTGGCCTGCTTTAGTAGCAGGACGAGCAAAAGGTTATTCCGATATGTTGCAGGTACACAGCGTTCGAGAAAAGTGGCATCACTGTCTGGGGACCAGATGGATATAGAGCTCAATCCTGTAACGAAAAGTGTACATTCACATTCACACACACACATAACTGCATGAACTACTTCCTGTGTCAGTTCACACGACAGATGCCACGATTGATAGGAGGGTGGTGACCACACAGAAACTCAGGGAAACTGATAAATCTAACTCTCCCGCTCACGCACGTTCACACAGAGATACTTCAGATCGCAGAACAGATGTCATGTTTGAGGGAAAAAAAAAAAAGTAGAGCTCATACATAAGCACACACACAGACATTCGCTGTTCTCTCTGTCCGTCCTTTTTGTAGATAATTATGCTGGATGCCTCTGTAGTTCAGATCAGATTTCTTTGTATTGAGTCACCGTATTAATGCCATTTAATGTCTGCACGTATCCGTTTCCCCTGTTTCCCGTTAATAGCGATGTCAGCCGGCTTTGTTAAACCAAAGAGGTTTATGAGACATGAAACAAACCTCTCCTCTGATTAAAAGAGCAGAAGAAAAGCAGCGTTTCTCTCGCTTCTCCTCTGTGGCCGCGTTTAAAAAGCACTTCTCGTTTCTGATTGTGCAGCGCCGCATTCATCGCGCCCGCCGGCCTCTGTTTTGTGGTATGCTGAGCGCGCAGCGAGGTTTTGTGGCAATCTGAAGTGCTTGTTGTGATTGTTGCGCCTTTTGTCTTCGAGGATCTTGCTCATCTTCCAGAACTGTAACCTTGATCGCCGAGAGCCGCGTTTGAACGGATAAGCATGCACAGAATTGCCACAAACAAGCGAAATGCGCCGGACCAAGGTTAACATGACCGCCTGAGCGTGAAAAGGAAGGATGGAGGGAAATTTTGAGAGGGTGAAAGAGCAAGAGCTTTAATGCATTTATTTTAATAGCTGTTTCTTTCTGTAAATGGAAAGAAGGAATAAAAATTGTGGACAAATGCGTGAGGCGAGACTTAAATAAGGATTCTGTGCAGCATCTTAGGTTCTTGTTAAAAAGCATACATTTGTATAGGGTTGACTATAAGTTTCTTTAGAGGTATTGATGTTACAACACAGGTTCTTCAGGACAAATCGACAATTACTCAAGAGGTATAAAGCATCAAGCTCACCGACATCCCCCTAAATCAATGTTTCGCTTCAGTACAAGTTAATCTGTCTACGTCATCCGTAGAACAGAAAATCATTTTGGTTAGTTTCTCAGTTGGTGAAAGCAAAATAATGTATGCATAATGGAAGTCTATGGGGCAAGGCATGCTGGAGAGTTTTTCCTTGTTCATACCGTTAAAACTCAGCAGGATCCAAAGTTTTTCAGACACCACTTACTTTTTAACATACTTTCACTTACTTTCAAAATATGCACTGTCAAACAAAGTTCAGTTTCTAACTTGATCAACGTTGCTTGAACATAACAGCTGGTGTATTTGAGTATAGGTTTGAATAAACACTTGACTTTCTAGAACAAAACTGAATAGTAGTGATGTTAACAGTACAATGAAATCCAGTTAATTGTTTCCCAAATTTGGTTTTAATTTTTTCCAATTCAGTTTTTTCCATTTGAATTTTCCTGGATTCTGTTTTAATGGTTAAAAAAAAAAAAAAGAAATATATATATATATATATATTATTCAAAAGCATGTCTAATTATTTGAAATCATAAAACTTAATTATTAAATCTGTAAATTATAATTACTAAATTTACTTGATTATTAAAATTGTAACAAAAATGAAGTTTTAAAGGCCATATAAAATACTTTTTATTCTTTTTCTCTCAAATTATTTTTACTGAATTCTGTGTTTTCCATGAACTTTCCAGATTCCATTTTAATGGTTTTAGGTTTCATTAAATTTTAATAATCAAAATAATCTCTAATTGATTTTATATAAAACACACACACACACACACACACACACACACACATGTTGGGTTTACATGTTTTATGGGGACATTCCATAGGCGTAATGGTTTTTATACTGTACAAACCCTATTTTCTATCACCCTACACCTACCCTACACCTAAACCTAGCCCTCACAGGAGACTGTGCACACTTTTACTTTCTCAAAAAAAACTCATTCTGCATGATTTATAAGCCTGTTTCCTCATGGGGACCTCACAAATGTCCCCACAAGGTCAAAATTTACTGGTATTACTATCCTTGTGGGGACATTTGGTCCCCATAACGTGATAAATACCAGGTACACACACACACACACACACACACACATATATATATATATATATATATATATATAGTAGTCAACATTTGAAGGACAATTTTGATGAAAGGTTTTGATCCACTTCAAATGTTGACTACTATATATATATATATACAGAGATAGAAAGAGTTTTTTTCCCCCATAAATACTGTGTTTTATATTTTTCTGGTAAATAAATTCTGGTAAATATATATATTTTTTTTTTCTGGTAAAATTTCCTTGTTTTAATAATAATTTTAGTAGTAGTAGTAGTAGTAGTAGTACTTTTATTAGGTACATTAAGCATTATATTTCTGTCACAGTTTCTTCTAGTTAAAACAAACTTTTATTTTGACGGGTTGCTGTGAAGACCTTTAAGTTTCTGTTTGTATATGATATGATGATAGTTTTTCTCAAAAGAAATGGTCAAATGCTCATGAAGTGACTCTCAGTGTAGTTAGAGATTATGTTTATGTGTTGATGTATTCATATTTAAATAGTATTTTTGCAGCTTCATATTCACTAGCCCATATTGCATGCATTAAGTGTACTGACCTGCTTTTGATTGATTTATCCAAAATTTGGCAAATTTTGTGACATTCTGCATTTTACAGTAAATTCCACTTTTATGACTGGATTCCACGATTCGTTCACGTTTTCCACAACGTGGAAATCATAGGGCCCTAAAGTACAGTAGAAAGTTACCAGTTTTTTATTATTTAAATGCTGGTATAGTGTTTATATTTTTTTATTAGCTTTTATCTTTATATTTTCAGTTTTCAGTTTACTTTTAAGTTTAAGAAGTTTAAGAATATTTTTGATTTTTAATATTTCTATTTAGCTTTAATTTTTATTTCAGTTTTAATTTTAATAATTTTTATACTTCATATTAAACATTAAGTTACTTGCCAAACCAACATTTCTATGTTTTCTTAAGTTTTAAGGAATAGTTCACCCATATATGAAAATGAGCTTAAAACTTACTTACCCCCAGGCCATCCAAGATGTAGATGAGTTTGTTTCGTCTTCAGAACAGAAATTTGGAGACATTTGGAAATGTAGCATTACATCACTTGCTTACCAATGGATGCTCTGCAGTGAATGGGTGCCGTCAGCATGAGAGTCCAAACAGCTGATAAAAACATCACAATAATCAAATATTGATCATCACAATAATGGATTATTGTGATGTTTTTAGCAGCTGTTCAAATCCTTCCTTTGACGGCACCCATTCACTGCAGAGGATCCATCGGTGACTTTTTTCCAAATTTGTTCTAATGAAGAAACAAACCGAGGGTGAGTAAACTTTCAGCACGTTTTCATTTTTTGGTGTGCTATTTCTTTAAATTTTCACCTGTTTTTTATATTTTATTTTATTTTAGAATTATTGAAAACATTTAGTTAACAGTACTACACAGATTACCTTATATCCTAGCACCTAGTAGCGTTACGCACAAGTCACAGCAGTTAAAAGATGGATATCATTTTGTTCAGACAAGGTTAGTAAGCTCTTTCACCACAGTAGTCTCATGTTAACACACAATGTTTAAATCTTGTGAATCTGCTTCTTGGGGGTTCATCTACAGCATCAATCTGTAAAGACCTTTTTGCAACCTGTATTTTGAAGAGCATAACAGCCCGGATTGATGGCGGCATAATGAATGCAGATCCGCAGAGCATCCAGCTGTTAACCCGCGCTCCCTTTGTGGTAATTGAAACATGGGTTTTTCAAAAGCAGAAAGATAATTCGCATTATGTCAGACAGTGCCACTCTAATGAGAAAGCTCTTTGCAAGTGACACCAGGCAACGACTCCCAGCATCCCAGATTCCTTCCACAAAAACACGCACACACACAAACGGCCTGCTTCAGAAGCGCGTATCCTCACATCCCATGAGGCTTTGGTGTCTGTCACTCTGAAAGAGAGGAAGAAAGAGAGCGAAAAACAAGGGTTTAATGAAAAGATGAGATTAATACGCAGCAGCCAATCATTTCACTGTAATTAAAATGGAAAGGCTTTTGTTTAGGTAGAAAATGCGTGCAATTCTGGTATTTTTCCTTCATACAATATCTGTGTCAGATAGAAAAAGAGAGAGACTTGCTGCAAAGGAAGAAATCAAGGCAAGATGACTGGTACAGACTGGTTGAGATCTGAATACTGAGAGCTCTTTTCAATTCACTCACTACACATATAGAGGAAGCCAATGCATGCTGTTTTCACTCATGCGTTCAATAAGTATGCATCATTTCCTCTCAAGAAGCAAGCATCTCGTCCTCTTTGACTGCTGCTTTTCTTAAGAAACAAGCACCATTTGTACACAACAACTACAGCTTTGCTTTGTATAACAATAATGGAAGCAATGAAGACAAACTCCTAGTCACTTCTTTCACAAATTGATCAATGGGAAGTGAATGAAATTATAATGTTAGCACAACCAAATGATGAACCATGATTTGCTATTTGCTAATGCCAGTCTGAGATAGACACACTTAAAAAAATAAATAAAAAAAAGTAAATATCTAAACATTCCAACATTCTTCAAAAAAAAAGCTAAATAAATAGATAAACTGAAAAACTTGATTTTTAATACTATTTTGTTAAACTGAAAAATAGACCAAAAAACTGTTACCTGAATGATTCACAGCTGTTTTTTGTTTTGTTTTGTTTTGTGATAGTTGTGATAGAAAAATCCTTCATGTTTTTCAGCATTTTTGTGTATTTGAATCCTTTCCAACAATGACTGTATGATTTTGAGATCCATCTTTTCACACTGAGGACAACTGAGGGACTCATATGCAACTATTACAGAAGGTTCAAATGCTCACTGATGCTCCAGAAGGAAAAACAATGTATTCAGAACCGGGGGTGAAAACTTTTGAACAGAATGAAGACGTGTACATTATTCTTATTTTCCCTAAATATCATATTTTTTTCATTCAGTACTGGCCTTTAGAAGCTACAAAAGATGCGTACATGTTTCCTCAAAGACAAAATTAGTTAAATTTGAATTTTTTGTCTGTTTTTTTTTTTTTTTTCAGTACAAATATCTTAACATTCTTAATTTAAAATCTATTTTCTTGAGAAGCAAAATAGCTAAAGATATTGGGTCTTGTTTTCAGAAAAATCTAAATTAAACAAGTTTATGCTTAAAAAAAATCTGCCAGTGGGCTAAGAACAATTCCAAGGGAAAACAAGATTATATTTCTTACAGAATTAACAGAATTTTGTTCTTTCTTGCTTTCTTAAAAACTTAATTTTGATACATTTTTTCATAAACATGTCTTAAAAATGTTCAGATATTTGTACTGGAAAACAAGACAAAAATATTCAGCAAGAAAAAACTTTTTTTTGCAGTGCAGTGTTTATAATTTAGAGTTATGTGACTTTGTTATTCTAGAGAGTATTTTATTGAACAAAATATTGTACGTCCATGCCTGCAATATTTTTGCTCTATTTTGCCAGAGACTTGAATATAAATGTGTTTACCTCATAAAACTTTGTTTTGTCTACTTTCTGCAGTACACTAGATGCATGAAAGTAACAACTTGGGCTGTAATGTTACACACCTATTTAATATTCATAAGCAAAGCTTATAGGTTTGTCATGTCATCAATACTTGTGTGCTTGTTTCTATGTCTTGAGTTGTTTGTACTAGATTCAATATTATATCATATTTTATTTTGGCACGGCGTATAATAAGTATAGATTTATACATACGAAAGTTATTCAAAGTTTGTTTGTGTATATAGGTGAAATGTTTCATGTTATACTGATAGTTAGTTCCAGTGTTAGAATAAAAGCCATTAAAATAAGCCCAAAGCACTTTTCCCGAGTTCATTTCGGTCGTTCTCTAAACACTCTGAGCGGTCTTGTTTGGTCTGTCCGGCACAATAAAATAAACACTTCATTGATGGCTGCCGTTTCCTTCCCGAGTGTGTTGATGTTGGTCCCGCAGGAATGTCTGTGCATTACGTACATTAATAGCACGACGCTTTCTTTGTAATAGGGTCATTATGTTTAAATAAACCGGGTGTATATGTACTGTAAGCGAGTGTGTGTTCTCCACAGCAGTCCGTCTCTTCATTATTCCAAGCGCCGTTACTCTTGTCTAGTCAAAACTTGCTTAAACAAGAGCTGCTCTTAACATAAACACAATGACTGCGGTGGTCAGACACGCAGTTCTTTTACCATTTAAGTACGTGAGCAGACGGCCACCCGGCTCTGTGCTCATCTGTCTCTCTTTGTAAACGGTCACTGCTTACTAATGACCTTTGACCCCTTTTGGTGAAGGACATCTGAAGGCAACGGCCACTTTTTCTTAATACAAATCCTCAGTCTTCTTGCATTTCTCAGCAGTTCTGTTTGTTCAACAAAGAATGCTGGGAGTGTGTTTTTGAATGAATAACTAATATTGGTTTGGCTCTTACAAATATTGGTTTTGCTATAAGGAAGAAAGGAAAAAATTGAAAGTCAGTCAACAAATACACTTTCTTTGTTTAATTTCTCAGTGTTAGAAAAGCTTTTGTGTTTTTCTCTAATTTATTAATGTTTTTCTGCTTTTTCAATAGTTTGCTTGTTATTTAAAGTACTAAGACTAGTCAAGCTAGCCTTGGTTTTCTTGGTTATCATGGTTTACATAAAAAATATCAAGCAGTAAACAATATTTTACGATGATAATAAGAACTGATTTTGTTTCTTGAGCCACAAATCAGCATATTAGAATGATTTCCGAAGGATCATGTGACACTGAAGACTGAATTAATGATGCTGAAAATTCAGCTTTGCCATAACAGGAATAAATTACATAAAAAATATATATATTCAAAGAGAAAAAAAGCTGTTTTAAATTCTAATAATATTTGACAATATCGCAGTTAAAAAAAAAAAAAAAAAAAAAAAAAAAAAATAAATATATATATATATATATATATATATATAGTTTTTTTAAAAAAATTGTGATATTGTTTTTAAAAAATAAATATATATAAATATTATTCATATAATACATATTTATATTATATATATATATATATATTTTTTTTTTTTTAAGTTAAAAAAAAACATTTATTTTATTTCATTTTTATTGAAGTAAATTTCTCTTTTTTTAAGTTGCTGATATTATTGCCTTAGCTGCCTAAAAAAAAGACAGTGTGATAAATACCAGCGATTTTATGCTGCTCTGCTACTTGTTGCAAAAAGTAGCTCACTGAAGTTAGTAGTATCGATACTTTTAGTTACTTACTCAACTCTTCCCTCTTTCTCTCTCTTGCTGTAATGAGGGCGTTTGGTTGAGAGAGGCAGATGGAAGTGCCTGTGGGATTGTGGCAAGGCAGAAGCGGAGGGAGAAGGAGCTACGTGGAGGGTTGGAGAGACTGGTTGTGGTGGTGCCATGTGGTGGCAGGGTCCGTCTCTCTGCCCTCTGGACATTTGTGCCAGTCCCGCTTGGTGGTCATCCAGGCTCACACAACCCTGCCAATTAAAGACCGCCTCCCAGGCTGCCCCCGAGCTTCCTGCTCCACCTCTCTCTCTCTCATACACACTCACTTCTTCGTTCCTCCGTTCCTTCTGTCAGTCTCTCTCCATCCCCTTACCATCGCCTCTTGTGGTTTCCGCACACGAGTGTCTCTTGTTTCCCCTCAGTTCTTTTCCTCATCATTATCCAGCTTCAGACCTAAAGCCAGTTAACCCACTTTCAGCTCTCAGAGCAGGATCTGGCCAAGAAAACCCCTTCCAGCCCTGACATACTTAAACCACACATTTGATATTACCAGGCGTGTTATTCATCTGGGTATATGTGGAGAAATCATAAAAATGATCCATTAAACGTTCTATCTATCTATCTATCTATCTATCTATCTATCTATCTATCTATCTATCTATCTATCTTTCTACCATTCTATCGTTCGTTCATTTGTTCTGTCTGTATGTCTGGCGTTTATTCTGCCTATCTATCTATCTATCTATCTATCTATCTATCTATCTATCTATCTATCTATCTGTCTGTCTGTCCATCTGTCTCTCTGTATATCATTCTATCATTTTATCGTTCTGTTTATCTATCTATCTATCTATCTATCTATCTATCTATCTATCTGTCTGTCTGTCTGTCTGTCTGGCGTTCATTCATTCTGTCAGTATCTGTCTGTCTATCTATCCATCTATCTATCTATCTATCTATCTATCTATCTATCTATCTATCTATCTGTCTGTCTGTCTGTCTGTCTGTCGTTCATTCATTCTATCAGTATCTGTCTGTCTATCTATCTATCTATCTATCTATCTATCTATCTATCTATCTATCTATCTATCTATCTACCATTCGTTCATTCGTTTATTTGTTCTGTCTGTCTATTTATCTATCATCTATTTATTGTGTGTTCATTCGCTCGTTTGTTCTGTCTGTTTGGCGTTCATTCATTCTAATATCCATCTTACTATCTATTGTTCTCTCTATCTATCGTTCTGTCTATCGCTCTATCATTCTACCATTCTATCGTTCTATCATTCGTTTGTTTGTTCTGTGTGTCTATCTATCTATCTATCTATCTATCTATCTATCTATCTATCTATCATTCATTCTCTCTGTATGTCTGCCGTTCAGTTATTCTATCTATCTATCTATCTATCTATCTATCTATCTATCTATCTATCTATCTATCTATCTCTCTATCTATCTATATTATAGTTTCATTCAGTTTCAGTTAATTTTAATTTTACTTCCTTACATTCAAAGTCAAATTGCAATTCCACATTCTCTTTGCTACCACAATTTAAATTTAGGAATTAAATTGCAATTTAAAAGGCATTGTCAAACAGTACACTCTCTCATTCACACACACACAAGCAGTAATCAGCGACGTCTCATTCTAGATTCCTCCAAAGATGTCAGGAGAGACTCCCAGTGGCACGAACACACTCGGCCCATATGGGCTGGACAGATGTCGGAGGGTGACACGCCTATCATGTGGCCCCTAATTCTATTTTCCACAGTGTCCCTGAAGCCAGAAGCACCTCTCATCACAGCGCACACCGATGCTCATTTTGTTCCCAACCTCCACCAGTGGCATCCTGACCACCTGCCACACCTGTGCCCTGTCATGAGTCTCCAAAACAGCCAGCAGACCTTGATTTAATTGATCTCTGAAATCAGTATAAGAGTTTCCACATTCACACAGGCTACATTCACACAGATGTGAAATATTGCTCTGTTTATAGAGCACCTCATACGAATATATTCAGTTTAGTTTAGTTAAAGTGCTAAACACATTCTATCACCAACCATATACGGGAGTGAAATCGCACTTAGAGATAGCGTAATAGCCACTCTCGACTGTTTACTTGCTTTGTATTGTTTGCATTTAAAGCTACTGTCAGTTAATTAAGTTTTGACAGATGAAAAAGTGCCTCGTTTAGATTTATTAATTAAATCACATTGTGTCAACTGCAATAAGACTTTACAGTGCTACAGTAGTTACTGTCTTATTTGTGTGTCAGTATGATTACAAACATAATTCGTGACTATTGCAAGAAAAGAATGCTGCGGCAGTGAGTTCTAAAACCTTGAAACGAGTTAGCATTTTTTAAATTCCAGTTCCATCATTGTGAATCAATGGTTTTTTAATTGATTTTGGATTAAATGTCTGATATAAGGTCTGTGGTAATAGCTCAGGAGATTTTCATGTTTTATTCTACAACATCAGTAATACCACAGTTTTTCAAGATTTTATGTGTCTCGAAAAAGCGGTTGCTAACAAGTAAATAAATGACACTGTTGGTGACATTTATCATCATCACACTGAACAGGGAATTTAATTTACTCACTCGTCCGCCTTCACAGCTTCTTTGTGTTTATGATCACGCTTTTGCAAACTTGTATGACTCAAACTTTTTATAGATTTTAAATAAAGATTGAAAGATTTGTTGGAAGCTTAGTGGAGGTGACACTGAATTAATGGCACAATGAGAGCCTAATTTTAGCTTTTTTTTTCTGGTGATTTTATTTAGGCTTCAAAATTCATCAGTTGCAGTCATTTTTGAAGATTTTCTAGAACAAAGACTTTTGATTGGTTTTCACTGGTGCAGATTTTCTGCAATGGAAAAACCTATTGGATTTTTGTTGAGGGAACCACTGTATGCTGACGTCTGGGTTGGACAGCAAATTTATTTTGACTTTAGCTGTTCGTTTATGCAGTCCATATTTGGTTCTGATAATTATCAATTCAAACAATAACTGTGTGAATGGAGCCTTTCTGTGCTGGACTCCATTCAGTTTTGGAGACTGTTCAAGGCTTTAGCTGTCTGAGTGAATTTAAAAATGTAGCTTAGTGGTGTTAAAGCTCATTTGAAAAGGGTGACTTTACTGAGTGTCGGATCAGATTACGTTGATGGGCGACTGCCAAAACCAACGCGTAGATTAGAACGCACCGTTCACCATTGCAAGGAAGATTCAAAAGAAACTAGCTGGCTGTTTACAAGATCCTTTCTGTATTCTTTCATTATCTCCCCTCGAGCTGTAATGATAAGGCACGGCGCTCAAGGTTTTGTATGTGCACATACAAGACTGCTCAAGGAGAATGAAATATTTCTTGGTTCCTCGTCCTTGGGCGTAGGTGTGTGTTGACGAGCAATTGTAGATTGCAAAGTGACGTTAAATTATTTAGAGATTATGATAACATTATATTCACTAAAGGTCAGTTTGATACCAGGAGTCTTGTTCTGTAATGCACACTCAATTGTCCTGTTTTCTAAACAGTTTATTTTCATGGAGAGCGTGTTATCGAATGGCTGCATGCCTGGTGGTTTAACATACAAAAAAAGAATGAAAAGAAAAATGGCTAATGTATTCTAAGCGTCGCTGATGCTCTAATTGGGGCACTCTGGGAGTGGAGTTTGTGTTAGCGGGAAATAATAGCGTAATAATGCGTTAGCCAGGCCCTGGGTAGAAGCCGCTTGTTCCTCATTGGCTTGAGGAGCTCTACCAACCCTCTCCAAAGAGCCCTTCATCCACTCTCACACTCGACTCATTCATTCCAGCCATCCTTACCTCAATCCGGAAGGATCCATGGAGCATGCAGATTCCTTCCCTCAGTTCTGAAGATCTCTTTCTTTGCTCTTAGGAAAAATGACATTCACAACTGGTCGTTTTCATGCAAATTCATGTTTTGTCTTTAAAAGCTGTCTGATTCTAGATACCACAGTGTATACTGACTTCATAGACTAGAAAATTGTCATTATTTAATGAATTTCCCCATAGCGTATATGCAATGTTTTTAGCTCAAAATACCCAAAAGATAATTTTTCTGAGTGTCTGTTTACACTAAGTGCAAATAGCCCGCCTTGTTGGCAGAGGCTATTTACACTAACTCCGCCCACCAACGTGTGATTGGTCTAGTCAACACCACAAACGACAATTGTTAAACATCAGCTCCAGTGGGGCAGATGGTAAAGCGCATGCTGTACTCTTTTCAACGTGATTGACCCATGTTCGAATCTTCCTTTTGGCCAACTTTTTTCATATCATATCGGAAAGGCATTTATTTTTAATAAAAATGAAGGAAATAATCGAAAAGTTGAAAATAAAGTATCGGTTAGGGTTAGGGTAGGTGCAGGGAGGGCTTATTGTCCCAATAAGGCAGCATTAATTTAATAATTTGAATTAAATCTATAATTTGCACTAATATGTTATTATTGCATACTATTTTATAAAGTACTACAACTTAGTGCAAATAGCCACTGCCAAATTTTTTTTTATAGGATTTTAAAATTGGCGCTTTTAGCGTATGAGCCAAAACACAGCGTTTTTGTGTTTGTCCCTTTAAATGCAAATAAGCTGGTGCTTCAGCCCCCTTTTCAGAAGGAGCTTTCAGAGTCGGCAAAAACAAAACAGGACAGTTTCACTTATTGAAAATGTCAGAAACTTTCAGTAGTATGTTAGATGTTAGAACCGGAATCGGTTTAAAAGTCAGTGATCTGATTGTACTGTGCATAATAAATGCACGCTTATGAATTACATAGATGGGGAGCACGGCAAGATAAAAATAATCATAATGGTGCTATCGCATGCTATAACAAACTTCAAAAAAGTCCCACTAGTGATTATGAGCTTGACAAATTGAAGCGGTCCACTTCACATTGCTTTTTATGCATTTTTAATTACCACATTCCTATTTATGATTATTCTGGTAACAAAGATTAAATAACAAAAAATGACAATATCATGATATAAATTGTTACTGTGAAAATAAAAATTACTATAAGATTTGGCTTTATCCTTATATATAGTAAAAATCTCTGCATACCTGTAGGCTCGGTAGTTGCTCACCACTTTTTTGTCGTGGTATCGTTTCAGTAGTAGTAGTATCATGATAGTTTAGTCAGGTATTGTATCGAAGTCAGAATTTTGGTATCGTGACAACACTAAACCACAGTGTTCTCAGCGGCTCAGATGGAGGGAGTCTATGGAGACTCCTATGTTCGTTGGTGCATCGTAAAACACAACACTTGTAATGCCTCTTCGCAGTTACATTGTATAGACCAATTTTGAGTAGACTTTTTTCTCACAAATGCAAGTTTATATCTCCTAATTCGGACTTTACAACTCAGATTTAACAAAACTTGGTAATTCTGAGGGGTAAAAAGCCAGAAGTGTGGGATATAAACTCTGAGCTGAGGGGAAAAGAGAGAATGACGAGTTGTTTTTCCTCTAGAGTTGTGGGTTATAATCTCCAATATGTAATAATAAAGTCAGAATTTTGAAATATAAAATCAAGTTTACCTTCTTTTATTCTTTTATTCCATGGCTCCACAGACTGCCACTTGAACCGCCCACAAAAAAACGTCATCCCTGTTTTGGATCTGTAAGACTATCCCACTGTCTAACATCAATTTTGTTGAATAACAGTGCTTATCGCTGGGTGACAAGCTCTTGTAATATGCAAATAACATTTTGAAAATGACATCTAATCAATATAATCTATACTCTTTTTAAATCTAAGTATTTTGTACCGTATCCGTGCAATTCTCTAGCCTTAAAGGCTATCTCTCCCGGGTTTTCTGCAACCATGCTGCGCGAGCATCCCGAATGTTTACAAACAGATAATTGGTCTATTGTATTTCTCCAGCAGTTACAGCAAGAAAACAGTAATGACGGACTGATGCGTCTCACTAGGGCTGTGTCTTTGCTATTAGGGCAGAGAACGTCACAAATGGGGAGAAATCTGGACTCACGTATTCAGAGAGACTGTTTTTGATTTATTGGGATTATAAAAAAAAATGAGTGGGTGAATTTTTACCATTATAGGCTGGCTGTTTTCACATTAAGAACTTTCATTCCTATTGAAAAAAACAGCATATGCTGGTTAGGTATGTTTTGAAGCATGGTAGCTTGTTTGAGCTGGTTCTAAGCTGGTTATAAGTGGGTTATGAGCTTGTTTAAGCTGGTCATGTGCTGGTCCTAAGCAATTAGCTCTTGCCCAGCTTAAACCAGCTCAAACCATACCTAACCAGCATATGCTGTTTTTTCAGCAGGGGCTGCAGCCACACACCTTATAAAAGTGATTTTTGCATAAAAGGCCCCCTTTAAATAATGTGCTTGATGCTCTTTAGCATGCAGTTGCATTGAGTAGGGAGGGACTGAAGTTTTCAGGCTTCAAAAATGTAGTCTAAATGACTTATGCGCTATATCCAAAGTTTTATGAATTCGATAGCTTTAACAGAAAGTTTAAATTGTTAATTATTGATAATCCTACCCTCCAACGATGTGTTAACAGCTGCAACCAGATCATTGAGGCAATGAGTTGAACTGAAGAGTTCAGTTTGATTTATGAACAAATTACACAGGCTGGTTCTGTGAACTGTATAAAATGATTAATTAATCTGACTCAGTCATACACAAATCGGGAATCGCTACTTGAATTCTGCATTGTTCCTCGCACAGTGCTGCCATATGGCTTGAGAGTCAGTCTATTTGGAATATAGTGCGTAAATGTATGTATGCATGTATTTATTTATTTGGATTTTTATTTATTTATCGTTTTATTTTTGGAGCTTGCCAGCTCAGTCCCTTTTCACTTTCATTGCACTTTATTTCATCACTTTCGAAAACACTGTCCAGAATATTCTTTAAAAAAACATTACCTTTTGTGTTCTACAAAAGAAAGAAAGCCTTACAAGTTTGGAGCATAATATCGCCGAGCAAATTTTATTTTCGTTTTCTTGTAAACTATGTCTTTAAGCTTCAAAATCACAGCATTCGCTGTCCCTTCTGACTAATGCCCAGCCTACGTGCCCTTTACTTCCCTCCCGGGGCTATGGAAAGTTTCCAGCCTTTGGCACTCTTTTCTTTTTGATAAATGTCTCCCTGGGCACTCCTGATCGGGTAAACAGGCCCAGGTTCCATATTTATGAAGCCGCCACTTCAAGATTGTCATCAATAATGAGCGGCTACAACCAACCTTTCCGTCATTACATGAAAAAATAAAATCTGTGTCTGAACGCGGGCAGCACAGGAAGGACCGTAATGAGACAAAGCGCTGAGATCCTCTGGGAGCCCGAGACACATCGCCTGGGTTTGATTGACACGATGTTTGCTGGCATCTCGCTGTCCTTTATACAAATTCAACAGATGGTCTCAATGAGGTCAAACACAGCACTGATTTAGACTCTACATGGCCGTGTTTTCCTTTCCAATTAAATTCAACATCAAAACACAAGCTTAAGTGTTG
This sequence comes from Cirrhinus mrigala, assembly GCA_036247105.1. NCBI lineage: Eukaryota > Metazoa > Chordata > Actinopteri > Cypriniformes > Cyprinidae > Cirrhinus > Cirrhinus mrigala. Next base: position 7,064,653 of record CM070018.1, read on the forward strand.
TTTCTCAGTGCAGATTAGAGGACTACCGAGGGAGGAAAGGAGTGGAGACACAAGTGAAAGAGATCTCTTTGGAGACTGAAGGAGTTTTTCTTACAGAGTATGGTTGGAGGAGTTCTCTCAAACCAAAGAGGAGCACCTTAAACTGGAGCACTTATTTGTTTGGGCTGAGAGGGACATTATGGAATGAATACGCCTACAAAAAACATCCTTCTGCCAGCACAAGCAAACAGTTTCATCCGAGACGCAGTAGATCTATAATGGTTAGAGGAAATGTTATAGGTAATTACTATGTCCTTTACCAGTGAAAAAATTAAAATGTCTGTTCTTTTTGTCTGACTTTTTCAGTTGTTTTTATTTTTGATTGCATCATATTTGTGGTCATTTTAAATGGTTGTCTGTTTTCTTTTTTCTGTTTGTTTGTTTGTGGCTTTTTCTTTATAAAAGTCCTTTTTCTATTTTATAAAAGTTGTTTTTATTATGACAGCTTCTTTTTTGTTCTAATTTTGAATGGTTGTCTGTTTGACATTTTTCTTTCTCTGTTTTTTTTTTTTTTTATTATTATTATTTATTTTTTTATTTTTTTAATAAATGACAAGATGTGTAAACCCTTATATGAAATTACAGCCAATATTTAATAGTTAGAGGAAATGTTACAGGTAATTACTATATCCTTTACCAGTGAAAATAGTTTTTAACTTGTCTGTTAATTTTTCAGTTGTTTTTAGTTTGACTGCATCTTTTGAATAGTTATCTGTTTTCCTTTTCTGTTTATTTATTTATTTGTGGCTTTTTCTTTATAAAAGGCCTTTTTCAGTTGTTTGTTTGTTTTTTTTTTTTGTAATTTTGAATAGCTATCTGTTTTCATTTTCTTTCTATTTATTTATTTATTTAATTGTGGCTTTTTCTTTATGAAAGGCCTTTTTCTATTTTATAAAAGTTGTTTTTATTATGACAGCTTCTTTTTTGTTGTAATCTTGAATAGTTGTCTGTTTGTCATTTTTCTTTTTCTGTTTTTTTTTTTATTATTATTATTTTATTTTTTCTGTTTTAATTTTTTTTGCGGCTTTTTAGGCTTTTTTATTATTATTATTATTTATTTATTTATTTATTTTTAATAAAAGGCAATATGTGTAAACCTTTATATAAAATTACAGCCAATATGTAATGGTTAGAGGAAATGTTACGGGTAATTACTATGTCCTTTACCAGTGAAAATAGTTTTTAACTTGTCTGTTAATTTTTCAGTTGTTTCTATTATGACAACTTCTTTTTTGTTGTAATTTTGAATAAAATCTCCTACTAACCCTGGCTGGCAAAATTACATTTACAGAGTATTGAAACCTTGTATGTGGATGACCCAGTTTACCTCAGTTAGACGGCTTTACTGTAACCAGAATTAAAAAATAAAAAACCTGAAGGACAAATTGAAATTACTTTCTGTGGTAAACAACATTTAAGCAACAAAGTTTACTCTCTCTCCCACTTCTTTCAGACTTAAAAGATGAGTTTATCATCCACACCTCATACTCCACAGTTTCTTCTACTTTCTCTCTCTCTAGTTAATAATCCTAGAATATAGATCATTGTTTTGCTGTATGTCTCTGCAGAGAGGTGTAGGGAGCGTCTTTACTGCCTGAAGGATGACAGGACTCATAAAACCAGATTCACACAGGAATTTAACAAGTCAATAGTGTTCATTAAAATTAATGAATAGCAAAGCTTTGGCACCAGATGCCAGCTTCTCAAAGTCCTCCGTGGTCACAGAACGCGACTCAACCATCCATGGTTTTCCCCTAAAGCAAGGACAAAGCAAACACAAGATGTAATTTGACTTTGAGGGGACTGGCACCATCTGACTGTTTCTTTCTCATGGTAATTTACCATCTCAGTCATCAACTAAATATTAGCATTCGGCATCTCTAGGTGCGCATACATTAAGAGGAAGCTGTGTGTGTCAAAGTGCTATCAAGACATACTGTAGGAGCTTTAGCTGGATGTGCTAGAAATCAGTAAACTCTAGAAGACCTGTTTAGGGTCTCGTCTTTGTAGATCAGCCTGGCTTTGTCAGTGTCAACTTGCCTGTGTTAACCAACCCGACTCGAACAGGTGAAAGGACTCTAACTACAGTAGCCAATGGCATGTGCCACCAGAGAAAAGCATTAACCTTTAATTAAAATCCCAAACAAATGTTGTCAGAGATTGGACATAATCCCATTTAATGAGAAAAAGTGGCCAGAACTGGATTAGAATTTTGTGTGTGTGGTTGCAGTGAGAATTCATTTAATACCTTTTTTGTACCTGTACCTTTTTTCCTGAGAGTGTAGGGGCGGGACATTCTTGAGGTAGAGAGTTTCTGATTGGACTTTGATTGGAAATTTGTGTAGTCCAGGATGAGTTGTAAGTATTTTAGCTCTGTTTTGTCAGAAGAGACAGATGGTAAACAGTTAAACTTCTAAAAGGTAATCTGGTAAATAGTTAAAATATGTTTATAAGTGGTTAAAAGTGTTTCACTTATTAGTTTGGTCAACAGACATAGGAGAGTGAATCTTCTGAAGTCTCTCGAGAGCATGTTCAAATTTGATCATGAAATCAAAAGAAAAAATGTATTTTGCATAAAGAATTACATTTAAAAAATTACATTTTATAACCGTTTTATTTTATTTTATTTTATTTTATTTTATTTTATTTTATTATTGAGAGCATGTTTGAATTTGATCTCAAAATTAAAAGAACAATATATTTTGCATGAAGAGTTATATTTAAAAAAAAATGTTTTATAAGTATGACAATATTTATAACTATTTATAACTTTTAAGATTTTTTTTTTATTTTAGATTTTATTTTATTTTATTGTATTTTATTATTTTATTATTGAAAACATGTTCAAATTTGATCATGAAATCAAAAGAAAAATGTATTTTGCATGAAGAATTACATTTAAAAATGACATTTTATAACCATTTATAAACTTTAAGATTTATTTTATTTTATTTTGTATTTTATTATTTTATTATCAAGAATGTTCAAATTTGATCAAGAAATCAAAAGAAAAATGTATTTTGCATGAAGAATTACATTTAAAAATTATATTTTATAACCATTTATAACCTTTAACATTTATTTTATTTTATTTTATTATTTTTTAATGTGTATTTTTATATTATCGAGAACGTTCAAATTTGATCATGAAATCAAAAGAAAAATGTATTTTGCATGAAGAATTACATTAAAAAATTACATTTTATAACAATTTATAAACTTTAACATTTATTTTATTTTATTTTATTATTTTTTAATTTGTATTTTTATATTATCGAGAACGTTCAAATTTGATCATGAAATAAAAATAAAAATGTATTTTGCATGAAGAATTACATTTAAAAATTACATTTTATAACCATTTATAACCTTTAAGATTTATTTTATTTTATTTTATTTTATTTTATTTTATTATTATTTTTTTTATTTGTATTTTTATGTTATCAAGAACATGTTCAAATTTGATCATGAAATCAAAAGAACAATGTATTTTGCATGAAGAATTACGTTTATAAAATTACATTTTATAACCATTTATAAACCTTAAGATTATTTTATTTTATTTTATTTTATTTTATTTTATTTTATTTTATTTTATGTTATTTTATTTTATTTTATTTTACAACATGTCATTGTGAGATTCCCCTGGCAAGTTCTGAAATCCATTGTAATAAATCTTTTACAGAAATCTAAGGCCTAAAAGCGATCAATAAGAAAAGAAAAAAATCACCCATATATTTAATCGTTTATCTCCATTACAACCTTATTCATATTTCAGTACAGATATTGTAAGCTTATTTCCTCAAAATCTCTTGTTTAATTCATATGTGAGCATTGATTTAATCAAGGCTAAGATGCTCTCGTCTGTTTTCTTTTTACTATGAAGGGCAAAATTTTCATCACACTCTTAAAACAAGGACATCTTTTCCTCGGATGTGTAAGTATAATGAAAGCTGTGTGATTATAGATCCACTAGCGTGATTTTATAAGTGATAATTTGCACATTACGCAAGCTTTTCATCTCAAGTGCTTACTGAATCACCTAGAAATATCAAGAAGCATGAAAACAGATACCATGCGACTCTAGAGATCTAGTCTAGAGATGATTTAAGTTCTCTGCTGATATCAATGATACTCAAACAGCAACACAGATGACTGTCAACCTGTGTGAAACCGAGCCGATTTCGAAACTACGAGTGATTACAGAAGTTTGTGGTTAGGAGTTGAGAGGACAATTGTGACAGTGAGTGTGAGGGTTTAACGCACTCGATCAGGGGGTGGAGAGGCTCTATTGATCCCTACAGCTCATCAAGATGATTTTTATTGAACAGCTACATAAAACGGAAGAGTGGGCCTGTCAAGTCTCTCTTCACACTGTCTCTTCTGAGTGAGACAAGAGGCATGTGTCTTTCCTGCCTTACCCACTCTCTGCAGGGGCACACACTGGTCGAAAAAGACATTTAAGGCCTGTGGAATATGTAAAACTCAATAGCCTGTGGTTTTTGAAAGCGCTAAATAGAGCACATCATGGATTGATTCACGCCGAGCTGTTTTCACCGTGCCCTTTTCACTCCTTTGAAATTTCTTATTAATTTTTTAACGCGGCCCTTTTGATTGAGCAGCCTTGGGGGGGATGAGTTGTTCTACAGCCTTTTCTCCGTACGTCTTGTCGGATCTAGTTGACCACCAATAGTGGTTTTTCTTTTTCATTTTCACCTGTTGATTGCAATTTCTAAGAGGGTCTCAGAGGAATTCGCTATTTATGTGATTTAATGTGTTAACTGATTAATCTTCAACACAATACTTTTAACACACATTTACATTGTTTGAAAATATTACTGTTCGTTTAGCTTTCTATTTACAGTTTGAAATCATCCTTTAATCATGATGGCTAAACAAATAAATTAAAAATGTTTACATATCTGTCTGTCTATCTATCTATCTATCTATTTATCTATCTATCTATAGCTATATATATGTAATAATTATATAATGTGTATATAATTATAATATAATTATATTTCTAATATAATTAATTATAATGTGTGTGTATATATATATAATATTTTTTCTCTCACAGTAATTTTGTAAAATATTATTACAATTTACAAGAACTGTTTTCAATTGTAATATATTTTAATTTATTTTTTATTTTTTTATTTATTTTATTTTTTATTTATATATATATATATTTTTTTTATCTTTAGCAAAACTGAATTTTCAGCAGCCATTCGGTGTCATATGATGCTTCAGAAATCATTCTAATATGCTGATTTGGTGGTTATTTTATTTTATTTTATTTTATTTTAATGATAAGTTAATACTATCCATGTTATTTCCAGATTTATTTTTTCCAGTATTCATCTATTTATTTAAATTTTTTACATGTAAGTGTAATAATTCAAAATTTATGTTTTTATTGTGAAAAATTTTATTTTATTTTTTTTTACATGTTATCTGCATTTATTTTTAATAGATGCCTGTAAGATTGTCACATGATGCTTCAGAAATCATTCTGATTTGGTGGTTTATTTTATTTTATTTTATTTTATTTTATTTTATTTTATTTGATTTGATTTGATTTGATTTGATTTGTACTTAATCCGTGTTATTTCTAGATTGTATTTATTTAATTAAATTGTTTACATTTAAGTGTAATCATTCAAATTTTATCTGTTTTTATTGTGAAAAAAAATACACAATATAAAAAAAAAATCAGCATTTTTATTTTATGAAAGCCTGTAAGATTGTCATATTTATAGCTTCTTGGCTTTAAAAAAATTGAAAACCCTGATATACAGGACGTATTAATTAATATATACTCAATGCAATTTAATAAAAAATAATGCAGATGAGATTTTGCAAACGTAAAATAGACACTGAGCTCAAAATATTTACTTAAAGTAAACTAAAAATCAAAAACAATGCTTTATTTGTCACTGTTAAGGCCGATAGTGTCCTGTCAGATATATCGCTATCACTAACTACCACATTGCACTGCACTGGCAAAATACATTGCCATGAGGTCAGTATACTGATGCATGATCGCACGAGGCGTAGCATGACGCCTGAGGCCCTGTTGAAATTCTCACTCCGCGGGAAAGTCTGGCGGATTGTTTCGAGGCAATAATCCTTTACCCAGATGACTCTTGTACCCCCTTCCAAGGCTCAGGATGGCCAGAGAGAATGTAATAGATGAGTCTGATTTGCCAATCTGTTGAGAGACCTGTGCTATTCTGGGATAAAGGGTGATAGTCCATTACTCAGATTGGAGACAGATAAAAGCCTGTTCTCTGGGTCCAGCTGTCGGAGGCATTATGACAGCCTAATGCAGTTCACATTGTGAGCATCGAGTGCAAACAGTAGTCGCAGCAGCCGAGAGTCCCTCATTTGGGTTGAATCAACAGTCTAGATGGGCTAGTAATTGCTACAAGCTGCCCACGACGTAGAACAGTTGTTGTTATAAAGACTTTATGGGGGTAATCGCAATCTGTGAGCCGTTAGCGTGCTAGCTGGTGACTCGCATGAACAATTCCAGGTGGACTGTACCAACGAAAATATCTCGCCCTCAGAAGCTAAATTGGGAATGTCGCCGAGGTATGTCGGTTCTGGTCAAGCTGTGGCGGCGTTGATGTCCGTGGCCGCCCGCATAACCCAAAGTCTCATTTACAGCAGCGAGCCACAAAGCGGATTTTCCATAGGTGGCTGCTCCGGACAACTCCTTACAAAACACAGCCGAGGTTGATTCAGAGGGTGAAGAAAGGCTTACAACCTCCCGGCGAGCTCTTAAATCCAACCATATGGAGGAGATTGGTTCTGTCCCTCCTCCTGTGCCCAATCTTTCAGATGTGGCACTGCACCATGACCCCAAAGCTCACTCTAAGCCCACCCAGGCTCATCGTAGCCCCAGGTCTGAAAATAAAGAGGTGGAAATGCGCACAAACACATACCGACGGGGACCAGAACTCAACCAGGTGCGGACCTAAATGAGTCCATTCATCATGACGGAGAGCTTCAAGATAAAAGAACATCGCAAACCAGCAATTGCTCATCCTTACCTTGAATTGAATTAAACTTGCATGCATTTTTTTGCACATTCCATAACTTTAAAGCTCTCTATTTACGCTAGATAAGTACAGTAGTAGTAATTGTAAACTTTTCCTTGAAAATGCAATCGATCGTTTACTGGATATAGTCAAAAGATGGAACAGAAAAGCTTTTCTATATGACCAAACTCATATTTCACTCATTGTTTGGATTCTAAACCACATTTTTTTTCTGTAAGGAAGTGGGTTTTACAAGCTGTTTTAGGCCTCGCTTGGTTTTGAGGCTTCGGTCGGTGAGACGTTACAAGGGGACATGAGCTCAAGCTTGCAATTTCTTTCTCCATATATAGTCACGCTACTTAACCACAAACCAAGGGCAGACGGAGAGTCTGTGAAGGGACTGGGTGCGGCCGTCATCGGTTTGCATGTGTAAGGATATAGAATGCTTCGAGTGATCAAAAAGATGCCATAGCTATGGAATATATTTTCTGTAGTCTTGATTTTGAAATCAGTATGAAAATAGATCGTATTTACGATAGATAGATAGATAGATAGATAGATAGATAGAAAAAGTTGATGAGTTAATACAATTTTATTTATTTATTTATTTATTTAAATACCATATATTGGTAAATTACACACACACACACACACACACACAAGGTTATATGTAATAAATAATCCAAAAAATTTTTCTTCCTACAATTCCCTCTTATTTTTTCAACCTGGCTCCATCCTGGTATGTAAAACTTAGATAGATTTAAGACCATTTTATTTTATTTTATTTTATTTTATCTTATTTTATTATTTTTTAATACCACATACTGGTAAATTACACACACAAGATTGTATATAATATATAGTAATTTTATTTTTTATTTTATTTTTATTTTATTTTAAAATAAAATTGTATTTTTTTTTATTTTATTTTATTTTATTAATGCCACATACTGGTAAATTACGAACACAAGATTGTATATAACATGTAATATTTTTTTTTTTATTATTATTATTATTTTATTTTAATACCACATACTGGTAAATTACACACACAAGATTGTATATAATATATAATCATTTTTTAAATTTAATTTTCTTTTCTTTTCTTTTATTATTTTCTTTCTTTTTCTTTTTTTAATACCACACACAACATTGTATATAATATAGAATTTTATTTAATTTTTTTTATTTTACTATTTTATTTTTTAATACCACATACTGGTAAATTACACACACAAGATTGTATATAATATATAATCATTTTATTTTATTTTATTTTATTTTATTTTATTTTATTTTCTTTTATTTTAATACCATATACTGGTCAATTACATACACAAGATTGTATATAATATATAGCCCTCTTTTTTCCCCAATTCCCTGTTATTTTTTAACCTGGCTCCATCCTGGTATATAAACCTGGTATATAAAGCACTGCTGCTGTCACCTTGAATAATAGCATAATATGACATCGATGACTAACGTAAATGTGAATATTTTGACCGAAGTAGCCTGTATGATACATTGACAACATTCATCCTTTGACTGTGACAAGCAGTGACAATCATATAAGATGGGTTGTGTTTACAAGACAAGTGAATCATTTCTGATGGTCCGATGATTGTGTTATATATTCAAAATAGACTATTTGTTAAAGTATATCTATATCTAACCACGTTTCCAAAATGTAGATTGACTGTAATTTGTCTACTTTACATTTCAAGTATCTTGCGTCTTGACAAGCTACAGTTTTCAAAGTAGTTCCTTAGCGCTGTTCCCGGTTGGGGAGGATGAGGTGTGAAAAAAAAAAATCTAGATGTAGAAAAGCAAGACTGTTGTAGATACAAAGTCAGAAACATGAGGGGGAGGGTATGTCTGCCACCAGACATCAGAGCGCAGACTGTAAAAGAAATCCAGAGCGTGGAAAAGAGAATGAGGGACGAGTGTTCGGGGGACGGATTAAAGAGCAAAACAGGATCAAATGTATACGAGAACATTCTAGAGCGTGTGTGTGACAGTTATTAATCACCATCGCCGACTTATCAACACGAGATGCGCGCTGAATTCCAGCAAGCATTAACCCAAGTGCCAATCCAAGCTTCAAACAAGGAAAGACCCACTTTTCTAATGCCCCGTCGGTTTTCCGGTCTCGGCAGGGCTGCGCGAGCCCAGCTTTCTGAATCCAATCAGACCCGCGTCGAGTAGGAAGGGGTGAACATAAACTTTCATCTTAGCTTTACTTAAGAGCAAAGTTTCTCTGTGCCTCCCTGGCCAGAAAATGACAAGTGAACGGCATGTGTCTCTTTGGATAAGGAGACAGGCAGGATTGCATCAGAAAACCGGGCTGGAAATAGAAAACGGGCTTCCAGAACTGACAGGGACTGGCTTCGTTTCCCAATTTCGCATACATACAGATGTGTATGTGCATACTGCTGCAAGCACTTTACAAACAGCATTATAAATTCACTGACTGCTCAAAAACAAACATAAATGAACTTTTGTAATGAAAATTTATGTAATGGCATTAGGTCAGCTGTGGTGACATTTAATACAACAGTGCAGTTGTGAATGATATTGCTTTTATTCAACAAGTGAATAAATAAGAAGCAAATATTATTATTTTTTCCCTAGCATATGTGACCCTGGACCACAGAACCAGTCTTAAGTAGCACAGGTATATTTGTAGGCATAGGCAACTATACATTTTATAGGTCAAAATGATAGATTTGTCTTTTATGCCAAAAATCATTAGGATACTAAGTAACGATAATGTTCCATGAAGATGTTTTGTAAATTTCCCACTGTAAATTTATCAAAACATCATTTTTGATTAGTAATGTGCATTGCTAAGAACTTCATTTGGACAAGTTTAAAGGCGATTTTCTCAATATTTCTTAATATTTTGCACCCTCAGAATAGTTGTATCAATAGAAAGCTAGTTTATTCAGCTTTCAGATTATGTATAAATCTCAGTTTAATAAAAAAATGGACCCTTATGACTGTTTTTGTGGTCCAGGGTCACATATTAGAATGATTTCTGAAGGATCATGTGTCATTGAAGACTGGAGTAATGGCTACTGAAAATTCGGTTTTGACTTCATGAATAAATTCGATTTTAAAATATATTAAACTAGAAAATATTTATTTGAAATTGTAATAATATTACTGTTTTTTGCTGTATTTTGATGAAATCATAAAAGCATATAAGACTTCTTTCAAAGACTTTAAAATCTGAATTATTCCAAACTGTGGATGAGAGAAAGAGAGTGAGAGAAATAGGCAGGTAGATTGTTTCTGAAGTATTTCTAAAAAAAAAAAATAGAAATAGCAATTTTGAATTATTCTACCAATGTGGATTCTGAATGTTTCATTTTCTCTAAAGGTCACTGCCTATTCACTGCTTCTGCAGAGACATAATACAATGAGATGCTACACAACATGTGAATGGACAGTTGAGGGCACAGGCCAAGGCTGCCTGAATCTATGAGGAAAAACAAACAGTTAAAGGGATAGTTCACCCAAAAAGGAAAATTCTGTCATTAATCACTTTCTCAGGTCTTTCCAGATCTGTAAGACTTTCACTCATCTTTGAAACACAAATTAAAGGGATAGTTCACCCAAAAATGAAAATTAGCCCATTATTTACTCACCCTCAAGCAATCCTAGGTGTATATGACTTCCTTTTTTCGAATCCAATCAGAGTTATATTAAAAATTATCCTGGAACTTCCAAGCTTTAGAATGGCAATAGGCAGTGGTGTTTCTCTTCATCAGTCCAAAACAAGTCCAATAAAGTGCATTCATCCATAATAGAAAGTGGCTCACATGGCTCCGGGGGGTGAATAAGCAGAACCTGATTTTGCCAAGTACGACATGTTCCTGGATCAACATCTTTGTTGACCCTGGAACAACATTGTGAGTAACCAATCAGATTTGAAAAAACAGTTTATAGTTTTTGTGAAGTTTAGTCTTACAATCAGTGTTTGGTGCTCGTACATCAGTGTCATTCATCTATCATTTCCTCTGATTTTAGGGATTACTCATGGGTAAGGTTAGGTTTAGGTGTAGGGATGTGGTCAAGATTAAATTTTTGGATTAAAATGTTGTTCCAGGGTCAATAAAATATGTTGACCCAGGAACACATCTAACTCAGCAAAATCAGGACGTGCGGGTGAATAAAGGCCTCCTGTAGTGAATCAATTCATCATTAGTAAGAAAAATATCCATATTTAAAATGAAGAATCACTTTAATCTAGGTTGTGCCAACTGGTCGTACATGGAAGCAGCTCCGGGCGGATGATGCAGGAAGTTGCCATTGCGCATGCTCTGGTGAGTCTTGCACAAACCAACGTTTGTTTACAGAAGCAACGTTTCCTTACTTTAGCAAAGGAAAACCAGTCTCCTCTGGGTTTATATCGAAATCCTCCAACATTTTTCTTTACAAAGCCTCCTTTTGAACTTCTAATTCGTGACCAGTACTGTGTTCACCCCTCTCATCTCTGAGCAGTGCATGCGCAGTGCCGACGTCTTACAACATTCGCTCGGAGCTGCTTCCAGTTGGCGCAAGCTAGACTGAAGTGATTTTTACGTTTTAAATATGGATATTTTTCTTACAAAAATTAATTGGCTTGTTTTGGACTGATGAAGAGAAACACCCACCTATTGCTATGATAAGGCTTGAAAGAGCCATGATGGATTCGTCTGATTTGTCATATTCACCTAGGATGCCTGGAGGGTGAGTAAATAATGGGCTAGTTTTTATTTTTGGGTGAACTAATGCTTTAAGATATTTGTAACCCTGGACTACAAAACATTCACCTGAGATACAACTATTTGAAAATCTGGAATCTGATCATCCAAAAATATCAAAATACTGAGATAATTGCCCTTAAAGTTATCCAAATGAAGTTCTTAGCAATGCATATTACTAAACAAAAATTAAGTTTTGATATATTTATAGGAAATTTACAAAATATCTTCATGGAACATGATCTTTACTTAATATTCTAATGATTTTTTTGGCATAAAGTAAAAATACAAAATTTCAACCCATTTTTGGCTATTGCTACAAATATACTTGTGCTACTTAAGACTGGTTTTGTCGTGCAGGGTCACATTTTTGATGAAATCTAAGAGCTTTCTGACCCTGCATGGACAGCAACGCAACTGACACGTTCAAGGCCCAGAAAAGTAGGAAGGACATTGTTAAAATAGTGTGACTTCAGTGGCTCAATCGTAATGTTATGACGCTACAAGGATATTTTTTGCCCAAAGACAAAAATAACGGATTTATTCAGCAATTTCTTCTATTCCGTGTTCAAAAATATCTTAATTTGTGTTCTGAAGTTGAACGAAGGTCTTACGGGTTTGTAACGACATGAGAGTGAGTAATTAATGACAGAATTGTCGTTTTTGGGTGTACTATGTCTTTAAAATCTGCACTTTTGTTGAGTTTTATTTGTTGGGAAAACTAAGAACGACCATGAATCATTTTCTTGGCAAAAGCAATGCATTTGTGTCAAGGGGCCTTATTTGAGATTAATAACAGAATACAGGGTTATTTGCCTTGCCGTTGAAACCATAAGGGCTTTTTCATTTGGCAATAATTGCATGTGATCCACAGACAGACTTGTCTGTGATTCCTCCAGGCTGAACTTCTTCTGTCAACAGGCGAGTCTCCAATGACAGCTGTGGCTGCACGGAAGTTCTCAGACCTTCACAAACCGCCAATCATCACCTTGCTCTCTCTGGCTCCCGTCCCGTTCAACTGGCTGAAACTTCCTCCGCATCCTCCGCGTCTTCCGACGAGTCGCTCTCTCTAAAGTGAAAACATACGCCATGACCTCTTTCCAATGCCGGACTTGCTTTCAAGCCCTCCCAATGGGAGGCCAGGAGTAACTTCATTTTTCAGCTTACTGTTCTGTCACCTGATACCCTTGAAGGGACGCTTCTGTGTAAGCTGGGCTCCGCTTCTGCATCTCCCTCCCGATTTCTGTCTGTGACTAAAACCAGATGGAAATCTGAAAGCCCGCTTTGGCCTGGCATGTTCAGGGCCTCGCTCTTTGACACAGATGTTTCCTGTCCTCTTTATGTGTTTTTGTTCTTTTTCTTCTTTCAAATGAGATTGATTTCTCCAAGGCAGCAGTTACATGTGAGGCCAAGGCAATATGGACGCAGATGGAGTTGTGGGACGAGATTGTCTGTGTGAACGTCTGGAGCAGTTTATAATGTAGTTGGTGAGGACAAACGCAATAAATTTGACTCCCTTCTAAATGTGCTAAATAAGTCACAACTTAATTTACTGCATATTTCACTAATAAAAATCGCTAACTGAGACTTGAGAGTTTATTAGATCACGAAAAAGTAGGTATAACATTTTAGAATGAAAGTTTAAAAGCACTCAAATACGAAAGCAAATTTAGATTTCATGCTGACTATAAATATTTAATGTGAAAATGCATGCACTCATACAAAATCATAAAGGATGCATGCGTTTATAACTTCTGCAAAAACAGTACGGAATCAGTCAAGACTATTAATTAAACTAATATATTCTATTAATTTGCATCAAATTGGTTTCCATTAGTAAGTAATTGTGTTTAAAAGCCCTATTGACTAATATGCTAATTTGTTTGGTTTGTTTCAGCCGTACCGCAGGCAATTGTTTTCATAATCACAATCTCATTTAATATTTCTCTCAGGTTAAACGCCATTTGCGAGTGGAGCACCGAAGCCAAGGCGAGAAATCTATTAATGACTCAATATGAATTTTTGAACATGTGCAAACTACGCAGATTCATCATTTTGAAGGTTGTCTAATGAAACTGGTTTAATTAAAAGGTTTTATTAGACTACAATAAGACTGCCAAAATAATGTTTCATTTGGTGGATCTCTCTCTCTCTCTCTCGCTCTCACTAGATGTGTTCATCTGTCCTAGAAATATAGGACAAATAAAACATCAATCAGACACTGTTGTTGCTACTTCTAAAAGCTTTCATGAGGCGTTCGAGGCTTCGTTAAGCACTTCAAAGCGACCATCATCAGCTCAGAAGAGACTGTGACATATTTCAGACATTTTACGAATCCATTTCAAAATAAAACTGTGTGCATTGACTCTGAAAGCATTACTGCACGGGGAAAATGAAAAGAGAACTAGCTGAACACAGGCCGTGCCTAATCAGAATGTAATATGTTACAAATTGGTAGGACGATGACAGACTCTTAATTTGTTTGCCATGGCAATGAAATCAGTGACACATGTCCGTTAACCAGTGGATTTTATGTTTGCTTACCTTTCTTGACCTTGCATTGTGGCTTAAAATAACAGCTCATCCAAAAACGACAAATTTTAGTCTCACACAAAGCTACCATATGGCTTCAGAAGATTTACTTTTATGATGTTTTTCTCCTTTTTGAAGCTTGAATGCTCCTTTTTTGTGATTGAATGGAAAAAAAATGGGCAGTATGTTCAACATTTCTGGTTGAATAGCAATTTACATGGTTTGAAATTACTTGCAGTGAGGAAATGATTCACGTTTTTTTTGGTTGAACTGTCCCTTTAAGGGAGCGACAGACTCTCCACAGCAGTTTTGCAATTTCCAGGTGGACAAGGTCACATCCTCAAAGCATTTCAAAGAGCTGCTTATTGAAATTTCAGAAGTGGCCAACTTAGCAGAGGTCACTTCGTGACTTTGAAGGAAAGCTCAACTTAGCATCGCCTTGGCCCTGCTCCAATCAATTACAGACTCGACCCCAGTGGGCTCATAATGGTACAATAGGATAGTGACGTGGAGAACTTACCTGACTGTGATTTATCTACATACTATAATATACATTTAATAGATTCATTCACTTGAAAAATAAAACTTCTCTCTTAATGTGTGGATGTTACATGAAACATTTATGAAAACACAAACATAAACATGCTCAGAACACACAGTAGACTGCCGTTAATTATAGATATCAGGGCACAGTTCACCTCAAATGTTTTAACCACCACTAATTCAGTTCAATCAATTAACAGCATAAATCAGAGGCTGTTAACATTAGTCCTGCCAGAGTGCTGCCACACACAGCAGTCAGGCATGGCTGGTTTGGCCCTGCCGTTTTGATGTGTAAAAAATGTGTTTCTACAATCTGTTCGGCACTGAAAACACTGTTCTCCACTCAGCCTGCTTGCTTTTTTTGCAGCTGGTTTGCAAGTTGTTGGCCTACTTAAATACAAATAAACAAATTCTTGAAGAAATAAATTAGTGATAATAGGGAAGCAGAAAAGAAGTATACGGTATGTTGTTGTTTTCCTCATAATGAATACTAACTTCTAAGGGAAGTATCAGTTTTGTGTAATTGGTCACTGGCTATGTTGATTACTATTTTATTAGTTAGTTAGTTAGATTGATTTTAAGCCAGTCAAAACTCTGTAATTACAGATGCTTCAAAAAGGAAAAACAATGCATTAAGAGCCAGGGGGTGTAAACTTTTGAACAGAATGAAGATGTGTACATTTTTCTTATTTTGCCTAAATATCTTTTTTTTTTCTTTTTTTTTTTCATTTAGTACTGCCCTTTAGAAGCTACAGAAGATACTTAAATGTTGCCCAGAAGATAAAATAAGTTAAATTTACCCTGATCTTCAAATTCAAAAAGTTTGCACCCCCCAGTTCTTAATGCATTGTGTTTCCTTCTGAAGCATCATTGAGCGTTTGGACCTTTGTAATAGTTGCATATGAGTCCCTCAGTTGTCCTCAGTGTGAAAAGATGGATCTCAAAATCATACAGTCATTGTTGGAAAGGGTTCAAATGCACAAAAATGCTAAAAAAAAAAAAAAACAAAACAAAGAATTTGAGGGACCTGAAGGCTATTTCTGAAGAACAGCGGGCAGTTTAACTGTTCAGGACAAACAAGGGACTCATGAACAACTATCACTAAACAAAATAAACAAAGAAACAAACAAACAAACAAAAACAGCTGTAGATCATTCAGGTAACAACACAGTATTAAGAAGTGTATGTAAACTTTTGAACAGGGTCATTTTTATAAATTCAACTATTATTTTCTCCTGTGCACTATATGTAAACATCTTTTATGTGAAATGTCTTATTCAGGTCAGTACTAAATAAAAAATAACATGCATTTTGTATGATCCCTCTTATTTTGGTAAAATAAGTAACATTTTGCAAATTCTGCAAGGTGTATGTAAACATTTGACCTCAACTGTATATTTAATCAATGTTCTATTTATTAAAGGAGAAGTCCACTTCCAGAACAGCAATGTACAGATAATGTACTCACCCCCTTGTCATCCAAGATGTTCATGTCTTTCTTTCAGTCATAAAGAAATTGTGTTTTTTGAGGAAAACATTTCTGCATTTTTCTCCATGTAATGGACTGATATGGTGCCCCGATTTTGGACTTCCAAAATGCAGTTTAAATGCGGCTTCAAAAGATCCTAAATGCAGCTGTAAACGATCCTAGCTGAGAAAGAAGGGTCTTATCTAGTGAAACAATTGGTTATTTTCATTAAAAAAAATACAATTTAAATACTTTTTTCATCTTGAACGCTCATCTTGTCTTACTCTCCCTGAACTCTGTGTATTCTGGCTCAAGACAGTTAGGGTATATCGAAAAACTGACCGTATTTTCTCGCTCAACTTCAAATATCATTTAAAAATCATCCTACATCGCTGCAGAAGTTCCGACCCAGTCTTTGCAAAGTAAACATGCAAAGAAGATCAAACACCCTTAACAAAAAAGGTAAAACAGCAAGATAGGACGATTTTGAAGTTGAGGGAAAAAATACATTCAGAGTTTTTCGACATACCCTAACTGTATTGAGCCAGAATACACAGAGTTCAGGGAGAGTAAGACAAAACGAGTGTTTGAGATTAAAAAGTATATAAATTGTATTTTGTTAACATTTAACTATTTTTTTATTTTATAAGTCATCAGTCATCAAAGCTCTGTAAATATTGGTCACAGACACAAAATTTACTTTAAATTACACCAAACTGACTCACTAAAAACTCCATTATCGCGGCTTTTTAAGTCTTATTTTGATGTAACAGAGCGGTTATATCCAGAATCTAGGTGTGTGAGTTGTTACTTAATTTTTTGAATTAATCTTTCCGTTAATATTGTTTATTCAGACTGATTCGCAGAGAAGAGGTGAAATTTGTTGCATGAACCAATCACAGCCAAACATAACGGGTCATATCCAGTCATATCGCAAAAGTCTCTCACGTGACTTTTCCCCATTCATTCTCAATTACCCTCACCAAACTAACTGGACACCTTAGTGGGTCTGTTAAAACTCAATGGGCTCAGGGGAGGCAAGAGAGATATTTTGTAATATTGCCGTCGTTTTATTTTTGCACTACAATTTTTTTTTTTTCTCATCCAATATTTCCAGGACGCAGACTATGTTGCATGTCATGTGTGTGTGTGTGGCCGTGGAAATTTGCAAGAGATTATGATGTCTCTGATTCCGTCTTTATGTTTACATAATTGGATGAGAGTAGAGGATCTGTGTAGTGTGATAACAAATGCCAACATCTGCTTATGTTCTATGTGTCATCCCTGATTGAAGCTCCTTGGCAGTATTCGTTATACGCTTGGCCAGAGATGAGACGCCACTTGTGGAGAAAGCAGAGGAAGAGATAGGTTAGGTCTGGTCTCCAAGATGCATATGCATGGCACAAACATGAAAATGACAGTAATGGAGGGATATAATGAGCTGTAGGTTTTGGAGGGAACAGAGACAAGTGGGTATTGTTGGATGCAGAGATGTGCTATGCATTAGCTGTGGACTGGAGCCGAGGTTAGGGCGGTGTGACCCCTGCTTGTAATCCTACACCCATGCTCTGACAAGACCCTGTGAACCAGGATACCATTACTAATTCTGTGCTGAGCATTCTCACCTGCTGGAAATAGAATGTATCATAAGGCCAGAAATGCCTGAAATCTACTTATTTATTAAATAGATAGAGCTGTGTAAAGGCTATGCAGGGGTAACAAAACCAAAATAGTTATCTATTTCACAAAGAAATGGCCTGCATTCTTTCTTTCTTTCTTTCTTTTCTCCTCTTTCTCATTACCTCCTCTGGTTTCTTTCTCTAATGACTCTGTTATCTCACTGAAGAAAAGCGTTTCAGCACATGGAATTCTGCTTCACTCTTCATCGACTTTAAAAAAACAGTTCACCCAAAAACAAAAAAAAAAATCTTTCATTCCAAATCTGTTTGAGTTTGTTTCTTCTGTGGAACACAAAAGGTGAATTTTTGAAGCTGGAGTTGAAATGAGGATGACAGGATTTTCTTTTCGAGGTGAACTATCCCTTTAAAACACTAAAACACATGAGCTTGGTTTCTCCCTCTTTCTCTTTAGTCTGAGCTGTCCATCCATCTGAGAAGAGCTTTCTATTGTCCTGCTCTGTTCTTTTATTCCCTGGGGTTTACTATATGTCTTTTACTGTGTCTGTCTCTCTCACCCACAGCTGCCTTTTCTGTCTTTTGTTCACACCTGTTTGCTCTTGCGCCCTCTCTACAGTTGTTATCATTCTCTCCCATTGCAGTCAGTCTTTTGTTAAGCCTTTCGCTGCCTGTGTGTCTGGACGGCAACACATGCGCGCACGCGTTCGCTCTTTCACTCAGACACCCTCTGCTGAACATGTGTTGCCTGTATTAGCATAAAGGACGTTAATGAAGGGCAGAACTTCTCTCTAATTCAATCTATATGTAAAACACCATTGGACTGTGTTCACCACATCTATTCCATTCAGCACACCTGTGCAAATTAAAAATATGCCTCTCTCTTGCTCGTTCTGTTCCCTTTGCAGTGTGCTGGAGTCCTCAGAGACTAGCAGTTGGGATTTTGATTCATCTGACTGAATTGAATCTTTTCACTGCATTCAGCATTTAAGACCTTTCTGTTGGTCATTACGCTAGAAAGTAGCGATCAGCGCATCCATAGAAACTATTGAGGGGGAATTTGATTCATCAGACTAAATTTAATCTTTTGAATCCATTTGTTGAGAAGAGTTGTTTGTGTTTATTCACAGATTCATTCAGCAAGTCTTTTTTGTTGTTATTAGACCAGTAGGTAGTGATCAGCAAATGTGAGTCCAGAGAGACTAATGGTTGGGATTTTGATTCATTGGACTTATTTGGTTTTTTGAATTAGTTTGCTGAAAAGAATCATTCAAATTGGTTTATGAATGCAAGACCTTTCTGTTGGTCATGTAAAGTGATAAGTAGTGACCGGCGAGCCCACAGATACTAATGGTGGGGATTTTGATTCATCTGACTGAATATAATCTTTTGAATCCATTTGTTGAGAAGAATTTTTCATTTTCATTCACAGATTCATTCAGCAAGTCCTTTTTGTAGGTAGTTATCTGCGAGTGTGTCCACAGAGATTAATGGTGGGAATTTTTATTCATTTGACTTAATTGAATCTTTTGATTCAGTTTCCTGAAAGGAATCATTCAAATGTGTTTATTCATGCATTCAGAAACACATATCTGTTGGTTTATTACGTTAATAGGTACTAGTAAGTTCACAAGTCCACAAAGACTAATGGTGGTGGATTTTCATTCGACTGAATCTTTTGAATCAGTTTGCTAAAAGAGGCTAGTTCAAATTCATTCATAGACTAATTCACTAGGACATTTCTGTTGGTCATTGCATTGTAGGTAGATAGTGACCAGCATGTCCACAGAGAAAATGATGGGGATTTTGATTCATTTGACTGAGTTGAACCTTTTGAATCCATTTGTTGAAAAGAGTTGTTCGTATTCATTCACAAATTCATTCAGCAAGTCTTTTTTGTTGTTATTAGACTAGTAGGTAGTGAACAGCAAATGTGAGTCCAGAGAGACTAATGGTTGGGATTTTGATCAATTTGATTTAATTAGATTTTTTGAATTAGTTTGCTGAAAAGAATCATTCAAATTTGTTTATAAATGGAAGGCCTATCTGTTGGTCATTAAGTAGTGATCAGCGGGTCCACAGAAACTAATGGTGGGGATTTTGATTCATCTGACTTAATATAATCTTTTGAATCTATTTTTTTGACAATAATTTTTAATTTTCATTCACAAATTCATTCAGCAAGTCTTTTTTGTTGTTATTAGACTTGTAGGTAGTGATCAGCAAATGTGAGTCCAGAGAGACTAATGGTTGGTATTTTGATTCATTTGGCTTAATTGAATTTTTTTAATTAGTTTGCTGAAAAGAATCATTCAAATTTGTTTATGAATGCAGGACCTATCTGTTGGTCATGTAAAGTGAAAAGTAGTGATCGGTGAGTCCACAGATACTAATGGTGGGGATTTTGATTCATCTCACTTAATAGAATCTTTTGAATCTATTTTTGAGAATAATTTTTCATTTTTCATAGATTCATTCAGCAAGTCCTTTTTGTAGGTAGTTATCTGTGAGTGTGTCCATAGAGACTAATGGTGGGAATTTTGATTCATTTGACTTAATTGAATCTTTTGATTCAGTTTCCTGAAAGGAATCATTCAAATTTGATTACTGATTCATTCAGAAACACATATCTATTGGTTTATTACACTAGTAGGTCCAGGCTAGTAAGTTCACAGAATCAAATGGTGGGGATTTTAATTCATCTGACTGAATTAAAAATCTTTTAAATCCATTTGTTCACAAATGTATTCAGCGAGATCTTTTTGTAGGTCATTACACCAGGAAGTAGCTACCAGGGAGTCCACAAAGACTAATGGTGGTCATTTTGACTTATTTGACTTAACTGAATCTTTTGAATCAGTTTGCTAAAAAAGACTAGTTCAAATTCATTCATAGATTCATTCAACAAGACCTTTCTGCTGGTCATTGCATTGTAGGTAGATAGTGACCAGCAGGTCCACAGAGAAAATGTTGAGGATTTTAATTCATTTGAGTAGAATCTTTCGAATCAGTTTGCTGAAAAGCATTGTTTACATTTCTCATAGATGAATTCAGCAAGACCTTCATGTTGGATTGTGCATTTATTGGACTCCAGTGTTTTGTTCAGATTAATTTACTGATTTGTTAAGTGACTTTTGTGCTGGTTAGAGTCATTATACTAGAGTCTAAGAGCCAGATCAGTAATCACCTGAGTTGTCATATCATTCACTCAACACGCTTGAGGAATTTAGAAGGTGTTCTTAGAAGAGACTTTTCTATTATTTTCCCTCCAGTCAGTTTATGCTTCATTTATTCGGTTGCTGTACATACTAGTTTGTTTTGTTCACTAAGCTCATGCATTCGGTGAAATGCTTGTACTATTGGGATATTTGCTCATGCAGTCTTTGAAGGAATGAAAAAGCCATCAAAGCAGTCATATGCTTTACGAGTCAAAAGACGGTTCATTCGCTTAAAAGATTCGTTATAAAACTCTACAACTCCACAGAGACTCAGTCATCACATTTAGTGTAGAGGTCTCACTTTATCGCACCGTTTTAGCTCCTGGCAAAGGGTTTAGTCTCCACGCACGTGTGCAGGTGAACGCCAGCCCAAGCAATTACTCAGCTGTGTCGAGTAAATGTTGATGTGAGACTTTTGGAAATAGCCGTGCCGGTGATGAAATAAAATTTAACGCCGGGCCTTTAACCATAATCGTCTCAGGGCTGAACCGAAACTGTGTTCGTTTACAGCACTAATAGTGGATTTGAGCGCCCGTATAGGTGAGGTGATTTAGAGCAGAAGACGAAAACAGGGAAACTGCAATCCTTGCAGCGTTTGCGGTCCCAGTTGGATGGCCCCGGGTGCCCACCTGATCACGGTGCAATTGAACATTACCAGTGGGAGAAGAAAAGAGACTTTAGTCGGGTAACAAATGTTTCAGCAATCCGTCTTGCGCTGGAAAACAGTCCCCCGGGAGAAACATCGAGCTTTGAAAAGTAGCAAGAGAGAGAGAAAAGATATATAAAAAAAAGTCAAAAATGATGAAAAGGCAACAATGGAAGGTGAAAGATTCAGGCAATGTGATACATCAAAGAAAAGACTGATTCGAAGGACAAGACATGAATGTATGAGGATTTCAACCTGAGTTTAAACGTATGTGAAGTGAACAGTAGCGCAGAGGTTTGAATATGAATAACACATGACGTCTGTTTATAATACGTGGTGACTAATTTAAGTCTATACAGAGAGCAAAGTTTTATGTAAAATTTCACCATAAATGTGGGAATGACTTATATGCACTTATGTTTTGTTTTACCAAACATACCAGTTTTTGATTTTTGAATGTTTTTAAAAGATGTTTTGCTCATCAGGGCTAGATTTGATCAAAAATACAGTAAAAACAGTAATATTGTCACCAAAAAAAAGAGAAAGAAAAGTAAATAAATAATAAATAAATAATAAAAATAAATTAAATAATAAAATACAAAAAATAATACATTTAATATCTACTTAAAATTAAATATACTTCAAAAAAATTATATTAAGTATATATTTGTGTGTGTGTGTGTGTGACCCTGGACCACAAAACCAGTCATAATAGCACTGGTATATTTTATATTTTTGGCAACAGCCAAAAACACATTGTATGGGTTGAAATTATCAATTTTTCTTTTATGCAAAAAATTATTAGTATTATTTAAGATCATGTTCCATGAAGATATTTTGTAAATTTCCTAACGTAAATATATTAAAACATAATTTTTAATTAGTAATATGCATTGCTAAGAACTTCATGTAGACAACTTTAAAGGTGATTTTCTCAATATTTTTTTATTTTTATTTTTATTATTATTATTATTTTATTTTTATTTTTTTTATTTATTTTTTTTTTTTTGCACCATCAGATTCCAGATTTTCAAATAGTTGTATCTTGGCCAAATATTGTCCTATCCTAACCATACATCCATACATCAATGGAAAGCTTATTTATTTTTCAGCTTTCAGATGATGTATAAATCATGTGAAAAAAAAAAAAAAAAGAGCCATATTACTAGTTTCGTGGCATGCATATAATTGTAAATAGTAAATATTGCTTTTTGAAACATTGATCAAAAAAAGTTGTTGTCACATGACCTCATCACATTCCATTATTAATTCTGATATCCACTTATTATCTTGGAAGTAAAAACATTTATTTATTTATTTGTTTGTTTATTCATTCATTCATTTGCTATTTTTAGTCTAAAAACTTGGCAGTGCGATAAAATAATGGATATAATTTGGAAATTAAAGATCTAAACGCATTGCATTGTGAAATGCATCATTCAGCAAGGTAGGCTCTCTTGTATGCAGTTTATTTTAAAAATTGTAGTAGGTGATTTATTCCTCAAAGGTTTCACAAATTACATTCTATATACTACAGCAATAGTGAGAGTAGCATGCTACTGTACTTTTTTGATTACAGCCATTGAAACACTGACTGACAGTGTTGGAAATTTAAAACACCACTATTATTATGTCACACTCAGAGTGTTTGGTGATATCGATACACAGTCAGTCATAACACATTTTACACTCATATTATTTAGTCTTTTGTAGTGCTGGTATAGCTGCAAAGAAACATTACAGATGTTAATTTTGCACTATAAAATTTTCAAGTGCTTGCTCATTTTTGAAAGGCGCCAGCTGCCACTGATTTCAATATATTGGGTATTTTAGTATGGTGTGTGTTTGTGCCTCATACCAACATCAGTCTCCCCAATTGTCAATCAAATTATTACTCTACATTAGCTAAGCAGCTCACAATCCATCAAACCTTCAGAGAGGCTCATAATGTGATCATCAAAATAACCCTCAAATGTAACAGTGACTGACGGCCAAGCGGATTTGTATCGACTCGGCCATTTAGATTTCCAGAACGGCTTCAGAGTTTCTCGTCATCAAAACAAAAGGATCAGCCAAAGCGGTGACGAGAACATATTTGTTTTCATTTCTGATTGTTTCGACACTTTATTTATTTATTTGTTCGCATAACGTCCCTGAATTATTCATGAAGGCATACATAATTTAACAGAGCGGGCCCAAAGATTTACACAGGCCTGTTTGTCAGAGACTTTTATTTGGTGGCATATTCAATAATTGTTTAATATATCAAATTGACTGAAATGGAAGTCTCGTCTTCACCACAACAGCTCCATGTGTTCTGATGTGGTCGCGTCACGCTCCGAGCGGTAGAGAGAGGACGGCTGCCAGTGAATTTCCGCACCATTACTCGTAAATCTCCATTTTCTTATTGGCAAAAACACTCGTTGGAAGGCTGAGCTGAACGCTAATGAAGACCACTTGAACATTTACATGTCATTCAGAGCAAGGCGAAGTGGCTAGAACTGTTTTATGTTAAAATCCGTATGTTTGTTTATGCATAGATATGTCTGTTTGTTTACAATTTCCATGGGTAGAATGTTTTGAAATGCGTCAACCATACACACTTGGTTGATGTTACCTACATCAGTGACAAGTCTGTCTGTGAAAACCAGGCTTAGCGTTATGTGGGCAAAGGGCATCTTTCTCCATTTACAGCTATTCACAAACACCTGTGTATTCTGATGAAATGATTTTGAGTACTTTTCTCCAAGTATTTTTGACCTCACCGGTTGGGTTGGGTTGATGCGAACAGGGATCTACTGAATGTTTGTTCGCTAGTTTGCGCCTCAAAGTGGCATTGTGATCAAATTTCCACCTCAGGCAGCTTTTAGCGGCTACATGTTTTGTTATACCCAAGAGTGCGTGTTTATGACCAAAAGGATCTCTGCGTGCCAAGTTCTATTTAATGAGCTTCACCAGTTGTTGTGCCCTGAGCCTCATAAAACATTTCATTTAATTTCCATCCGTCTGCTGCTCCTCTGTCACTCCGCAGAATAGTGGAAGGCTACGACAGATGAGACGGCAGGTTAACCATCATGGTCTGAGAGACATTTCAGTTCTAAAAAAATATTGATTTGATATTTGTTCTAATCTGATGAGAAATGATTATAAACAAAGTTTCAACATTTTAGCACACTGTATTGTACAACAAACAGTAAAGTGTTAGTATTATTTGTCAGATTTGTTTTGATTAGGTCAGAGTTTTCTTTTCTTTCTTTTTTTAAAGAAATTAAGGAGTTAATATTGAATTTTATATTGAATTGTTATTTTCATACATTACTAATTATATGATTCATATGTGTCTGGTTTGAATTAGTGATGCACTGATATTAAAATTTTTTGTTGATATAAAAAAAATGTAGCTACAAATGAATTTCAACAGTATGATATTATAGTATGTTGTTATAGTACATAATTAAAACTAAAACCATAAAACTGTTTTTGTTACTTAAAATAAACTTCAACTGAAATGAAATTTCAGTTTACATCTCGCAGTTCAGTTTTTTTCCCTCAGAATTTGCGAATACAAACTTGATATTCTGACTTTTTTTTACATTTCACAATTCTAATTTAAAAACTAGCACTAAGTATTTCCAGACATAAACTCACAATTCTGAGAAAAAAGTCAGAATTGTGAATTTATATATTGCATTTCTGACTTTATTTTTCTCACAATTTTGAGTTTATCATGTAATTCTGAGAGAATATCTCACAATTTTCACGTAATAACTCTCAATTTTGTTTTATAAAGTCAGAATTGCTAGATATAAACTCGCAATTCTGAGAAAAAAGTCACAATTGTGAGTTTATATATTGCATTTCTGACTTTATTACGCATAATTGTTATTTTATTTCTCAGAATTGTTTAAATCTCACAATTTCGAGTATATATTACACAATTACGAGAAAAGATCAGAATGGCGAGTTTATATCTCACAATTCTTACTTAATAACTCTCAATTTTGTCTTATAAAGTCAGAATTGCCAGATATAAACTCACAATTCTGAGAAAAAAGTCAGAATTGTGAGTTTATATATTGCCATTCTGACTTTATTACTCAGAATTGTGATTTTATTTCTCAGAATTATGTTTAAATCTTGCAATTTCGAGTTTATATCACACAATTCTGAGAGAAGATCAGAATTGGCAATTTATATCTCACAATTCTCACTTAATAACTCACAATTTTGTGTTATAAAGTCTAGATATAAACTCACAATTCTGAGAAAAAAGTCAGAATTGTGAGTTTATATATCGCATTTCCGACTTTATTTCTCAGAATTGTGAGTTTAAATCTCACAGTTTCGAGTTTATATCACAATTATCAAAAAAGGTCAGAATTGCAAGTTTACAATTAATCTCACAATTAATAAACATAGCTTGCAATTTTATGTTATAAAGTCAGAATTGCCATATATAAACTCTGAGAAATAAAGTGGCAATTTTAAGAAAAAAATCAAAATTCTGTCAGTTGTAACTTGCAATTTTGTGTTATAAAGTCAAAATTGCCAGATATAAACTGACAGTTCTGAGAAATAAACTCAAAATTTTGAGAAAAAAGTCAGTTTATATATTGCATTTCTGACTTCATTTCTCAGAATTGTTACTTTATTTCTCAGAATTGCGAGTTTAAATTTTTTAGTGATTTTGTGTTATAAAGTCAGAATTGCCAGATATAAACTCAATTTTGTGTTATAAACCTAGAATTGCTAGATAAGTTTTAATCTCACAATTCCAAGATTTTCTTGCAATTTCCAGTTTATATCACATATCTTGCCATTTTGACACTATAACTCACAATTTCGAGTTTATATCACGCAATTCCGAGAATTGGGCTTCCATAGAAATCTAGACATATGAATAAAAGACAACAAAACTGCTAAAACTTTAGCTAAAATTAAAATCAATATAGAAAAAACACTAATTCAAAATATTCATAATAGTATCTCACTGATTCTAAAATGATGTGCAGTATGAAAAATGCATGTACATTTTTAAAATTTGTTTTAAAAAGTTTTTTAAAGATGAACTTTTAAATGAGTGTTAAATCAGTACAATAAAAATGTAACTTAAAAAAAGTAAATAATCTCTAGTATTCAATTAACCAATATAGTACTACAATATTTTGAATCCCCATAGTTTTAAAACAGAGTTTCTAGCTCTTGATTAGTGCTAGAGTGAATGGAAGAGTCTCAGTGATTCACTTCAGTTCATTTGCATGGTTGTGTTGCTTCTTTATCCCTGTATTCCTGTGTGTTTTCCACTCTGGCCTGTTCTATGTGAGCTGTAATTTAACTCGGGGGTATTAGATCTACACCGGCTGAGACGACAGCTCTACCAGGATTCCCTCACGGCTGTTAGCTGATCCCTCGACTCGCTCGTTCCGCCCCGGGTCTGATTGAAAAGTGGCAAGGTTGGCTGCTAATGTCCCGTATATATGCAAAGTTTAATATTTCATTTACAGTTAGCGCGGATGAGATTGGAAACCGTGGTGTCTTTTATCATGGGAGACACGGCTGATTTTATCTCCCGCTCTGTAGGAAGATGGCCCGACTTACAAATTCAGAATGGCTTCTGTAGGGCCGGCATGAATCTTATGGGATTTATTTTCTATGAACAGAACAAGTTACATTTCACCTTCACTCATGCCCTCCGTTTTAATTTCCAGTGACGTTGAGTCTAAACCAAGTTAGCCTACTCTCTTGAAAGAGAGCTCAACAAATATATACCTACCAGGGTAAAGATCAATATTTAATACATTTGTGAAGTCTCACGAGAAAAGAGAAAATGCAGACGCAGCGTTTAGTCGAGCAGGGCGTTTCTCACACTTCATTGAGTTGCACACCACATTATGTTTTTCTTTCAGAGCAATTAGAACCCCAGTACTCAAACACACAGAATTAGTTAAACCTTAGCTTTAATTTAACTTTGCTAACCGGGAGTGATAAGATCTAAGCAAGTTCTAAGATCAGGTCATACATACAACCTAGGTTGCTTTATGTTGCATGTGTAGATATTATTTGCAACCGCTTTGTATTTCAGTTGCCCACATATAGGGCTTAAAGTAGAATAATGGAAAACTGATGCTTTTTCACAAATTTAATACATATAAAAAAACAAACAAAAAAAAAATACCACAAAACCTTGTACAGCATGTTGCACAGCATGGTTTGATAAGTTGTGAATCAGGACTCAGTTCACTTTTGTATTCACACTATTATGTTTTGGAACCTGGACAACAATAAATTCAAATTTGAATTCAAATTTGTAACCAAATTTAAATAAATAAGCACAATGTTGTATATAAAAAATATGTTGTGTGTTTGTTTTAAAAGTAACTAATACCATATTTTATTATATGTGTCTTGTTTTGATTATAATATTGATTTTAAAAGTTATATTTATTTATTTATTTATTTATTTATTATTTTATGTAAATGTTTGAAAATGTAGAATGCCAGCATATGATATTAAAATATTTTGTTGTTTTGCACAGCAAAAAAAAAGACAATAAAGTCTCTTTACTCTTTAAACAAATTTCTATAACAATATTATTTAATGCAAAACCTTATTATCCAGCATAATTTAAGAATGATAGGCCTCAATTAATTCTTATTTATTTATTTATTTATTTAATTCATATTTATGTTTGAAAATGTATAATGCCAACAAAATATGTAGTTGTTTTGCACAGCAATAAAATGATAATAAAGTCTCTTTACTCTTTAAAAAAAAATTCTATAAAAATATTAATACAAAACCTTATTATCCAGCATAATTTAAGAATGATTGGCCTCAGTTAGTTCTTTCTTTCTTTCTTTCTTTCTTTCTTTCTTTCTTTCTATCTTTTATTTATTTATTTATTTATTTATGTTGTTGTTGTTGTTGTTGTTGTTTTATGAAAATGTATAATGCCAACAAAATATTTAGTTATTTTGCACAGCAATAAAATTACAATAAAGTCTCTTTAGTCTTTAAACAAATATCTATAAAAATATTATTTAATGAAAAACATTATTATCCAGCATAATTTAAAAAATTATTGGCCTCAGATAGTTCTTATTTATTTATTTATTTATTTATTTATTTACTCATTTTTTAAATTATGCTTTGGAACCTGAACCACAGCAATTGTTTTGTATTAATTGTAATATATTTTTGAAAAAAAAAAAAATAATAATGAATTAAAAGATATAATAATAATAATAATTATTATTATTATTATTATTATTAAATACTATAAAAATAATTTATTTGCTTTAAGTCTGTTAAAATAAACACTTTGAGTTGAAGGAATCATGCACATGTAGGCAGTAGTGCCATTTTCTGTACTTACTTACCATTATGGAATTGATATCGCACATGAATGAGGTAAATCACATGTCTGGAGTACGGCTGTGTATCTGACAATGTGAATCTTACCGTCTTGAAATTGTGTTTTCTCAGTGTCCTTCTACTTGGTACAACTGCCATTGTAAGTTTTTTTTTTTCCAATGCCTTTTTTCTCTTATATGTCAGCCAAGAAGCTTTCAGTGCATCTAGTTATGAGAATGACTTCACTCACTTCCTCCCGCTCCTGTCCTTGCTAGTTAAGCTGAAATGCCCAAATGAAAATGCATTTACGAAGGCGGGCTAAAAGAAGCCTGTCCATTTCTTCACATAACACAAGAAAATGCAAGAGGGATGTTTTTCTGTCACAGTAAATGTTCATTTTCAGACACCCACAGAGGTAAATCAGGCATCGCACTTGGCTTAAAATGAAGATATGACACTAATATGATATGCAGCGACTACACCGTAAAACATTTCGTCTCATTGCACTGACATCTTACTGTTATTCCTGTCAAAGGTTTGCTGGGAACCTCCTATGAAAAATTCACAGGGTTCCCCTTTGAGTTAGAGAGTTAGCAAGCTACAGTACATCTGATAGGCATTTCCTTTTTGAATATCAACTCCCAAAAAGAGAGCCGTGCCTCAAAATCCAACAGAATTTGTGATTTGGTCTTCGCCCACAACACAGATCGTCGTTCTCAGATGGCTTCAAGATAGAAAATTACAATATTGTATCTTGTTTGCAGATGAAATGGTCTCTCGCACAGACTTTGCATTTGACATGCGGTCAGATCTAATTTTACACGGGCAATTAAACCCAGTGTGATTGTAGGGCCTTCATGCACACACAGCGCTCTGTTTCCTGCGGGTGGCTCAGTGTTTGGCCCGGTGTCAGGAAAGCAGCGCGGCCCTTGGGAGGTGAATGAACATTTAGCCATGGCAAACACTGGCATATTTAAAGACGTCCACTGCAGGAAGAAATGGCAGGTGACACTGGAAAAGTGGCAGATGTGTGAAGGTGTGTGTACTGTCATTATCTCAAATTTAAAGTAATCAGCTGTGCAAACAAGCCCATGAGAGGGGGAGAGGGGAGATCAGGAATTAGATTTCATTTTGTTTATAATATTAGCCACTGAACTCAAACCCACTGAACTAGACCCCGCCCAAAAAAAAAAAAAAAAAGTGAACTGAGTGATTATTTTTGCTTCTTTTTAAACAATGTTAATATTATTTCACTAATAAAAAATTATATTATTATTATTATTATTATTATTATTATTATATTGTATTATATTAACTGAAATATGTTTAGAATAGAATAATTGAAAAATGATAATAGTGATGCAGTTAAAAAAAATTACATTTTAATTAATATTTTGGTATTATATAACAAAATACCAATAATAATAATAAATAAGAAAATATTGTATTATATTAATTGAAATATATTTAAAATAATGAAAAAATTATAATAATATACTACTAGTCAAATAATATTAATATTTAAAATATAACATTTTAATTAATATTTTGGTATGATATAACAAAATAGCAATAATAATAATGTACTAGTCAAATAATATTACAATTTATAAATGATTGTAAATATATTTTAATTAATATTTTAGGATTATGTAACAAAATTTAATTTAAATTTAAATTTAAAAATTAATTTAATAATAATAATACTCTTCTTTGTCTTGTTATTATTATTATTATTATTATTATTATTATTATTATTATTATTATTATTATTATATACTACTAGTCAAATAATATAAATATCTATACGTGATTGTAAATACATTTTTATTAATATTTTACGATAATACAACAAAATAGCAAAATATATATATAAATAATAATAATAATAATAAACTGTTAATTTTATTATTATTAATGGTAGTAGTAGTAGAAGTATGTTAATATTAATATTTTTTTAAAAATTCTAAATATATTTAATTTACATTTTTATCATTCTGTATTATAATTATTATTATTATATACTAGGCAAATAATATTAATGTTTATAAATTATTGTAAATACATACATTTCATTCATATTTTATTATTACATTACAAATGTAAAAAAAAATCAATATTAATTATTAATTAATATTTATAAATTATTGTAAATACATTTCAATATTTTAGTGTAATATAACAAAAGAGCAAAAAAATAAATAATACATTTTAATAACATTAAAAACAATAATAGTAGTAGTAGTAGTTGTTGTTGTAATAGTAGTATGTTAATATTAATATTTTATTTAATATTTTAAGTATATTTCATGTAAAATATGTGTATCATTCTATATTATTATTATTATTGTGTAGTTGTTGTTGTTGTTTGCTGTATTTTGTATTAATATTCATCAGTCATGTGTCCACCATGTCATTCCAAACTTTCTTCCATAGAACACAGAAAATATCATTTTTGAATCATTTGCATGATTTTTGCAGCTTGGAAGCTTCAGGCCCCATTAGTTGTAATTGCATGGAAAAGGGGGAACTTTTTTTGTTTTGTGTATTCTTCCTTTTGTGTTCCACAGAAGAAAGTCATTGATTTTGGAACGACAAGGATGAGTAAATGATGACAGAGTTTTTCATTTTTGTTGGTGCTATCCTTTTGAAGATGTTGCTTTTTAAAGCGAACAGGTCAGCAGGAGTGCAGAACGAATGGATGAGAAAAGATGACCAATGGATGACACCAGAGACAGAACTTTTTTGGAGCGTGCAAAAAGACTAATGGAGTAAAGACGCAAGAGAGAGCAGAAAACACAGTCAATGAAATGAGAGATAAAGAGAAATGGATGCGAGCTGAACATTTTGTCAAAAAATGACAGATAGACTGAAGTTCTAGAGAGTCCCTGCCATCCATTACTCTTCTATTTCTCCAATTTCATCTCATACTGTCTGTCATCGAACTTTTTTTCTAACATGCAATCTCGTTCTCGCTCGCTCGCTCTCCCTTTCTCTTCATTCCGTCCGTATGTCAACTGAATTAATGCAGTTGTCTAATTTTTCCATTTCTCCATCTCTTGTTCCCTTTTTTATTTTACATACCTGTCAACATGAGAAATTCTGCTTGTGTTAAGATTGAGCCCTCGGGTAATAATATTCAAAAGCAGAATAGGAGTGAATGACACAGCGTGTGTTTTTTCATGCATTACACGACCCCCTGCTTTTTGCGACGTCCCCTGCTGCTTTTCGCCTCTGATGGGCATTTGTCCTCAGTCCCTAACGGCAACGTCTAGTGGCTTCTATCGGATTATCGATTGCAATCACGAGGCAGTAATTTGCTAGGGAGTGTGGGAATGTGATTAAAAGCCCTCTGGCCCTGTACCGCGGCCGCGGTTGAAGGTGGGTGACAGTATGTGGAGCTTTTGGGGATGGCAGTGCTATCGAGACCCGCAGGAGTGTGCCGTTGTGAACACGTGTGCCAGCCGGGACTCCGGCAGGGCAATATATCCTATTTGTAATAAGTTTTTCAAAAGTTATGTACTAATAATAGTACATCTCAAACCAGTCTAAGATCCTTTGCTGGTCTTACCAGGTTTTGACTGGTTGTTAAGCTAAAAAGTGCAAAAGTGTTTTGTTTGGTTTGATTTGGTTGTTTTATTTGGTGTTTTGTTTTGTTGTTGTTGTTTTTGTTTTGTTTGGTATTTTGTTTTGTTTGGTATTTTTGTTTTGTTCGGTGTGTTTTTTCTATGTTGTTTTGTGATTTTTGGTATTTTTGTTTTGGTTTGGTTCAGTTGTTTTATTTGATTTTTGTTTTGTTGTTTTTTGTTTTGTATGTTTTATTTTTTTTTTATTTTTTTTTTTTTTGGTAGTTTTTGTTTTGGTGTTTTGTTTTTGTTTTGTAGTTTTTTTGTTTTGTTTGGTTTGTATGTTTTATTTGGGTTTTTTTTTTTTCTTTTTTTGTTTGGTAGTTTTTGTTTTGGTGTTTTGTTTTTGTTTTGTAGTTTTTTTGTTTTGTTTGGTTTGTATGTTTTATTTGGTGTTTTTTTTTCTTTTTTTGTTTGGTAGTTGTTTTGGTTTTGTTTGGTTGTTTTGTTGATGTTTTGTTTTTCATTTTGTTGTTTTTTGTTTGGTTTGGTTGTTTTATTTGGTGTTTTGTTTTGTTTGGTATTTTTGTTTGTTTGTTTTTTGTATTGTTTGGTGGTTTTATTTGGTGCTTTGATTTGTTGTTTTTCTTGTTTTGTGGTGGGTTTTTTTTCTTTAGTATTTTTTGTTTTTTAGTATTTTTGTTTTGTTTTGATTTAGTTTGGTTGTTTTATTTGGTTTTGTTTTATTTTGTTGTTTTTTGTTTTGTTTGGTATTTTTGTTTTGTTTTATTTTGTGATGTTTTTTGTTTGGTACAGTTTGGTTTTTTGCTTTGTTATTGTTTTGTGTTTTTTCTTTGGTATTTTTTGTTTGTTTGTTTTGTTTGTTTTAGTTTGGTTTTGTTTAGTTGTTTTGTCTGGTATTTTTTCTTCTTCTTCTTCTTTTTTTACCCTTGAAGCCTGTTCTGCTGACAGAAAGTAATTATCGGTACAGATGATTTTATTAACAATAAAGGCTGGCTTTGAACAAGACCTCTTTAAAATCAGCCTACAGACCAGCTGAATCTGGTTTAAGCTGTTATTTTCAATTGGGTATGCATTCATTTGTCGGCCTCCGATAATAAACTCACCTGATAATGCATTAGACATTAAAATATAACCAATCTCTTTACAGTGTTTATGTTGTATATAAAGTGGCTCGGTAATAAACAAATCACTCTCAGTATTTCTCATCAAGAATTCACTTGAGCGCCAGCATTTCTATTGTAAGAGTTTGTCCACCTAATTATATTCATCAGACAGCATCAAATCTGAGCAGAGAGACACTTGTGCGAGGGGATGGGGGAAAAAAACTCTCCATAATTACAGTTTGGTTCTTCAGTACCTCATGTATGAGGGTAAAAGGTGCTGACAATGAGAGTTACTCTGTAATTTTCTTAATGAGACCTTTGACCACCCTCTTTATGGCTCGGATTGAAAAATGGTGGCAGGTCTGATTGGTGATTCTGTAAGGCTTGATTATAATTAGTCAATGAGATGCACAACGCTGCATGGCTGGAGGACGCCGCTCTCTTTTCTACAGTTATTTCCATCTGGTTCTGGCTGACTATGTTTGAAACCCATCGGAAACGTTTTAGTTTCAGGGGCTCTTTGAAATTGGATATCAGAAGTGCCGCTTCAAAAACCTCGAAGTAAACAATAAAAAAACTTAATGATTTGGAAATAGTGTCTGATTAGATAATCTAATTTTCCACTACATGATTCTCAACTTTTAGAGCTTAAATTCAAAGTTTTAAACACTGGCTTAGTAAACCTCAGTATGACACAAACCTCAAACAGATGCCCTACTTTAGTTTCGCCAGTGACTCAAGTTTGCTGCTGGCCTGCACTTGTGGGTATCCAAAAAGCATTTCCCATTAACCGTGTGACACATTCCAAATCTATGATCGTACGGTGAACTGCAAAACGAGTTGACTCATAAATTCCAGCCAGAAAAAAGCCCCTTATTGCCTGTAATGACAAAACCAGAGTCCCGTGCTTTTCCCGTCATCTTATTTCCAGCCCTCTACCTCCTCTAACCGGCTCAGATTTCTCCACACCTCATAGAACCTCTCTTTAACCTAAAATAAACATTTAAACCAGTCACCAGGGGATCCAAACGTCTTTTAAGTCCTGCCTGTCATTTATTACTGAATTTAAAGCATTCATAAATATCGAGCAGTGGGTGGAAGAGAGTCTTCAGTCCATCATTAGGAGACACCTGCTGCTATGGGCGGCACTCGTGCAGCTGCAGGGGCTCTGAGAAGAGAACGAATCAGACCGGCTTTCATAGCTCGTTTAGTTGATCATTAACATTAGCGTTATTAAATTAATATTCTTCAGAAAATCATGAGACATGGCTTCAGATTGCGCACACCCCTCTGGGAATTTAGCTGGATTAAAGATAACATGAAATGGCATTTGCAGTGCATTTAATTAGACTGTAAGGAGTTTAAGGGGGAAGATTTTATTTTTGTATTATTAAGAGGAATTTCTGTTGTTCTTTTTTCTTTTTTTTTCGAGTGTTCATCATAGCCAGTGGAAGTGTTCAGTATACAGCCTGCATTCATGTTTTGCTCCTTCAGTGTGGCAAGGTCACGGATGTCCACCCTTCCCAGCGGCTCTCATAGACTCGATACAGGGAAATGGGCAGGAGCATCGGGGCCGCGGGATGTTTACTCACCGCCACTAAAGAGGAAATAATACACAGGCCAAAGGAAACACTTGTCCCACAGTCTGTGGTCTGTGAAGCTTAATCACCCTCTTTTAGCACTTTAGACGGAGCTTGATGTGTTTGTTTAACCAGGAGCAGAGTGAAGGAGAGTTCAGTTAGATGGGAAAAAGTGGCTAAATGACATTCATTTTGAAAGAAAATACTTCATAGGACAAAACTCAACACCGGGATGCTAGGGTGTTTATTATTCGGTTGCTGAGGTGCAAGCAATGATGCTGGGGATGTTGCTAGTTGCTCCTGTGCTCTGGGTGGTTGATAGAATGTTCTAGCTGGTTGCTAGGGTGTTTCTAGGGTGTTCCGGGTGGTTACTAGGGTTCCTGGGTGGATGATAGAATGTTTTGGGTAGTCACTAGGGAGTAGCTAAGGGCTTCTTGGTTAATAGAATGTTCTAGTTGGTTGTCAGAGTATTAGTAGGGCTTCTATAAGGCTTTTAGGTGGTTGCTGGGAGTTCTGTTTGGTTGATAGAATGTTCTGGCTGGTTGCTAGGGTATTGATAGGGTGTTCTGTGGGGGTTTCTAGGCAGTTTTAGCTAGCTGATAGGATGTTATGTGTGCTGGAAGAATGTTGTGGTTGGTTCTGAGTAGTTGCTAAGGAGTTGCTAAGGAATTCTTGATGGTTGATGGGATGTTCTGGGTGGTTGCTAGGGAGTTGCTAAGGAATTCTTGGTGGTTCGAAAGAAGTTCTAGGTGGTTGCTAGATGTCCTAGGTTGTTGATGTGAGTTCTGGGTATTTGCTAGGGTGTTGCTAAAGGTTTTTTTGGTCATTTATGGATGATCTAGGTGGTTGCTAAAGCCATCTTAGCAGTTGACAGTATGTTTTTGATGGTTCCTAGGGTGTTGTGGGTGGTTGGGGCCCTGGGTGGTTGATATAATGTTCTAGGTAGTCGGTAGGGAGCTGCTAAGGGTTTATTGGTCGTTGATAGAATGTTCTGGGTAGTTGCTAGGACGTTGCTAAGAGCTTTGTGGTAGTTATTAGAATGTTCTGTGTGGTTGTTATAGTTTTAATAGGGTTTCTAGGAGGCTTTTAGTTGTTTCTGGGTAGTTGTTAGGGTGTTGTTAAAGGCTTTTTGGTCATTGATGTATGTTCTAGGTGGTTGCTAGGGGGTTGCCAAGGCCCTCTTGGTGCTTGATAGGGTGTTCTAGCTGGTTGCTAGTGTGTTTCTAGGTGTTCTGTGTGGTTGGGGGGCCCTGAGTGGTTGATTGAATGTTTTAGGTAGTCGCTAAGGAGTTGCTAAGGGCTTCTGTGTGGTTAGTAGAATGTTCTAGTTGGTTGTTACAGTAATAATAGGATTTCTAAGAGGTTCCAAGGGGCTTTGGCTATTTTATAGGATGTTATGTGTGCTGCAAGGTTGTTGAGGGTAATTTGAGGTTCTGAATAGTTGCTGAGGAGTTGCTAAGGAATTCTTGGTGGTTCAAAGGAAGTTCTGGGTGGTTACCAGAGGATCTAAGTCATTGATGTGAATTGTTGAGGTAGTTGCTAGGGTGTTGCTAAAGACTTTTTGGTCATTGACAGATGTTCTAGGTTGTTGCCAAGCCCTTCTTGGTTGCTAGAGGCTCTAGGTTGTTGATGTGAGTTTTGGGTAGTTGGGTGTTGCTAAAGGCTTTCTGCTCATTGATGGATGTTTTAGATGGTTGCTAGGGTGTTGCTAAGGCCTTCTTGGTTGTTGATATGACTGGTTACTAAGGTATTGATATAGCGTTCTAAATGGTTGCTGGGGATTCACGGTACTTGATGTGAATTCTAGGTGATTGCTAAGGCCTTCTTGGTGGTTGATAGGATATTTTGTCTGTTGGTAGAGTGTTAGTGGTGTTCTGGGAAAGAAGGAAAAGTGTTAATACTTGGCAACAAAACCACAAATTACAACACTTGCAACACTAATCTCCTTGTCTACAATTTTAAATATAGACCATGTTTTCTCACGTCTTAATTGGCTTGTGATTTAATAGTGATAGGAAAGACCTTTATCTCACACTCTCACCCACATTAGTCAGGATTCCCAGAAGACATTTCCACGATTTTCCGGTCTTTTGTGATTCTGGTAAATTTTTCTTTTTTAATTGGAGATTTGAAAAGTATCGTTCATTTGAATGATTTCACCAGTCGTGCAAATCACAATTCCCTAATATTTCCAGGTTTTCCTTGACCGTGGGAACCCTAATCAATGCATATTCTCACCGCTTCTTATTTGGCAACCAGTAACACTTCAGTCTGTGCTCACAGCACAGGGAAAAGACTGAGAAAGAGATAACTCGAAACTAAACTTGCTTTATTGATTATTACACTACATGACTCACAAGCTTATAATTGCGACAGAACAGATTTTTTTTTTTTGGTGACTTTTGTGAACTACTAATTAATGATGCATAACATCTACCGGAGTAATTAACGTGTTTTAATGAGATAATTGCAAAGCAGGATCCATCTTGCAGAGATAGGCACAATGTTCCATTTACTGATTTTCTATCTCTGTTCAGTTTCTTCTCTCACCCAGTCTTTTCTCTCTCAACAAGACACTAGTCAAAGTCAAAAATAATGCCACATTCTGTATTTTGAGATGTAGATCTTTGTATCCAAAGAAACAAGAATTAAATTATTACAGTAGTATGTAAAATTATTAAAAGGATGTGATGTCTTCAATGGTCAAATGTTTTTGTGTAAATGAGCTTGACTAATTTTTTTTTTTTGTTCTCTCTCTCTCTCTCTCTCTTTTTTTTTCCTGTGCTGCTCCCATAAAATTGGTGCAACAACAGGTAAGACAAGTTTCTACTTATTTCATGTGTAGATAAATATCATAGATAACCATGGTTTCTGGTTATGATAACCATGGTATGTGGATATTTATTTATTTAAATTGTTAAAAGATAGAAATTTCACAAGAACAGCGTTTATTAAATGAAAAATGTTCCAACGGTTCTAAAGTATTTACTGCCACTTTTGACCAATTGAGGCATTTATATTTATAATATTAACTTTGAACTGTGTGACTGATGTTTTTTCTATAGACATATTACTTTAAATATAAATACGGTTTTATTTTACATTTAAAGTCAACATGAAAAAAAAAAAAAAAAACTTGCCCTTTTGCTTTAAAATGTTCTGATTCACTGCTTGTTCCACTTATATAACAACTTTCCTTTTTGGCTGATGTTATCTAGTGTTTCACTTGGAAATGTCAGTTTATGGAAGTTAATAGGTTGTGAACTTTTTCATGTTGACTTTTAAGGCCTGGATCCAGTATATATAAGCATGTACAATTTGCAGTCTGTTTGTACTCTGTCATACCCTTGAATTACTCAGGAATGCCCCGTCTTTGCAGAGAAACACCAACACAAAGACAAACTTTAGGTATAATGAGTTTGAACTCCAAGTCACAGAGTGAAATCGAAACCAAATTAAAAATATACCAGCCGGTTCAAACATTACAACTTTCCTTCACACCTCTATTTGGATTTCAACAATTGAAATCCAATATTCGTATGTGATATAATTTAAGCAGATATTTATTTCTGTACCTTGAATACCACTGATGTGACAATAAAGTAGGTGCTCTCTGCCAAGCGTGAGTCACCGGCGTCCATTCATCTTAACAGAACATTTCAGCATACAAAGAAAGCCACTATTTCCTGCTCTCCAGTAATCCAAACAAACTCAGCTGTGAAGCATCAGTTCTTGCCCAGAGCTGAGAGCATGTATTGATCCATTTTCCATCTATTTGTACTCTTGTCATCGTACTCATTCAAGCTAAGTAACATTTTGTTAGCTTTGTTTGAAAGGAGCGTCTTGAGATCTTTGTTTGATTGTATGTTTGTTTGTTTGTTTCAAGGTCCACATCTCTGAATTTCCATTGGCAAAAGAATAATTTTTATTATGAGCACAGCTGAAGTGAGATTCCTGTCTCTCCTGTAGGGACAGACAGTAGGAGAGAAATACACGCTTCTTCAGGGGTCTAATTAGCCTTTCTGAAGGACCTTGTGAAGTTCTTCCTGTCTGCTTAGGCAAATGAGAACAGGTCTCTTGGAGTATTCACACGT
Source organism: Cirrhinus mrigala (assembly GCA_036247105.1). Classification (NCBI taxonomy): domain Eukaryota; kingdom Metazoa; phylum Chordata; class Actinopteri; order Cypriniformes; family Cyprinidae; genus Cirrhinus; species Cirrhinus mrigala. Next base: position 7,104,248 of record CM070018.1, read on the forward strand.
GCATGAGAATTTGTGATAATATTTGTCTAAGTATCTTGTAACACTGCTCATAAATGCTTTTATGGACTTGAGTCAACAGCACAACAATAGACCTTAGTCAGAGTAGCGCCATATTTAATTTTTGACAGGAATGAAAATGAGGCTATGAGGGACTATGGCTTATACTGTTGTTTAACAAAATAATTATTCAGCTGATGAACAACAGAAAAAAAAAAAAATTACAGAAGCATGTTTTAGCAAACATCTCCATTTGCTTCCCTTAATCTCATTCCTGTCTAAAAGACACAACAGATTTCATTTCCTATGAGTATATCTTGGCAAATCCGAGTACAGTTTGTGACCTTGTTAAGATCTTTTCCAAAACGTGTTTTAGAAGTGTGAGCAAGAATTGGCAAAAGCCCCAAAAATGATATTAAATACACACTATTCGAGTGAGGTTGCACACAGTAAATCCACTGTGCTTGTTTTGCACAGTCATAAGAGGGAAATAAATACAGTTTGAGCATCTTTATAAATAACTCTTAAGGCCCGGTGCCCAGAAAGGTTTGCATGAGTATCCCCGGGCGTTCGGAGTGAAAGAGGAAGGTCGTCTAAAGGATGGAACACACGCAGAAGATTCCTGTGTGCCGTGACTGAACAAACCCGGGGCTCAGGAGGAGCCATCCGTCTTCCTCTCTACATCCAATTATTCAACCCGCTCTCACCCACTGAGAAAAATGGAGCAAACGAGGGAGAGCTTAATTAGTGATAATTAAAGACCAAAAAAGGAATAGAGGAGAGGCACAGAAAAAAATACCCTGCCAAGTCAGACCGAGAGACAAGGGGTTGTGGATGAAAAGAGAGAGTGAGAGAGGAGAGGGTTATGATGGAAAAAACAAAGTGAAAAGCAGAATTATGTAGCAGTTTTTGTGGTTGAAAAGTTTTCAGTTTCAAAATCTCTAGGGTTTTTTCTACATTTTTTTGCAGTAAAAGCTAAAATTTTAACCACAAAAGCAACTTTTAAAATTTTATTCTGTCGTAGATTCATGTTAAACAGTCTTTTAGTACGTTTTTTATTTGGCAAATATGGCAGTTAATAATGTCAGAGATAAAATTATCGCTGTTTGAGTGTGCAGAAGAAACACATTAATGATTATTCCATAACTAATGTGGTGTATTTATGGTTAAAATAAAATGGAATTCTACTAAATACACAGGTGAAGATGGCAGCCATGTGAAATGGCTTCAAATTACCCTGTTCAAAAATTTACATACGCTTGATTCTTAATACTGTGTTGTTACCTGAATGATCCACAGCTGTGTTTTTTTGTTTGTTTTTTGTAAGCTGTTTTTGTGTAAACGGCCCGCTGTTCTTCAGACAAGTCCTTCAGGTCCCACAGATTTATTGGTTTTCCAGCATTTTTGTGTATTTGAACCCTTTCCAATGTATGATTTTAAGATCCATCTTTTCACACTAAGGACAACTGAAGGACTCATATGCAACTATTACAGAAGGTTCAAACGCTCACTGATGCTCCAGAAGGAAAAACCAAGCATTAAGAGCAGGGGGGTGGAAACTTTTGAACGGAATGAGGGTGTGTACATTTTTCTTATTTTGCCTAAATAACATATTTTTTTTAATTTAGTACTGCCTTTCAGAAGCTACAGAAGATACTTACATGTTCACCAGAAGACAAAATAAGTTAAATTTACCCTGATCTTCAAATTCTAAAAGTTTTCACTCCCCGTTTCTTAATGCAGCATTTGTCTTTCTGAAGCGTCAGTGAGTGTTTAGAACTTCTGTAATAGTTGCATATGAGTCCCTCAGTTGTCCTCAGTGTGAAAATATTTATCTCAAAATTACACAGTCATTGTTGGAAAGGGTTTAAATACACAAAAATGCTGAAAAAACACAGAATTTGTGGGACGTGAAGGATTTTTCTGAAAAACAGCCGGCAGTTTAACTGTTCAGGACAAACAATGGACTCATGAACAACTATCACTAAACAAAAAAACAAAACAGCTGTGGATCATTCAGGTAAGAACAGTATTAAGAATCAGTCATTTTTATAATTTCTTGTGGACTATATGTAAATGTCTTTTATGTGAAATATCTTATTCAGGTCAGTAATAAATAAAAAATGACATGCATTTTGTATGATCCAAATAATTAACATTTTGCTGAATTTTCAAGGTGTATGTAAACTTTTGACTTCATCTGTAATTGACCTATGCCGTATATTAGCTACCACTGAAGTCCTTTTTCTTTTGACCAGGAAAAGCCCTGTATAAATTGCTGTTATTATCCCTGCAAACCTGTCATGTCCCTTGTCTGTTCGTAGTCCCTCCTCCGGTCCCTCTTCTCTCCTCTTATCAGCAGGTCCCTGTGTCTTTGGCCTGTATCTCTTGGGTACCGATCCTTATGCGTCCATAACATTGGCCTCTGCTCCCTCCTCCTTACATTCCAGCAGTGTAGTGAGTCCCAGCTGGTGGGTGGCGAGCAGCGGGCACATTCTTCTCCATGAGAGTCACACCACCTGAGGGTTCAACCTTCTCCTTATCCTCAAAGCACTTTATTTTCTCTTTTCCTGTTTCTTCTGTTCATCCTACTAATTGCGGCTGTCTGATGCATAAGAGGAGCTTTGCATGAGATGTTTGATAAAGAAAGTAAGAGAAATCATGTAGTGTGCAGCTGAATTATTGTGTAGTTGTTTTACACTACCATTCCAAGTTTGAAAACACTTTGTGAAGAAATTGATACTTTTATTCACCAACATTCTAAAAACAAAGGTTCTTTATTCAGAAGAACCTTTAAGAGCCTTGAAGAACATGAAGAACCTTTAGGAACGTTCCATTCCACAAAAGGTTCTTTATAGTGGATAACGATTCTTTAGATTAATAAAACGTTAATAAAAAAATTGAAAAAAAGTTTGTTTTAAGAACTATTCTGAAGCCAAAATGGTTCTTCAAACCCACTTTTGGAACCTTAAGGATAATTTAAATCAGACCTTACAATCAAACTGTTTTATTTCAAGACACCACAGCTTGGAAAATTCTTAACTTCTCTAATGACCAACAGCCTGACTATTTTTCTGAGGAAATGGTTTCATTTAGGCCATTTTTTAAAGTGAATTTGAAGTTTAGAAATAAGTGCACTCTACTGCAGCTGAAAAAGGAGACTGAAAAAGTATTACGATTTACACACTTCATTAAGTAGCACGACCGTTTTTAACTGTGCCAAGATAATTTAGGTTTCTCTAGTACCAAATTAGCACATTAGAATGATTTCCTATGGATGAGCTAACACAGTGTTTTCTTAGTAGACTGGAGTAATAGCTGCTGAAAATGGGGTTTTCCTTCACAGGTGAAGGTGGAATAATGAAATAGTTATTTCATATAATAAAAATAATAGTCTTTGACTATTTTTGATCAATTAAATGTTCTTGGCTGAACTAAAGTATCAATTTCAAATGGCAGTGTAAATAAATGTAGCTAAATATGTTGGAATCGAAATGAAATTGGAATGTTTTGCACCAGTTTATTTATTTATTTATGATACACCATTTACATTATAATCTATAAAAAAACACACAAACAAACAAATAAATAAATAAATGGTTTAAAATAATGGAATTTATTTATGGATTGCATAAATGCACCATATTCCATTATAATCTATAAGAAATTTACACATAAATAAATAAATAAATAGTTCAAATGAATAGTTTATTATTTATTTATGATATACCATTCACATTATAATCTATAAAATAAACAGATAGATAGATAGATAGATAGATAGATAGATAGATAGATAGATTTACATTATAGTCTATAAAAAATTACAAATAACAACAAAACAATAGGGTTTATTTATGATACGCCATTTACATTATAATCTATAAAAATAAATAAAAAATATAGTTCAAAATAATGGGGTTTGTTTGTTTGTTTGTTTATGAATTGCATAAATACACCATTTACATTATACTCTATAATTTTGTTTACAAATAAATAAATAAATAGATTAATAAATAAATACATTGTTTAAAATAATGGGATTTATTTATGAATTGCATAAATGCACCATTTTCCATTATAATCTATAAGAAATATATAAATAAATAAATAAATAAATACTTACATAAATAAATCCACTGTTCAAAATAATAGTTTTTTTTTTATTATTTATTTATGAAACACCATTTACATTATAATCTATAAAAATAAACAAATAAATCCATTGTTCAAAATAATGGGGTCTATTTACATATGTATGAATTGCATAAATGAACCATTTTACATTTTAATCTATAAGAAATTTACACATAAATAAATAAATACATACATACATACATAAATCCATTGTTCAAAATAATAGGGTCAATTTATTTAGTTAGTTAGTTATTTGTGACCACCATACCACAGTGTCTATCATATTGTGAGGTATTCGGCGAATACCCCAGGTTTAAATCTGACTTGATCTATGATCACATCACATTATCAGAGCATATGTAGTATCATTTCATCTGTTTGTTGTGGTTTGTACCGTTGAACCGCCACTGCAGGTTTGAACGTGACGTTTGCGTGTTTATGTGTCCTGCGTTTAGAAGATTAAAATTGACCTCTGTAATTTCTGATCCATTCAGTAGCGTTGCAGGTGTTCATGAGTGACTCACAACCATTATCATCCACAAAGAAACAAAGGCACACAGCTGCAGCGTAGAGCCTAGAGACACACAATCACACACGCTCGCTCATTTACCTCTAACTCACTGATGCAGTAGACAGTAATTTTATCACTGTAATTAAGTCTCTAATAAAAATCTCCACACACGTACAGCTCCAGATAAGTGTTTGTGTGATAGTGTGACAGACAGATGGTCACACTCCGCTCTGGTGAGCACTAGAAACTTGCGAGTACTCGTCAACTCTGATCAACTCCTTCGCTATAAGTCTTTGCTTCTGAAAGGCCCAAATGATCACGCTTGTGACAGCCGGGTGTGTTGAAAAGCGTTTCTAAAATATAATGTGTAAATTAAAAAAATTTAAGTGAAAAAGACTACATAGGTATGAACTTTACCAGCAAGTTGTGGATGAGTCAATTTGAAGTGACTCTCAAGAACGTATGTGGTATTTCAGTGCTGTGGTCTCATGTATGTTTTATTAGAGCTTTTGTGCATAAGCCCCACTGCTCACTACACTAGGGAAACCTGTTTTTTAGACACAAGTAAACCTGCATGTTAACAAACAGATAGCACAAGGTCATAATAACTTTCCTGTCTTCCCGGATTCATCCTAACCGGGCCTGTATTCAAGCCTTCCAGTCTCCTGCTTCTCTCCTTCCTGTGTCTTTGGTGCATGTAATATTTATTGAGCATGGTGGAGGTTCATAACAGCAGGCTCAGATGACCTTGATCATGCAGGCGTGAGAACAATTACAGGAAAACAAACCAGCACAAAATGAGATTTTACGTGTTCCTCCCTGAGGTGAATTAGCGCCCCAATTAGTTTATATCCAGTTGCTTTTTTTTCTTCTTTTTTTTTTTTTCTAGTTCAAATTACAACCGCCAATTACCTTACACTTGAAAGGGTTTACAATAGCACAGGTCAAATTACTTCATTACTTCGTCTTAAAAGTTACCCTTTGAGATACATGCGTCCTCTGTAGCTGTCTATAGGGAATAGTTACTCTAAAATGGTATTTAATTAATAATTTAAATAAATAATGAATTAATATCCTTCAGGTCCCACAAATTCTTTGGTTTTTCAGCATTTTTGTGTATTTGAACCTTTTCCAGCAATGACTGTATGATTTTGAGATCCATCTTTTCACGCTGAGGACAACTGAGGGACTCATATGCAACTATTACAGAAGGTTCAAACACTCACTGATGCTTCAGAAGGAAATTCATTAAGAGCCGGGGGGTGAAAGCTTTTGGACACAATGAGGGTGTGTACATTTTTCTTATTTTGCCTAAATAGCATATTTTTTTCATTTAGTACTGCCTTTCAGAAGCTACAGAAGATACTTACATCTTCACCAGAAGACAAAATAAGCTAAATTTACCCTGATCTTCAAATTCTAAAAGTTTTCACTCCCCATCTCTTAATGCAGCATTTGTCTTTCTGAAGCATCAGTGAGTGTTTGGTGTTTGAAGATCAGGGTAAATTTAACTTATTTTGTCTTTTGGGAAACATGTAACTATCTCCTGTAGCCTCTGAAGGGCAGTACTAAATGAAAAAATATATATTTATTTAGGCAAAATTAGAAAAATGTACACATCTTCATTATGTTCAAAAGTTTTCACCCCCTTGTTTTTCATTCTGGAGCATCAATGAGTGTTTAAACCTTCTGTAATAGTTCTCAGTTGTCCTCAGTGTGAAAAGATGGATCTCAAAATCATACAGTCATTGTTGGAAAGATTTCAAATACACAAAAATGCTGGAAAACCAAAGAATTTGTGGGACCCGAAGGATTTCTCTGAAGAACAGCGGGCAGTTTAACTGTTCAGGACAAACAAGAGACTCATGAAGACTCAACTATCACTAAACCAAAAAACACAGCTGTGGATCATTCAGGTAACAACACACTATTAAGATTCAAGGGGATGTAAACTTTTGAACAGGGTCATTTTTTATAAATTCAACTAAAATTGTCTCTTGTGGACTATATGTAAACACCTTTTATGTGAAATATCTTATTCAGGTCAGTACTAAATAAACAATAACATGCATTTTGGATGATCCCTTTTGTTTTGGTAAAATAATTAACATTTTTAATGATTCTGAAAGGGGGGTGCAAAATTTTGACCTCAACTATATGTATATATCGTTGAGGTTAAAAGTTTGCATCCCCCTTTCAGAATCATTAAAAATGTTAATATATACACAGGAAAAAAAAAAAAATTCCCTTAATATTGTGAAATATTACTACAATTAAAAACAACTGTTTTCTACTTTAGAAAATTTTAAAATCACATTTATTACTATGATGCAAAGCTGAATTTTCAGCATCATTACTCCAGTCTTCAGTGACACATGATCCTTCAGAACTCATTCTAATATGCTGATTTGATGCTCAGCAAACATTTCTTATTATTAGCAATGTTGAAACCAGTTTTCTGCTTTTTCCCCCCAATTCTGTAAAGTCATTCAAGCTTTTTGAGTGATTTCTTTTAATTGATAAATGTCTACTTTGCGTGTCTGATATCTCTGAGAGTTGGATCACTAATGTCGGTAAATGGGTACAATTAAATCATGAGGGGGTGGTGGAGATCCTCACCTACGTGATGCATCAGAACGAGTTCCCGCAGCGCCTGAAAGAGCTCGTTCTTGCTCTGGATCCAACTCCCTTCACTAATTAGGCAAGATTCCCGCTCATTTTTGGAGATTTGCATCCTTAAAAAGGATATGATAATGTCAAGACTGTTTTGAAATGCTGCCGCCGTCTTTCTTGTGTTGCCGTAGATTAGTAAAGCTTTTTTATTTTTTGGCCCAGGCTGATCTTTGTCTCGAAGCTTAATGTCAGACTTTGCTCACCTTGAAGGAAGGCGGAAAGGGTATCAGAGTGTAACGATCAGGTGTCATTTCGGGAGACAAGGAAGGGGACAGGAGGTCGTGATTGGGGACAATGGAAAAGAAATCAGAAAGAAACAAAGTCACAAAGGCTTTGAGGGCAAGTGCATCTCTGGCTCTGACTGATGGACTCCCCAGGGCTTCAGCCATATGCCATTGCTCACGATGTCATTCATACAACTTTTATACCTGAATGTCTTATAAAACTTTCATAAGTCATACTGGAAGCATTGATATGCTATTGGTTTCAAGCTGTTAATGTAAATTAATCCTTGACATATTTTGAAAAGTGACTTTAATGATTTTTCCAATGTTGACTCTCCGGGCTTGTTTCCTAGATACAAATTTAGTTAAATCCTTGATTAAATCACCCTGCCAGCAATTAGTTCCTATTGACAATCGTTAATAGCTCAGATCTGTACTTCATTAGTAGTCAAAGAACTAGTCCAAAATTAAGTTCTCGGGGGTCGGAAGGAATCAATTACGTCATAGCCATTGCTCATCAGTCAGCCGGTTTTGCTGATGTATGGGAATTTGCAACCAGCATTGGTTAAGCACAATTACCACAGGGTTTGGATATGACAAATTATGTTCAACTATAGAAAAATTATTAAGTATATATAAGTCAGTATATATTTAATTAGCTTTTATATAAATATAGTTTATATTATATTATGTTATGGATTTTGATCTCATTAATATTATATTTAACATTAATATTATAAAACAATGTATATGTTTTAATAATAACTCAATAATAATAATAACAATAATAATAACTTTTATAGCATGTAATTTATTAAGTTATATGAATAAAGAATATATTATTATATTATATTATATTATATTATATTATATTATATTATATTATATTATATTTCATAATCTGGGGGTCCGTACGATTTTATTTAACGTAGTAAGGCTGCATTATTTGATCACAAATACAGTAAAAAAAAAAAAAAAAAGTAATATTGTGAAATATTATTACAATTTAAAAAAAAAAAAAAAAAACTATTTTCTACTTTAGAATCAGTTTTAAAATCTAATTTATTCCTGTAATGCAAAGATGAATTTTCAGCAGCCAGTCTTGAGTGTCACATGATCCTTCAGAATTCATTCTAATATGCTGATTTTATGCTCAACAATCATTTCTTAGTATTATCAATGTTGAAAACAGTTTTCTGCTTAATATTTACTGGACAGTGTAATTTTTTGGACTCTGAGCCACTGACGCATGAGATGCCTTGTTCCCCGTAGCGCTGATGGCTCACGTGACGAGGGACTTCGCTGTCTGCTCATAATTTGATTGTTAGCATATGGTGCTATGCTTACGGAACAGCCTCGACTCATCAAATATTCACCATTACAAACAGAACAAAAAGCTCCCCCCACCCGCTGTGACATTCATATTTCATTCAGCTCACTCTGTCTTTGCTCTGTCTTTCTCCTGGCCCTGAAGGTTTCCGTGGCTTCTCTATTGTTTTTCTTCTTATTTCTCTCTCTCTCAGGACAAGCACTTTTTCAAAGTACTACCATCTTCGGAGCAGTGGGGGTGGGTGATCAGATGACCAAAATATTGCAAGAAGATATGAGTAATTTTATATCACGGTACATGTACGTATGGAAGCCCATTTCTGACACTGACTTTTTTTCTCAGAATTGTGAGATATAAACTCAGATTCTGAGAATTGTTTTTCTCAGCATTGCATGATAAACTCGCAATTGGGAATTATAAAGTCAGAACTGCAGGAGTTTTTGATTAAATTACTTGAGATTAAATTACTTGTGAGTTTAAACCTCACAATTCTGACTTCATAACGCACAACTGTGTTGCAAGATATAAACTTGCATTTGTGAGAAAAGAGACAATTGCGACATAAACTTGTAATTGTGAGAAAAAAAGTCACAGTTGCAAGATACAAACTCACATTTGCGAGAAAATATAAACTCGCAATTATGAGTTAGAAAGTCAGAATTGTGAGATATGAACTTGCAATTCTGAGAAATTAAGTCAGAATTGTGTGATATAAAGTCAGAATTGCAAGACTCTTGATAAAATGACTTTTTCCTCAGAATTACGAGTTTATGTCTCACAATTGTGACTTTTTACCTCACAATTCTGACTTTATAACATGCATTTGTGAGTTATTACGTAAGAATTTCTAGATACAAAATCGCATTTGCGAAAAAAAATCTGAATTACGTGATACAAACTCGCATTTGTGAGAAAAGTCAATATTGTGAGATATGAACTCTTAATTCTGAGAAATTAAGTCAGAACTGTGTGATATAAGCTCACAATTGCAAGTTATAAAGTCAGAATTGCAAGACTTTTGATGAAATGACTTTTTCCTCAGAATTACGAGTTTATATCTTGCAGTTGTGACTTTTTTCTTAGAATTGCAAGTTTATACCTCACAATTCTGACTTTTTACACGCAATTGTGAGTTAAGACAGAATTGCGAGATACAAACTTAAGTTAAAAAAGTCAGAAAGCTGTGAGATAAAATTACCTTTTTTTAATATACAGTGGTAGAAACGGGCTTCCATGTATCTGTTCCTTTAATTTATATGGACAAACACACAAATGCATGAAACTTCATCTAATTTGATAATTGACTCTTTTTTGGTCAATTGGTTCTTTTTTTACACTTATAGTACACTTGTAGTACTTGTACTATTTCAGTCTATCTAAAAAGATAGACTGAAATAGTAAAACAGGAAGCACTTGACATTGAACAGTGATCAAGATTCAGTTGTAGATGATGAGAGAGATTTGGAAAGGTTGTTGGCTTGTCAGGCTGTCCATCAGCAAAGACAAAGGTCAAGACAACGCCAATGACCGAACCCTATCAGATCTTGAGAGTCACTCAGTGTTTGTTGGTATACTAGGAAAGTTCTATATCTGCGGTTCCAAGAAGAACCTTTAACACTGTGGAACCATTCCATTGCACAATGTTCAATGTTCTTTTTCAAAACATTCTTTACACAAAAAAAAAAAAAAAACTGAAAAGTCCTTTGCAGAACTCAAAATGGCTCTTCTATTGCATTGCCTTGAAAGCTTTCAGCACTACTTTGACTCCTTTAAAATCACTTGCAGTAGCTTTTAAAACTCTGTCTACCTGCTGCATCTTTTCAGCCGAAGCATAGCGCATTGACCGATGACCATTGATCTCTCCCTCTTCCACTAATCTTTCTCTGTTTGTATTGGTGGACCTTCCATGGCCTCTTGTCTTGCTCCGAATCCTTCATGCTGCTAATTACGGCCAAGCAATTCACTTATCAGAGAAGCACTTTGCCATAAATTAATAGCAGCCCTGAAAACAAATCTCATCTGACTCTCTGGGTGACCGAAGCGTTTGTTTGAATTTCCTGTATCTGATTCCTCACCGCCTGTGAAATTTAATTAAATATGCCTTGTCACATTTCACATTGTTCTCTTAGCGTCCTCTTTCTATCTCTTTCTCTCGGTGGTATCTCTCTCTCTTTCACAGCTCTCTTGGGTGTCTAAGACCATCACACAAAAGCTGTGTTCACACCTGGTATTAAAGAGAAAGTTCACTTCAGAACTAATATTCTGTCATCGTTTACTCATCCTCATGTTGTTTCAAACCTTTATGACTTTCTGGGGTCTCATTTTGTTTCACATACATTTTTAAAAATGAAGATTCTAAAACCTGGAACCTTTCCAAAAATGTGAATATCATTAGAACCTTTTGTTCAATGGAAGTGTTCCTTTGATTCATGGAAACATCAATGCCAAAGATGAACCTAACGTTCTTTAAAATATCTTATTATCTGTTCAGTCGAAGAAAGAAAATCATGCAGGTTTCGAACAGCGCTCAAATGATGACAGAAATGTCACTTTTGGGTGACCTTGCTCTTTAATTCCAGGTGAAAATGGGCCAAACTGAAAACAGAAGAAAGGCCCCAGAACTGTTAGCAATGGCAGGTGTGAGCTGTCATTGCAGAACTCTTTTCAATTCTAAAGACTGAAGCTGGTTGACTGTAGAGTTGTCAATGCGCACACCTGAGTTCTTGGCAACACTCTCCATGTCAAATCTGTCTAAGGTGAGGTTTGCACAGAACAACTGCCTTGGGCTCCATCAGGATTGTGTGGGAGTATATATTTTTTTTCTCTTTCACATCTAATTTACACCCTCTCACATTTTGCTTCGACGTCTACTTAGATGACTAAAAGTGAGTTTTGAAAAAGGAAGGTGGAGGGGTAAATAAACTTTCTTCATTTGACAAAGAAAGCTAATTGCCAAGAACGCTCTTCAGGGACGTGACATTTGGTTTTCCTCAGGTGTTCTGTTCCTGATTTATACTTTTCTTGACTTTTTAACAGGCATATGTCTCACCCTGCAGGTGGCTGTCTAAATGTTTATAATATGATCTGCTTTTACATGCCTGACTAATTAATCTCCAGGCTGCGATAACCGCGAGTTCACCGTTTTAGCGTGGAACGTGCCGTTTAGATGTGATATTTAGAATTCATGTGGGAATTTTTTATTTATTTATTTTTTTCAAGTTGACTGGTTCAAATGAGTTTCTTCTCTTGCAGGGAGAGTGAGTTTGAATGGGCTGGTAAGAGCGACATGCGTTAAATGCAAATTGATTGCAAAGGCGTCTTCATGGAGCTTTATCCAGTCTGACTACCCCAAGCAGACACTTTGAAGAGCTTAAAATGACCCTAGCCTGAACCCTCAGAAACTCCTTTTAGCCGCCTCACTGTCCTCCGCTCTGTCTCTCTTTGTATGCTTTTCCACCTCCTACCCTGCTGGCTTCATTTGTGTTGGTGTGAAGCTGGCATCCCCCAAGGTTCCGTCTTGGGCCACTTTTTCTTGTGCGTGTGTCTTTCAGTATTTGGCTAGTAAAGCTCATGATGTGTCCCAGCATCTGCTCAGCAGCTCAGAAGTAAACACAGACAGAGGGTCCAAATGAGCGGGAAAGCAGAGATTGTACTCAGGGGCCGCTATGTGCATCAGTTTGGCTTTGCCTACAGATGCGGACATACACTTGTTTATACTGCGGGCATCTTTCTCGGCGCAGGCTGAGCGGGCAGCAGGCCACTCCATCACTCCCCATGTTGGCGAAAACAGCTGGAAAGCACAAGCGCACACACATCTGTTGGACTTGGACTGATGTGACCGAGATGGCTCGCTCTGATTGGTTATCAGAGGGAACCATCAGTCCTCTGATTCACCCTGTGCTCAGAAGTGTGTGTGAGATGAAAGCAAGAGGATGTTGTGTGTAAGAAAGAAGGAGATGAGATACGTGTGCCTGCGTGAGAGCGTGTTCAAAAACTGATAACTTGGCCTGCTTTTGTTTACATTGCAGCTTGAATCACAAACATAAACATTCTTCCTGTGGTTGAAAATACTCTAAAACTGTATTTTGTTTTACTCCATATATTATTATATATTATATTAATTAAAATGTGTTTTGATATTTAACAATAACTGAAACTGTCCTTGTTTTTGAGAGCCTGAAATTCTGAAACAATTATAATGAGTACTATTGTAGCACAATATTACTGTGAATTCTATGTTTTAATTATTTGTTCTTGTTTTAGAGTGTTATCGAAATAGCACATTCACAACATGACTTGCACATTCTGATAAGCGTGTAACTTCAGGTTCACTTGTGGATTCACAAAATTTTGTGTGGATGTAATTTGTTATGTTAAATTTATTTTGTGTATATACACTTGATTTGCAAGTGATTTTTTATGTTTTTTTAAGAAATTTCTTATGCTCACCAAGGCTTTATCTGTTTGAAGAAAAATACAGAAATAACTGTAATTTTGTGAAATATTTTTGGAATTTAAAATAACAGCTTTCTATTTTAATATACTTTAAAATATTATTATTTTTATGAAGCAAAGCTGAATTTTCAGCACCATTACTCCAGTCTTCAGTTTCACATGATCCTTCAGAAATCAGTCTAATATGCTGATTTATAATCAGTGTTGGAAACATTTGTGCTGCTTAATATTTTTTTGGGACCTGTGATACTTTGATAAATAAAAAGAACAGTGTTATTTTTCGTTTTTTTCTTTTTTTTTCTTTTTCTTTTTTGAAGAAATTAATATTTTCATTCTGCAAGGATCTGTTAAATGGATAAAAAGTAATAGTAAAGATTTAAATTGTTAGAAAAGATTTCTATTTTGAATAAACGCTGCTCTTTTTAACTTTTTATTCACCAAATAATCAAAGAAAAAAGCATCACAGGTTACAAAAAATATTAAGCAGCACAACTGTTTCCAACAATGATAATAAAAGTAATAAATCAGCATATTAAAATGATTTCTGAAGTATCATGTGACACTGAGGACTGGAGTAATAGCTGATGAAAATTCAGCGCTGCATCACAGAAATAAATTATATTTAAAAGTATATTAATTTAGGAAACCAATATTAGAAATCGCAATAATATTTCACAATAGTATTGTTTTTTCTGAGACTAAAAAACATTAAAATCTTACTGATCCCAAACTTCTGAATGCCAGTGTATGTGTGTCCCTGATGTTATTGACAGTTATTTGTATTATTTGAGTTTTTCTAGACGTTAAAAAAAGATAGCGTCTTGCTCTTTAATATCTTGCGGTGTTATATTTTTCCTGTCCTAATTTCATAATAGTATTTTATTATTAAAATCATTTAGTTATCATCATGATGAGCATTTTTTCTTTTACCTTTTTACATATTCACTTCCTTAACAATAGGTTGCTGTGAAAAAAGGTCAACTTTGTACAAAGGTCAACTGTTCAGACACCGCATTCAGACTAAGTGCCACGCATCCTGTGTAAATGGCCCTTAATAAAGAGAAATCTAAGCTCGGGAGTGGAAGAATTTTGAGAAGGAGACACAAATGGGTATGAAGCTTATGAGATTCTGCGATAAAGTGTGTATATTTTCCAGAATGAGAGAGAAAGTGTGCGATAAAGAGAGATTGAATAATCCTGTCTCATGAGAGTAGAGGCCGGTAATGAAAGAGAGAGAGAAAGCAGAGAGGGGGAGGGTTATACTGCAGAGAATTCACATCGCATAGTCATAAGAAATACTTTGCCTTGCCATAGATGTGTATTGATCATGGCAGTGAGAAACAAGCGCCCAGATCAGACCGAGCAAGAGAGAAACTAAAATATCCTCCGCTTACGCAACCCCAAGCCGCTCTTACTCACAAACTTACACCATCCTTCAGCGGATTTAAATAAGCTCTGCATCTTTAATGGCAAATTAGACACAGTTACCCAGAATTCCCTTGCTATCTGTCTCCGTTTTGTGCACGGGTTTGGACACCCCATATAACACGTAGCATTTCATTTCCACCCCATTAACTTAAGAGAAAAAAACAGTGGGTTTCAACATCGAGCGTCAAGTCACGCCGCAGCTGCACGCACTGAGCGAAGACGAGTCAAATTAAATAAAGGCCGACTGTCGTCTTTGGCATCTTTCTCTACTCTCGTCATCATGTTAAAATACTGGCGCTCTGGCATGCTGTTGCTTCTTGGTTCATGGACCAGTGCGCTTCTAGCCTGCAGATATAATTGTTTTAATTTGTAAACTGTATGCTCATTCCATTAGGGAGAGCAAGGAGAACCAGACTGCCTTGATCTATCCAGCACACAGGGAGAGAGACGGATGGACCGTGGTAATGGAGTAGCAAACAATGAGTTAGGAGAGAGTTAGTCTGCACGACATCAGGCTGTTTGGCTTGCTAGAAAACTCCACCTGTCCATATTATACCTTTTTCTCTCTAGTGGTGTTTTGTTTGTGAATGAATCTTTAAAGTGAATGAATCCTTCCAGTGTTATCCACTGACTCGT
This sequence comes from Cirrhinus mrigala, assembly GCA_036247105.1. Classification (NCBI taxonomy): domain Eukaryota; kingdom Metazoa; phylum Chordata; class Actinopteri; order Cypriniformes; family Cyprinidae; genus Cirrhinus; species Cirrhinus mrigala. The sequence continues at coordinate 7,119,639 of CM070018.1, forward strand.
TGTTCAGAACAAAAGCAGAATTATTAAATCATAACTGTGTGTGCATGACTTATTTAAATTACAACTGAATAAATTTACACGTTTACTTTTAGCCTGTTATTGTCTTAATTTTCTAGCTTATAGGTACATGCACTTTCAACAATTCATACAATTACGTAAAAATGTTTGTTTTTGCATGTGAGGAAAACGCTTATGATGCTTAAATGTTTTACTGAAGTCTAACAGTCATTTTATAGAAAGCCAAATTAATATTTTAATCATAATAAGACTTGTTTCAGCAGTAAACAACTCTGCTTCTGATCAGTGATTCAGACATTTCTCATCAGCTCTTGGTATAAATACATAATGTCACAGAATGATTCCGGATGAATGAATATGTTATATGCAATATTCATTTCAAATATGTAATTGTTTAGTGGTTGTTTTTCAAAATTATTTCCATTGACAAATTAGAATCAGTTATTCCAGGAAGAAGTGCACAAATGCATACAAATATGCCAGATATACTTCATTTATACTAAATTTATGCTACAGATAGACTAGAGAACATTGTTGATTTATAGATGCAAACATTTTAATAAAGCATAATAAGAATTGTTTTGGTCATGAACAACTCAATGAATCAACTTGGTGACTCATTCTTTTGAAATCCAACTATTGAATGATTGTGATTTCTTTTTTTTTTTTTTGGCTTTTAAATTGAAATGTTCTGCATGAGGTTAATAAAATGATCAGTTTAGAGGTTGTTATTCAACATTATTGACTGCATAATACTGCCATTGAAAAATCCAAATAAAAAAATCCAGAATGTCAAGTAATAAGTACACATATGTATGCAAATATGCTAGACATATACTGGATTTGTACTCAATTTGTAATAAAAAATACACTAGATTTGTAGATTTTAGATTTGTAGACACACAGCACATTTAATACATCATAATAAGACTTAGCTATGCTGCCACTGACCAATCAGAATCAATTATTCCAGAAATAATGATTGCACATATGGACACAAATACAGTTGAGGTCAAACGTTTATATCCCCCTTTCAGAATCTGCATTTTTATAATAGTTCTTAAAAATAACCCCGTTCAAAAGTTTACATCCCCTTGGTTCTTAATACTGTGTTGTTATCTGAATAATCCACAGCTGTGTTTTTTTTGTTTAGTGATAGTTGTTCATGAGTTCCTTATTTGTCCTGAAAAGTTAAACTGCCTTTTCTTCAGAAAAATCCTTCAGATCCCACAAATTCTTTGGTCTTCCAGCATTTTTGTGTATTTGAACCCTTTCCAACAATGACTGTATGGTTTTGAGATCCATTTTTTGAAACTGAGGACAACTGAGGGACTCATATGCAACTATTACAGAAGGTTAAAATGCACACTAATGCTCCAGAAGGAAAAACAATGCACTAAGAGCCAGGGGGTGAAAACTTTTGAATAAAATGGAGATGTGTACATTTTACTTATTTTGCCTAAATATTCAATTTTTTCATTTAGTACCCTTTAGAGGCTACAGAAGATAGTTACATGTTTACCAGAAGTTAAATGTTTACCAGAAGTTTTTTTTTTTTTTTCCTTGCATCAGTGAGCATTTAAACCTTCTGTAATAGTTGCATATGAGTCCCTCAGTTGTCCTCAACATCAAAAGATGGATCTTAAAACCATACAGTCATTGTTGGAAAGGGTTCAAATACGCAGAAATGCTGAAAAACTAAAGAATTTTTCAGACTTAGAAGAATAGTGAGCAGTTTAACTGTTCAGGACAAACAAGGGACTCATGAAAAACTATCACTAAACAAAATAAAACATAGCTGTAGATCATTAAAGTAAGAACAGTAATAAGAATCAAGGAGATGTAAACTTTTGAACGGGGTCATTTTTATAAATTCATCTTGTGGTCTATATATAAACGTCTATTATGTGAAGAAACTTATTCAGGTCAGTACTGAATAAACAATAACATGCATTTTGTATGATCCCTCTTATTTTGGTAAAATAATTAACATTTTGCAGATTCTGAAAGGGGGATGTAAACTTTTGACCTCAAATGTATACTAGATATACTTGATTTCTGCTTGATACACAGTAGAAATAGACTATAAAATGAGTTTGTCCTTGGAAAACATGCCCTGACAATGCTAAGGTGTTCTGGTGGGTTGCCAGGTTGTTGTAAGGTGGTTGCTTGAGTGTTGTGCATGGTTGTTAGGTGTTGTTCAGATGTCTGTTTCGTTCCTTTTCCATCAATATGAAATCTAACCTCTCTCTTTTGTTACTCTCAGCCCCAATTACAAGATGTCTCTTTTCCTTTCCACACCTCCCCTTTTTTGCTTCATCTATCATGTTGAGAGCCAAATTGCCCTTAAATAAGATGATAATTGAGAGAAGTGGGATCCCAGTGACAGCCTGAATGGTGAAAATAGTGTATGGTGAACCTGCCGAGAAAATAAAGGCACAACAAGCTCTGACACGGTTCTGACAGTCTCCATCAGGATGCGCATGTACACTTAACAATGAAGCGGAAGCAGGCCGTCACCAAAATTACAGCATATCCCCAGGCAGAGCACACAACTGAATTTTGCATTTAGACGGCTCTTTAGAACACGCAAGACGCCCCTTTTAATATTCAACACATAGCTGAACACACACAGATACACTCTCCATAAAACAGACGTCTGACTAAATACTTTCCCTGCCACCAGTCGCTAAATGGATCCGTGCCGAATCCCAAACGCACCGGCAGAAGGGCGATAAAGCGAGCGGACCGCTTGGAAGCAGTTGTTTACATGTGCCCACCAACTGTTAACTTTCCCTTTTGTTTCCTCTTAAAACACAGCAGCAACTTCATCCCTTATTCATACATTAAAAGGACAGAAAAAGATATAGGAAAAGAACCAGAGAGTGTGGGCACCTCTGTGGGCATTCTGCCCAGTCCTTTGAAGCTATTGCTCTTAATCACAGATGCCATGCTCTCCAACGGATAAAGGAATACCTGAGAAAAAAGCTCCTTGGCTGTATCAGTTCTTTCTAAAAGCCTTTCTGCATGGACCATTATATCAACCAAGGTCACAGACCTAGACCGCCCAAACATTTTGCCAGCGTGGAGACTGTGTCCATTCCGAATGAGAGGTATTACAGTTGATTCATCTTCCCAGAAGCGTCATGCCCGTTCAAGCCGAAAGGCCACATGCCCCCTGGATTTTAAATGTAACTTCGAAAAGAACTAAATGGAGCTACATGACTGTTGTAGGTTTAAAAATGTTGCATCATGTACTCTCCTAAGCGGGCAGGGCAAACTGAGACAGAAGAAAAGGAATTGTTGAATAAAATTATAAAAAAAAAATTTCACAAGCTATTCTGGTAGCTTCATAACATTACAGTTGAACCACTAATTTCACATGGACTATTTTAGCAATGTCCTTACTAACTTTTTGGGCCTTGAGCGTGATAGTTGCGTTGCTGTCTATGCAGAGTCGGAGAGCTCTTGGATTTCATCAAAAATATCTTCATTTGTGTTCTGAAGATGAACGAAAGTCTTACGGGTGTGAGTAATTAATGACAGAAATTTCATTTTAAGGTGAACTATCCCTTTAATTATACTTAGCAAAGGCCCTGGCTAACAAAAAAAAAATGTAAAAACCTTTAAAAAATAATTAAATAATATAGCTATTATCGGGGTTCAAGCGCTTTAAGGCATTCAGGCACAGATGAAAAAAAAAAACATTATTTAGCAAGCTTTTAAGCACCTAAATCAGTGGTTTTAAAAAGCATTTTTGGCAAATCCAGGTAATTTACCATAGTGATATTATGTTTTTTAATGGTTATGACTGTTATAGCGCCAGCTGTGGTCCAGTCTCTTTAAAACTTTGCATGCTTGTTCAGAATCACATGTGCTCACCAGGTTTAATGAAGTTTTGAGTTTTCCTTTAGGCTTTATAGGATTCTGGGTACATTTGAACAAGCCCCTTTTCTAAACGACCCCATTATAGCCTCCCAAAGGGTAAATTTCAACTTTTTTTATATAATTATTGACTTAGAGAGTCCAGAGAATTGTACTGCAGTGTTTTTTTGTTTTGTTTTTTTTTCAGATGGAGCAAAAGTAGTTACTAGTTTGCAAAAATAGGTTTTTGCCATCTCAATCATTTAACAAATGATTTGATTGACGGTAGTGATTCTAGAAGCAAAGTTGTTCGGAATGAGGAGTTTTATTGTATGATAAGAATACAATTATTTACGCCCTTGAAAAATGCGATACCACCCCCCAGTGGCCAATTCCTTTCAAATTTCTTTCAGATCTTTGGAGCCGTGAGTCGAACAGGCCCTCCGAGTTTTATTCCGATTGGCCTGTCAACCTTGTCAAAAAGGTGGTAAAACTTTGTCGGCCAATGGCGGCTATGTTTTTTGAGAAACACAAATGTCCTTATAGACACTTTGGACCAAAACAGTGCACACAGATTTTCATGTTGAAAGGAAAAATTGTTGTGCCGTTATTGCTATTTTTGTTTTTTTTCCTCTAATAGCACCATCAAGTGGCCAAGCTAAGTAATTTTTTTCCTGCGACCTCAGATTGAGCTCTTATATAAGTGTTCTAAGTTTGGCGAATATATTTCATTCCATTCAGGACTTATGACTTATTTTACTAAAAGTGGCCCTGCCCTTTTCGAATGCTTTGGCGTCTCTTTGCGACGATGAGTTGAAAGTTCGACTTTTTTTGATAATTATTGATATTCGCTCTCCGGAGAGTCTTTCCACGCTGGTTTGGTTCCGATTGGGAGCGAAAAACCTACGACTAGTAGGTTTTTCAAAAAATTTCACCAGGCTCACAATCGAATCTGAGGTGTGCATTAAGACACTTGAGCCTGTGACTGATGGTTGAGGAGTTATGAGCGATTTCGTACTTTTGTCCGCTGTAGCGCCACTGTCAGGCTGCTTGGGGCGAGCTTTGGTCACATTGTTGGCGGTGTGAGTACTACCATCCCTCCAAGTTTCAAGTCTTTACAACTTACAGTTTGGCCTTCACAATTAGTTTTACGTGGAGGTTGCTGATTCGTGACCATTATAACAATTACAATAGGGTTTAAGCACTACGTGCTTGAACCCCTAATTAAAAAAAATAAAATGTAATGCATGTGTGTGCATGTAATGTATCATGTTTAAGGGCTTTTTATTTTATTTTAGTGAGCCAGGACTTTCAGTGAGTGCCCTCAAAAACATAAAAATAGGTGCATGACGCCCCTGCATCTGCCTATATGCTTTTGCATGCTGTGTATAATCGTAATAAATGAAACTGAACAGGCGTTTAGCATGAGCAGTGTAGTTGGAGGAGAAGAGCTTTGGCGCAGCAGATATTAGAGTCTTTCATGAATGAAGGGATGACAAAACCGACAAAGAAAGATCGTCAGCCAGAGGGAGTTTGTGAAAGGAAAAGGCAGAGTTTGATAGGGAGATTTTGCCTTTGTATAAAGCTTTATCATCGCATTTACAGCAACAGCTGCCAAGCCTCCGTGACATATGAGACCGGCCACAATGACTTTCAAAGCAAATACTCGGATTCATTATTTATTTTAGAGGGAATATTGAAATCCCATTCATTTATTCTCCATTGGCGTAATGGATGGGGACTACAGCAGAAGGTAAAGCAGGCAGATTGGATGGGAAATTCTTGTACCTCGTCCCGGCATGGCACACTGGGTCATCTATTTTAGCGCAGCGCTGCAATTTTTCTCCCGAATGAGCTCGAGGTTGACACCCTAGTCACGAATATGATGCCACTGGAAAAAAAAAAAATATTGAAATATAACAGATCAAATAATGAACTCCATGGGCTGGATCAAAAATGCTTAGGGAAGAAAAACTGCACGTTTCTCAATTCTGTGAAGTTTTTATGATTCTTTTGTGCATTCGGAAAAAGCTCCCACCTCGGCTTCTCCTCATATCCATTTTACAACTGGGTTAAGATGAAACACGCATGGAATAACTGAATATGTATGACTTTCTTTATGTATGGGAATGCAAATAAACCGTATTTGTTTTCCTTTAGGTGTGTAATATCTGCATGACGGGTCCGATGTGAAATAATCAATTTCTGAGGCAGAGACAGAGGGAGAACGGCAGAGAGATGCGGTGCATGAATTATGCATAAAAACAAAAGGAAAGGAGTTCATTCTCTTCTTGTTAGAGGTGCTCTTCTCATTGGTAGAGACTCGCTGCCGTATCAGATAGATTAATCCGCTACTGCGAGAAAAAGAGAGCCACGCTGCTGATTGAAGATGATGATTTGACAACCTGATGGAAAGAGAAATGAACTGAAAGTTTGTGATTGGATGGGTCTCACCGGAAAAGAATAGAAAGAAAAAAAAAGGAAAGAAGCTCTTTGAGCTGCCATCCATTAGAGGTGGACCCGTCTCTATTCTGAAGCTTGTCTGCTTGTAGAAGTTTGGTGTGTAAGTGTGTGTGTGATTGCGTTTGATGTTTGTGGGTCCGTGTGTATATATGTGGGAGCATATGCATGGTTTAGAGCTTAGGTAGTTAGAAAAAGAGAGATATTGAGAGCTCTGTTTATGATGTAGGTGGTTCTCAAAGTAAGCAGAAGATGAAAGAAACTCCCCTTCCATCAAGAACTATCTCTCTCTTTCTCCCCACACACGTGCTCTGTTTCTCATCTCTGCCATACTCTGCATTTCAATTCAATGGGAAAACCAAAATTGAGCCTGTTTACTTTCCTAATGCACATTCCTGGTTTTATTGTGCACGTTTCATTGATTGGTCTTTGTAATCTTTCATTCAGACATTCAGATGTCACTAAAGAGTTTTTCAACCCTTCCCACTTCCAACATTTGTATTTTACATTAAATATTCTGTTGGACTCGGAAATACATCGCATCATAAAGAAAAGTGAGCTGCGAGCATGTTGTCATGTTGACTAGCTGATAAAGCTTTAGAGCAATCGGCCAATGTTTGGTGGTTCCAATCCAAAATTAAGCAAATAATGTGTAAACCAACTCATTTGCTGTCATTAAATTTTCATTTATTCACTTGGCTGAACCTTTTAGTGAGTTTTCAGACATTTTAGTGATGTTTGAGTAAATATTGCATAAAATAACTTAGCAATTACAATTATTCTGGCATTTAAATTTACATTTCTTCACTTAACAAAGGCTTTTAGTAAGTTCCAAGACAATTTTCAGTCACATTTCAGTATATTTTTTGTTAGATAACATAAGCATTCCCATTTTTGCAATTACATTAACATTTATTCATTTGGCAGACACTTTTAGGTCTTCATTTAGACATTTCATGCATTTTGAGTCAGTTTTCTAATACATTTTTGGTGTTTTTTATATGACTTTGTATGAAAATAAATACATCGCATCATGAGGTAAAATGAATTGTGAGCACATTGTCGTGTTGACTAGCTGATAAAGCTTTAGAGTAATCACCAATGTTTGTTGGTTCCAATCCAAAATTAGGCAAATAATGTGTAAACCAACTCATCTGCTGTCATTAAATTTTCATTTATTTACTTGGCGGATCTTCTTAGTGAGTTTTTAGACATTTTTTGTGATGTTTGAGTAAATATTGCGTAAAATAGCTTAAGCAATTCCAATTATTCTGGCATTTAAATTTACATTTATTCAGTTTTCAAAGGCTTTTAGTGAGTTTCAAGACAATTTTCAGTGACATTTGAGTATATTTTGTGTAAAATAACGTAAGCGATCCCATTTTTGCAGTTACATCAACACTTATTGATTTGGCAGATACTTCTAGCGATTTATTTAGATATTTTTATGTATTTTGATTTGGATTTTCAATACATTTTTGGTGTTTTTTTTAAATATGATTTTGTGTGATAATAAATACATAGCATCATGAGGTAGAGTCGCGAGCACATTTTCGTGTTGACTGGCAGATAGAGCTTTAGAGCAATCAGCAAATGTTTGTTGGTTTCAATCCAAAATTAAGCAAATAATGTGTAAACCAACTCATTTGCTATCATTAAGTTTTCATTTATTCACTTGGCTGATCCTTTTAGTGGGTTTTTAGACATGTTTGTGATGTTTGAGTAAATATTACGTAAAATAGCTTAAGCCATTCCAATTATTATAGCATTTAAATGTACATTTCTTCACTTTGCAAAGGCTTTTAGTGAGTTTCAAGACACTTTTCAGTGACATCTGAGTATATTTTGTGTAAAATAACGTAAGCAATCCCATTTTTGCAATTAAATTAACATGTATTGATTTGGCAGATACTTTTAGTGATTTATTGAAAAAAAATTCATGTATTTTGAGTGTGATTTCTAATACATTTTTGGTGTTTTTTTTATATTATTTTGTATGAAAATAAATGCATCGGATCATGAGGTAAAGTGAGTTGCGAGCATGTTTTCGTGTTGACTAGCTGATAAAGCTTCAGAGCAATCGGCCAGTGTTTGTTGGTTCCAATCCAAAATGAAGCAAATAATGTGTAAACCAACTCATAGGCTGGATTAAATTTTCATTTATTTATTTGGCTGATCCTTTTAGTGAGTTTTTAGACATTTTAGTGATGTTCAAATAAATATTGTGTAAAATAGCTTAAGCAATTCCAATTATTCTGGCATTTAAATTTACATTTCTCCACTTTGCAAGGCTTTTAGTGAGTTTCAAGACAATTTTCAGTGACATTTGAATATATTTTGTGTAAAATAACAAGCAATTACATTAACATTTATTAATTTGGCAGATACTTTTAGTGATTTATTTAGACATTTCATGTATTTTTTAATACATTTAGGTATTTTATATGATTTTGTATGAAAATAAATGAAGTCTCTTTTACTGTCATTAAATTTACATTGCTTTACAGATGCTTTCAGGGATTTATTTAGACTTATGCATGTGTGTGTGTGACTTTTGAACCTATTTTGAATAAAAATGATTTAAGCTGTTTCTTTGCTGGCATTAATTTTACATTTATTCACTTGGCAGATGATTTTACAGTGAATTCCAGGTATTTTGTCCATTTGTGTGTTCAGTAGGACTTGAACCTTTGCACCCAGCTGAGATGCAATCAGTTGTACTGTGTGTATACAGCCAACATATTCAGAATTGGCCATCCTGGTTTCTAGATATCAGCATTAGCCCTTAAATTCAGACTAAATTTGTAACGCACTTTTCTGACCTGCATGGAGCCCTGATCCTTTCCAAACCAATAGCTGTTTTTTTTTCTATTTTTACTTATTCAGTAGAGATACTTACCTATTCAAAAAAAAAAACATTGCAGGAAGGATGTTGTTATGGATTGGATTAGCTGAATGTTGCTTTATTAGGGTCTGATAGCTATCACTGATGTTCAGTCTTCAACCCTGGACACCGCTGAGGGTTTACGCCTCACCAGTAGTTATGCACTCTCCTAATAAGCATGTTGCGGTTTGGGTAAACAACAAACCGGGGGAGTATTTGTCTGGGATGCGGCTTTATTTCTTTTTAATAAGCAGCATGTGTTCAAACCAGTAAAATGCGTGGAGCAGATCTGTAATTGGGAGAAAATGTATTGTGCTGAGTCATTTGTGTGGCCACAGGGAGGGCCGGGTCTGTCTCGTTTTAATGACTATGGTAATGCGCGAGTAACGACAGCACTGAATGAGGGATTTAAATATTCTTTCTTTTTTTATTATTCACTTTTGTTTTGATGCCTCACTTTTGACAGGGAACAGGTAAGGCAATTATTTTATATTGCACACAGGGGTTTTGATTTGTGATTTAAGGTGATTTTGTTTTTTGTTTTTTTATAGGCTTATTTATAGAGGCCTGAAGCAGATAGATATTACCATGGAATTATAAAGCGATTTTGAATTATAAGCAAACAAATCTACTTTACACCCACACACAGTGGCTTATTTATTTATTTTGGTGTTTGCTTTTTATGCCTTTAATGAATAGGAGAGTGCAAAGAGCCTAGAAAAGTGTGGGAAAAGGAAGGGAATCTGTATGAATTTCTTTCATTTGTCGGACACAAAAGGAGATATTTTGAAAAATGTTGGAAACCAAACAGTTGATGGTAGCCATTGACTTCCATAGTATTTTTTTTACGGCTACAAAATATCTTCTTTTGTGTTCAGCAGATGAAAGAAGCTCATACAGGTTTGGTACAAGTAGAGGGTCAGTAAATGGTTGACTTTGTAATCTACAGGCATATTTTTAAGGCAACCCTGAGCGACCCCTCAGTTGGCCTTTTTGTTGACAGTTTCTCTTATTAATGAATTAAGTTGTATTGATTTTTGAGAAAATGTAAAAATGTCATTTACAGAAAATGAAAATCAATAAGGGCTTATAGTAGGACTGAGAAAAGAATATGAGAAAGCGAGAGTATGCTTTAAAGATGAATTGTTTTCCTCTCTGCTGTGGCATATTTATATAATTGTGATGTTCAAATGTTCATAACAATGACAATCAGCCAAACCAAAGCCCGGCTTATTTTTTAAAAAGTTTTAAATGTTTGAACCCCTTCGTGTTGATCTCGTTCGGCCATCGACTTTTTGCTCTTTGCCGATTGTTTTTTGATTACTTGCAGAAAGCGAAAGGTTTTCTAATGGAGAGGGTAATCTGTCAGTGCGGCTGAACCGCAATTGTGTTATTATTAAGATTTTTTTTCTTCTCTTCTTCATTCGGGAAACTTTTCACCAGCTCTGACTAAAGAAACCCATTTTGACTGGCAGCTACAAACTGAGTGAGAATCACTGCCAGGAATTAACCTTTTTTATTAAGTATTGATATTTACCCTCAGGAACTGAATTAATGTTTTATTTTTTTTAAAGACATTTTGTAATTGTTCTATCCATGTAAGAACACAGTTGTCAAGTATGTCAAATACTTTAATCGAATCAATTAACTGAAATAAATTCTGCTTTTATCACTCTGCTACTCTAGTTTTAGGCTCTTATCAGCTATAGGCTAGACCCTTTTAAAGCCGGTAAAACCAGCAAACAATCCTAGGCTGTTTTTTATTGCTGATTTTTTTTTTTTTTTTTTTGGCAGCAGGATAAAAAATGTTCTGCACTGACAACACAAATGTCACTCAACATGAAACTTAGCTAATTCAACAGAGTTTGAGCATGTTATTATAAGCCAACAATGTGACACTTTTAATAAAACTGACTGAAATATACGTATATTTTAACAGTATTTAATACATGTATTTATATCTACAGCCCATTTTCATTATATTAATTATGTATTATGTATTTTTAGACTGTTCTAATTAAATTTGAAGTATGTTTTTGCGGATAGTTTTAGTATCTAATGAAATTTATGTATATTTATAGTCTATTTTTAATAAAAAATCATTCAAACTTTTAGTATTGAATGTAATATATGTATATTTACAGTCAATTTCAGATTTAGATATATATATATATATACAGGGGTTGGACAATGAAACTGAAACACTCGCCAATATAGTATTGGAGGTCTCATGGCTATATTTGCACTGTCTGGTGCCCAATCTTCACTTATTGTACATTACACCAGTTAGAGCAGAGAGTAAAGTTTCATTATGTGCACCCAATGGTTCAAACATTGTACCTTGAAGGTAGTGCTCTGTATCAGGATAATAATGCACCAATACACACAGCAAGACTGGTGACAGACTGGTTTAATGAACATGAAAATTAAGTTGAACATCTCCCATGGCCTGCATAGTCACCAGATCTGAATATTATTGAGCCACTTTGGGGTGTTTTGGAGGAGCGAGTCAGGAAACGTTTTCCCACATCAGCATCACATAGTGACCTGGCCACTGTTCTGCAAGAGGAAAATGGCTCAAAATCCCTCTGGCTGCTTTGCAGGACTTGTATTTGTCACTCCCACGATGAAATGATATTGTATTAGCTGCAAAAGGAGGCCCAATATCATACTAATTGTGATCTAAAACCAGGTGTTTCAGTTTCATTGTCCAACCCCTGTATATATATATATATATATATATATATATATATATATATTATATATATATATTATTTTTTTTTTTTTTTTACATCCATTATATTAAATATTGAAGCATATTCATAATCGACATTCCTTTTGGTACATTATTCTAGGATTTATTTTATTTATTTATTTATTTTCTGTGGGTTAGGGTTTGCATTCTGGGAATGGATTCATTGTGAAGCACACATGTAATGTTGCCTTTGAATTTGAACAAAATGAGGAGTATGGTTCTTTGCTAGAGACGGTTCACGCTGGTCCCTGGGAAGAGTGATGGAGAGCTCAACACCGTGTTGAGGTGACAGTGAGCTGATGACATCTCTGAGAGTGATGCAACATACTGACATGCCCCTGTTTTTATATTTTTGGGTGTACTCATCTTTTTGTGCGGTAAGACAGAATAGTGGCAGCAAGTTATGTCTCTCTTGACCCTACATGAAAAGGCAGTCTCGCTTTTGAGGCCCACTGGTGAAGTCTCAGATTCCCCATCTTTTATACTTGAAGGTCTGCCCACATCTTAGGTGTTCCTTATTTGTCTCGCCAGGCTTGCACAGAATCTATTTGCAACGGTATCCTGCTTTGAAACGCTTCCATGATCCATCTCAGTTTTTTGGCCTGGCGTGGTGATCTGTCTGGCTAATCCGAGGCTCTGCTCTCTTGTCTCGTGGTGTTTTGCTGCGGATCGAGAGCACCAGGCTCGCGTTTATCCGCCAGATCGCTAGCGCTGACTCTGGATCAGCTGCGGCTTTCGCAAAGCTGCACAAATGAGCAGCGCCATGCTGTAGGGTTCGAAGGATCAACGCGAACGGGAAGGAGGAGCTGTCGTTCTTGTCGGAGACAATAAGTCACTCTGCCGAGAGGAGAGGGAGACTGAGGGAAATGGAGGGAAAACGGGAGCCGTCCTCGCTCGACTAGCGCTGGGGAAATAAATAGCATTGCTAATGACACCCATATCCACATTACGACTGTGATTATGAGCCATTTGTTTGCTTTATCATGAAGTCCTAAAGTCCCTCAGGCCGTAATGACTCAGAAATGCAAGAGCAGAATAAGAAGACCTTCTTTTCTCAGAGCTGTGTGATAGGCAGGCAAGAGGACTGGATTACAGTCTGTAAAAGAAATGCTATGAGCTCACTGGTGGAGGCCAGCAGGCTTGTGGATTGCAGGGTTGTACTGTATGATTATAACCCGGGAAAACCATCTGCATCCATGTTCAAGTTATAAAAAAAAAATAATAATAATACAGTGATCTGAGTTGGATGACGTGTTTCTATTAGAATAACTATGCAGTTCAAACTTGAAAAATTTTAATTTAGGAGCACTTCAAAAAACCTTAATTAAGGCCTAGACAAAAGCTATAAGAGTTTGTAACCAAAATACCAATAATAACAAGGGAAAATAATAAAATAAAATAAAATAAAATAAAATAAAATAAAATAAAATAAAATAAAATAAAATAAAATAATTTACTTCCTTTATGCAGGGCTTTTAATTATAATCAAGCAAGCCTAAAACACACTGAGACTCTTATTTTGAAATTTATAAAAGTATTTAAACATAACATATTTTTCTTAACATATATACATACATGTTTGTGTATTTATATATACATAATAAATATACACAGTACACACATATATATTATATAAACAAAAACTTTTATTTTGGATGCAATGATTAATCATTTCACAGCATTAGTATTTTTAGTCTGTTTCAGTTCAGGCTGAAGTATTTTATTGCTGATTTTTTTAGTATCTAATGAAATATATGCATATTTATAGTCTATATTTTTAATTAGATGTAAAATATATATATATATATATATATATATATATATATATATATATATATATATATATATATATATATTATTTTAACATTTGATTAAATAAATGTAGTCAAATATATTTATTTGTGATTTAGATTTAAAGTATTTTATTGATACTTTACAGTATTTAATTTTCAATATTTAGATATATCCATGATTTTAGTGTCTTTATGAACCAAATCGATTCATTTAGAAATGGTGAGTGTTCTGTTAGATATATAGTCCCCGATATATATATATATATTAAATGAAATATAAATATAATTAAAATGAAATATTGTTATTGTTATTTTTAAGTACTGAATGAAATATATTCATAGCCCATTTTTAGTTAGAATGAATTTTTTTTATTGCCATTTTTCAAGAATTATATTTATAGTACATTTTTTATGTTTATATTATTCATTATATTAAATATTAAAGTATATTCATAATTGTCATTCCGTCTATAAAATAAAATAAAATAAAATAATTTACTACCTTTATGCAGGAATATAATTATATTATTATAATTATAACCAGGCAAGCCTAAATACACAGAGACTCTTATTTTGAAATGTATATGCTTTACTATTGCCAGCTCATTCCAACATATCTACAACATAAAAAAAAAACATATCTACGACATATTACAATATAAATTCCATAAACTAAACATTGTCACAATTCATTAACAGTATATCAGTAAGCAATCTATTGACATAAATGTACAGTATTCATTAGTTGACAGCTGTTCAAAAACCAAATTTTTATTTTAAAACTGTCAGCGCTCATATCATAGCCTTTTGTAGTTTAATAAGCAGATTAGGCTGTATCATGATTCCTGACATTTGTTATAACATTTAGGATGTTAATTAAAATGTAAAGGTAAATATCTTACATTTTTTATGACCTTACAGGATTTTTTTTTTTTTTTTTTTTACACGTGCTCCAAATCCACAAAGGTAATAAAGGTTATTGTTTAGATTTTCGATCATTTGAGGGCAATAATAAGCATGCTAATGAAAACAATGGTAACAATGGCATGACTGATGATAATTATAATAATTATCAGCGGTAAATCAGCATCATTGTTTCAATTACAAAATCATGTCTAGGTTATTGGAGTGACGGTCACATAAATACAAGAATGAATGCACAGAGGAGATGCCCCGGCTAATATCCTTTCAGCATTTCCTGCGCGTGTTTCAGCTCAACTCTCGAGAGACGCCATTATCAATCATTAAAAAATGGCAGACTGCTTGGCACCTGATGCTTCCTGTGCAGATAAACAAACACGAGGGGGGTGGCCGGCTGCCCACATTTTCTATTTTCTCTGCTTTCTTTCACCCCCACATTCGTAAGACATCTGTTGATATGCGGTATGTAATAGATGGGAGGCTGTAAGGGATCATGGGAAGGCTAATTAATGTTTGTTTTGTTACTTTTAAACTCAATGTTCTCAGATAATCCTCAGTTTCTCCCGGCCACCTGCAGACCCCACAGTTCCTGTGACATTCAACACGCGCCCGGCTGTTTAAAACACTACAGGATGCTCTTCTCTTCTGTCATGCTGCTTTGGCTCGGTGTAGCTTGCATTGAAATATTGAGAATATAAAATGTGATTTGCAGTACCAGCACAAAGCAGCAAAACCGCATGTGTATAATTTGCTTCAAGTCGATATAGCCTCAAAATGACTGAGTTGCGATTGAGGAAAATTATTACGAAGAGACACCTGTGCATGCAGAACATCTACTCTTATGAACATTTAATGCCTGTTTAAATGAATTGAAAGACTGATTTGATCAACAGGGGAAAGGAATCATTTGATCAACCTCAAGCATCTTTTACCTTTGTACTGCATTTTCCTACTCACAGAGATGTCTGAATATTTAGTCTGAATATTTTATAGGTATTTTATATTTTATTTACTGCTGTACAGTGTTCAGAAATATAAGAACTGTTTAATATTCAAAATGTATACACTACTGTTCAAAAGACTGGGAAAGACTGAAAGAGTAACTCCGCTAAGGCTGATTTGAAGAAAAAAAATAAAAAGAAGAAGAAAAAACTTAATGTTTTTAGTTTCTAGTTAATAAATTTATCACCAAATTTAATAAAATATGTATTTGGGCGATATACATATAATGTATGTTGGTTCAATATTAAGTATTTTTTTATTTTACCCATAGCATTGACAATTACTTTGTGTTTTTTCCTCTGAATTTACTTGTTATATGTATTTGAGTAACATACAACAGTAGTGTTTTGTTCCTGAATGATTTAACGTTTTTGAACAAATTGATTTGGTTGAGTGAATGATTAATTGATTCATTTATTTTTGAAAGAATAAATTCGGTTGAGTGAACAATTAAATGACTCTTTGCCAGTTTCATTACTTAATGAATCAGTGTTTTTGTTTGTTTGTTTGTTTTTTTTATTGAATTTGGTTGTGTAAATGATTCATTGATCACTCAATAAGGTAGTAACTTGATTCTTTCTTGAACAAACTGCTATTTTTGAAAGAATCAATTCAGTTGAGTGAACAATTAAATGACTCTCTGTCACTTTCATTAATTAATGAATCAGTGTTTTTAAATCAAATTTAGTTGAGTGAATGATTCATTGATTCATTCATAAAAGCAGTAACTTCATTCATTCTTGAACAAATTGCCATTTTTGAAAGAACTGATTCAGTTGAGTGAACAATTAAATGACTCTTTGCTAGTTTCATTACTTAATGAATCAGCGTTCTTTAAATCCAATTTAGTTGAGTAGATGATTCACTGATTCACTCATAAAGGGGAGTAACTAGATTCATCCTTGAACAAATTGCTATTTTTGAAAGAATCAATTCGGTTGAGTGAACAATTAAGTGACTCTTTGCCTGTTTCATTACTTAATAAATCAGTGTTTTTTTTTTTTTTTTGTTGATCAAATTCGATTGAGTGAATGATTCATTGATTCACTCATAAACTTGATTCATTCTTGAGCAAATTGCTATTTTTAAAATAATTGATTTGGTTGAGTGAACAATTAAATGACTCTTTGCCAGTTTCATTACTTAATGAATCAGCGTTATTTATTTATTTAATTATTTATTTTTATTTAGTTGCGTAAATGATTCATTGATTCACTCATAAAGGCAGCAATTTGATTCATTATTGAACAAATTGCTGTTTTTGAAAGAATTAATTCAGTTGAGTGACCAATTAAAAGACTCTTTGCCAGTTTCATTACTTAATGAATCAGTGTTATTTTAAATCAAATTTGGTTGAGTGAATGATTCATTGTATTTTTTGAAGAATTGGTTGAGTGAACAATTAAATGACTCTTTGCCAGTTTCATTACTCAATGAATCAGCGTTTTTTTTTTTTTTTTTTTTTTTTTTTTTTCAAATTTGGTTGAGTGAATGATTCATTGATTCAAAGGCAGTAACTTGTTTTTTTTTTGTTCTTCATTCTTGCCTTTGCCTTCATATTCTCAGAGACATTTATGAGTCTTGCAATACTCTTGACATTAATATAGCTCAGTGCCACAAGTCATACATGATCATTCTGATGGCATGAATTCATATTGTCAAACATGACCTTTTATGTTGTCAGATACATGGCAGGGAGAGGACGCTGGAGGTTTATGTAAGATGATGTATGGTATTAAAAAATGAGGTAATGTTGAACATAGACTACCGTGGTGAAGAGTGCTGTCAAATATAAATGTGTTTTGCTGAGGCTGCACAATGTAGGCATATGCCTCAGCTCACAACATCTGAAGTGACATTGTGAATTTGACAAGCCCTCACTGTGTTATACATAATACATTCAATGGTTTCAGATGCCATTTACACTGTATCACTCAGTGTTATATCACCCTTCATAAAATACAACAACAAAGTATTGTGTTCAGCTAGCAGGAGTTCTTTTTTGCTCTTTTTTTAGTTGCAGGTGATCAGTCGATATCGGCCATGATTACATAAGCCAGGTGTCACATGAGGGACATAGGTGACAGTTTATGACAATAAGGTCCTGAGTTTGCGGGTGGCTATAGGGTGGGCCGTTCCCATTTATGAGGAATGAGCTGCCATTCAAGCACAGCGTATTGATTGGAGACCCTCGGATCAAGATTTATGAGATCTATCCATCTCCCACTTGATGTGGAAGTTGTCATCGCTCTGTCAAAGTTCCGCCCACTCCATTCCTGTGATTTGCGACCCTTGAGTTGTCGCATCATCAACTTGAAGGCTGTGCAACGAAATCAAGTATATTGGGCCGCTTGCAGATATACTGTAGTTAAGGTTAATTTTAGAGAAAAGGCAGCCCAACCTACATTTTAGCTATTTGATGTGGTTACTGCCTATTAAATGCCCTCAAATAAATTGTTCAGGTCTGATGACTTCCAAAAAATGCATGATTTATTTCTGTGGAACGAAGAGGGTGTGTGTGTGAGAGAGAGAGAAAGAGAGAGAGAGAGAGAGAGAGAGAGAGTTGGTATACACTTAAATTTTTATTATAACTCATTTTCATTCTACAAAAAAATGAATCATTTTTGGACATTTTTGTGTATGTGTGTATACACATACAGACATGCATTTTAAATCAGTATTAAATAATTTAGATTTTATGCACATATTGGCAAATGCTTATCACTGTTTTTGCTCTGAATTAAATGGTATGTGCAAAATTCAGCTGTTTTGTTAATAATTTAATGGTTTTGAACTGTAAGCACCACTCATTGGCCCAATGATGGAACCTAATGGCGTAGGTGAAGGTATAATGTGCGTCTTTTACTTGCGCTTCTGCAAAGTTCACAATTTGTTCGTATTTAGTTTCAATTTGATTCTAGCTCCACCTGTTTTGTTAGGTCCTGAACTTTTGTTTCATTGGGAGACCAGATTGGCCTTACAGAACAAACTGATTCAGTTGAATTTCCATTAACTAATTGATTTGCCTGCTCGAACACAGTAACTTAATTCAGTTTTAAATGATTCAATTTTTGAATTAATCGATTTGGTTCAGTGCACGTTTAGATGACTCACTCAAACAAAATTTCCATTTTCATTCCTTAGTGATTCATTATTTACAAACAAATCGAATTTGGTTAAATGAATCATTCACTGACTTAATCATAAAGACTTGTTTCTTTATAACTTGTTTCTTTCCTGAATAATTCAGCATTTTTAATGAATCGATTCAGTTGAGTGAGTGATTAAATGGCTTTCCCATAAAGACAGTAACTCTTCCTCATGAATAAGCATTTTTAAACTAATTGATTGATTTGAGTGAATAATTCAAAGATTTTTTTTTTTAATTATTGAATTTGGTTGAGTGAATGATTAATTGATTCACTCATAAAGGCAGTAACGTGATTCTTTTACAAATTGCTATTTTTGAAAGAATCGATTCAGTTGAATGAACAATGAAATGACTCTTTGCCAGTTTCATTCGTTTTTTTTTTTTTTTTAATCGAATTTGGTTGAGTGAATGATTCATTTATTCCCTCAGAAAGGCATCAACTAGATTCATTCTTGAACAAACTGCCATTTTCGAAAAGAATCAGTTCAGTTAAGTGAACAATTAAATTACTCTTTGTCAATTTCATTACTTAATGAATCAGTGTTTTTGTTTTTAATTTGGTTGAGTAAATGATTCACCCATAATGATTCACCCGTAAAGGCAGTAACTTGATTCATTCTTTAACAAATGGCTGTTTTGAAAGAATCGATTCGGTTGAGTGAGCATGGGGAGACCAGACTGGCCTTACAGAACAAACTGATTCAGTTGAATAATTGACTTTCTCGCTCATAAATCAGTAACTTGATTCAGTCCTGAATGACTCACCATTTCTGAATGAATCGATTTGGTTCATAAAGACAGTAACTTGATTTATTCCTCATGAATAAGCATTTTGAAACTGATTGATTTGAGTGAATAATTCATTGATTAGCCTGCAGAAAGAGTCACATTGACTTCTGATGCTTTCATAGGTCTTTTTGAGTTTGATATTGCTCCTGGTCTTCTTTCACTTTAACTGAATGGAAAGTTTTATTTTGTGTTATATAGATCTGGAATGACATAAGGTTGAGCAAATGATTATATACACTGTTTTCATTTTGGGGTTGAACTATTCCTACTGTTATCAAACAGTGATGACTGATAGGTTGATCTGGGGATGTCAAAAACCACGTCCTAGTTACATGATTAATGAAGTTCGGAGAGACATTCCATGGAATCCTTGAAGCGAAACTGAACTATATAGAGCCGACAACTGGGTCCGCATTGATTTATGACTAATTGATTGCATACTTTCCAGCAGTACAGTGCCAGGC
The DNA here is from genome assembly GCA_036247105.1 of Cirrhinus mrigala. Lineage (NCBI taxonomy): Eukaryota > Metazoa > Chordata > Actinopteri > Cypriniformes > Cyprinidae > Cirrhinus > Cirrhinus mrigala. The sequence goes on from CM070018.1 coordinate 7,139,740, forward strand.
CTCCATCTGCAAGTTTGGCGCCAGAGACTAATAGCTTCTCTCAACTCTGATCAAGGGAAAAGTTTTTCACTGTGTTGCCATTGCCTTGATTAAATCTCCCATTTGAAAAAAGCCTCTCGGTGGCATTGCGATATGGAAGCGGAGAACAAAATGAAAGGTTCCCATTTCTCACCGATGATTAGATTATTGAACCTGGCAAGGCTTGACCATCGCCAGCCTTGCCTTCTCGAACTCTTATCTCGCTCGCTCGCTCTCTTCCTCTCGTAAAAGATGAGTAATAAAACCCGTCTCGCTTGCCATTCATCGCTTAACACACATAAATAAATCAGCACAATGAAAACCAATAAATGTTTGGGGTAATCAGCGGCCTTTCCGGTAAACATCGCAAATTGATGCCGGCTCATTTTTATTCCTCTGCGGACCCGAGCGTTACATTCACTGCCGGAAGGGAGAGGCAGCGCTGATGAGACCGAGATGCATTTGGCACTCGACTGCCGGCAGTGTACTCGGCGATACAAAGGACTGATAAGTGGATTAGTTTCCTAGACCTGAGACTCTGTGTGTCAATAGAACTTTGCAGTAAAATGTGGATGGATGGGAGGCCTTTGAGTGCGTTCTGCAGTTATGACTTCAGGTCTGGGAATGTAAGGAGCTTAAATAAGGTCTGAGGCATTTTATTTTCTCTTGTAGCGGCCAGGCTTCGCTTGGACTTTTCCGTAGAATTGATTTCATGCCGTTTCACACACCTGTAAAACAGGCAGGTATTACCCGCCCGTGGCTACTTCAGATAGAGTTAAGTCAACTTAGACGGATATTCAGACCGCGTTCCGTTCGGGCTCTCAGAGACCCTATGGCCCTTTTCATATCTTAACAGTCAGGTTGATTCTTTGATACTGTGATTTTTCATAATTAATTACTAGAATTGACTATATGCAAAATGACTGAATTACATGCAAATCATTTAATTAAAATAATATAACATTTTTGTTTGGAGTTTCTGAGACAACAGATATAAAATAGCACTTTTTTATTTACTTTTTATTTATTTCTTTTTTATTTGTTTGTTTGTTTAAAGTGCTACAGTGTAATAATGAATAAGTACACTACCAGTCATAAGTTTTTTAATGTTTTATAAAGAAGTCTCTTCTGCACACCAAGCCTGCATTTATTTGATTCAAACTACAGCAAAAGCAGTAATAATGTGAAATATTTTTACTATTTAAAATAGCTGCTTTCTATTTGAATATATTTTAAGATGTAATTTATTCCTGTGAACAAAGCAACATTTTCAGCATCATTACTCCAGTCTTCAGTGTCACATGATCCTTCAGAAATCCTTCTAATATTCTGATTTCCAGTTCAATCAACATTTATTATTAATTATTATTATTATTTTATTCAGCTAGGATGCTTTAAATTGATTAAAAGTCATGGTAAAGACATTTATAATGTTACAAAAGATTTCAATTTCAGATAAATGCTGTTCTTCTGAACTTTCTATTCATCAAAGAAACCTGAAGAAATTCTACTGAGCTGTTTTCAATAATAATAATAATAATAATAATAATAAAATGTTTTTTGAGCAGCAAATCAGAATATTACAATAATTTCTGAAGGATCATGTGACTGGAGTAATGATGCTAAAAAATCAGCTTTGAAATCAGAATTAAATTACATTTAAAGATGTATTCAAATAGAACGCAGGTATTTTAAATAGTAAAAATATTTCAAAATTTTACTGTTTTGCTGTATTTTGGATCAAATAAATGCAGGCTTGGTGAGCAGAGGAGACTTCTTTAAAAAACATCTAAAATCTTACTGTTCAAAATCTTTTGACTGGTAGTGTATTTATTAAAAAGTAAAGAAATAATGCATTTATTATGCCTTTATTTATTTGTTTTTATTATTTTAATAAATAAATAAGCATTCAGTGGTCTTGTTTATTTATTTATTTAGTTAGTTAGTTATTTAATTTAATGTCCTACATTCTAATAATGAATATGCATTTATTTTAAGAATGACAAAAACAGTGCATTAATTATGCATTTATTTGTTTTTTAAATTATTTTATTAAATAAATACATTCTGCATTCATTGATCTTTATATTTGCTTATTAATATAGTAGTTATTTATTTACATGATCTATTTAACTATTTATATTTGTTTACATGATCTACATCAAATTAATACATATGCATTTATTTAAAAATAAATAAATTATGAATTAATTTAGGAATTTATTTCATACCTGCAACTCAATTAATGAAGTTAATGTGAAGTTAACCTCGCATAAGGCGTTGAAACTCATCAGAAACACTGTGCACTTTGGGTTGTTTCAGTGACATTCCTGTTATAATATTGTAGTGCATTTCTGTGTTATAAAAAATGTATCATGTGTATTGTATTGTGAGGTATACGTAAAGATTGTAAACTTTTTATTGGAAACAAGATCAAACAGAACAGCCATTAGAATCCAATGCTTTCTGTTGTATTGCAAACATTTTTTCAAAATCTGTATCTCTTTATGGCACCTTTTCAGAAAAACATTTCTCACGCCAGCATCCTGTCAGTTCAGGTCATTGCTAAATGTAGTTCGGGTCGTAACTGGTGTATCTAAAACAGCTCGCTGCGGACGCCAGAGGAATATGTAATAATTCGTCCACTGCAGTGCAGTACCGCTGGGTGCATTAACCTTCCAATAGACGAACGGAGAGTCCTGGGAGGCCCAGCCGAGCCGCTGGCCCGACTCCAGTCCGGAGAGATGGAGTCATCCGATCCATGTGCCGCCATCCACTCTCCGTAGCCACATGCATCTGCATAAACAAGCCCCGTAAGCTTCCTCTCTTTGACAAGGAGTTTATTAGAGCTCTGAATTCTCAAATGTCTCGCCCTCCTGCACAAGTACGTCTGGTGTCTGGCCCCCATCCCCCTGAGACTGTTCTTTGAAGCCTCCTCACCTTCATTACCCGATGGCTCAAGTGCCAGCTTTTAATGAGAGAGGGGGAGAGACAAAGAGAGAGGGAGAGAGCGCATATAAGAAATTCAACATGACAACAAACGAAGGCAGGGCGCAAACTAGGTTGCTTCCTTCTCCCCCTCACCCTCTTTTTGACAAATGTAATTTATGCATCCAGTTATTATAAATAGCATATTGATACCGCCACGCTGTTCCTGGCCTGTTTGTGAAGTCGCGTTGCTGTCGCAGTAAGTAGGCCGGTCACTGTACGTGAGCGACAGAGCGGACTCAGCTCAGGGACACAGAGTGCACAGAACCGCACGACATACCAAAATTCCCTGCCTTCATCTAAAGAGAGCAAATCTTAAAAAAAGGCGACCTCCACCGTCCCATTTTTCCAGATCTTCCAGGAATTAAGGAAGAGATGGTTTTGACATGCGGCCTGCTGGTTTGGTTTGCTGCTGCGGTCGCCTACTGTAAAGGATTGGAAAGTTCAATCAAGCTTTTTTCTTCCTTGTTTGCTTTTCACCTCATGTGACATCATATGACATCTTTTAATATATATGTGGATCAGTTGAAGTTCATGCTTCAGGTGGTATGAGGGATGTCTGTTCATGTGGAAAAGTATAGTGAAAATGGAAAGGGAAAAGTATTAGTGACATACAGTTTCAGTTTTTACATGCTCAGACAGTCAAACATTATAGCAAAGCAGATGGGTCATTCTTAAAATATCGTTCGTATGTTTTTTTTTTTTGTTGTTTTTTTTTTGAGTTATCCAAGTCTTTTAAAATCACACACACACACACATACACAAAAGGGTTTTACTATATTTTGTCTTTTTATTATTATTTAATTTTAATTCAATTTTGAATTATATATTTGTTTGTTTGTTTAATTTTAAAGTAAAATAAAAATGTAATAATTTAAATCTGTTTATTCATTTTTGAATATATTATTATTTATCTATGTATTAATTCATTCAATTGTTTAATTATAAATTGTAATTAAAATTTATTTATTATTATTATTATTATTTATTATTTTTTGAATAAATTATCATTTATCTATTTGTAAATATTTTGTATTAATTTGTAAGAAATGTAAGAAAAATGTAATAATTAAAATGTATTTATTATGTTTTGAATAAATGACCATTTATTTATATATTTATTTATTTAAATTTAAAATGTAATCAAAAATTTAATAAATGTATTTCTTAATTTTTGAATTAATTAAAGTGTATTTATTTTGAATATTTTTATTAGTTTTAAAATGTAATAAAATTTAAAGTTTACAATTAATTTATTTATTTTTTATAAATGACCATTTATTTCTTTATTTTTTGTAAATGTAATAAAATGTATAAATGTATAAATATGCTTTAAAAATGTATAAATGTATAAAATGTAATTAAAATGCAATAATTCAAATGTATTCAATTTTTAAATATTTTTTGTATTATATTTTTATTTGTTTTGAAATATAATAAAAATTTAATTTTTTAATAGCTGATAAATGTGTCATTGGAATAACATTTTGTTTGTTTGGTGCAACATTAAGTCATTAAAAATAGATTTTATGTTATAATTTATTTATTTTAGTCTGCTTAGGTACGTTTTTTAGATTATATTAATATCTTAGATTTTTTGTAATTAAAATGTAATGATATTCGTGTTACAACCCTTCCTTCATTAATTAGTAAAGAAACATTTTTAATGTTTAATAACAAAAGTCAAGATGTTCTTCATGATTAGTATTAATGTCAAGTGGAAATAAATTTATTGCCATTTGATTGTGTGAGAGAAAACAATCTAAACTAAATTCAGAACTTTTGTAAGATAGGAAGTCAACTTTTTTTTTTTTTTTTTTTTTTTGGCGAATGTCCCATCTCTTGCAAATGTGGTTCTGTATATGAAGTATTGATAGAAAATCCAAAGTGAAAATACTTCAGTAACTGGCAACTTTTCTATCTTCCTTAGCCTGGCTACAGTGGTAAACAGCTGCGCTAGAAGGGCATTCAGTGGTTCTCACTTTGATGATGCAAACTTACTGCAGTTCTGACCCAAAAGTGCAATGTGAAAGAGTAGGGGATGGAGATGGAATTGAGCTCGAGTTCAGACCAAGTAATCGAAAACAGCCTAATAGTCACCAAAATGTATACCGGACTGCACCGGCTGGTTCTCAACAGATCAATAGAAATGAAATGCATTGACTCGGGTGGAGGCAGTGAAAGCTTATTCCTGAAAGTGCAGTGCACTGTAGAGAGAGAGAGAGAGATGAACAGAGATTGAAGGTCTTGCAGGGAAATGAGAGATGTAGATGGCTTTTAATGAATGGCTTGGAGAGGGGCAATAGAAAATGCTGTGATTGTCACTGCATGATGGAGGAAACAAGCAGAAAAGAGAGATAAAGGCCAGAGACATGAGTTCCTTCGCTGCCATTTCTAATTAAGGATCCCTTAAAAGAGAGAGCAGAGTAGTGCCCGGTGCTGGAGGTGAGTAATTAAGCTGACGTGACGTGAGGGTCTGGTAGAACAAGAAAGGAGGAGAAAAGCAACACACCGTTTGTTTTTGAAGTGATTTTAGGCTTTAGTTGTAGACCTTCACACAGAGTGAACTTTTTAATGTTTGTTCTACTGATTTTAGAGCAGTTCCACTGAATTATTTAAATGTGGTAAATGTGTCAAATGGAGTTGAAAATTTTCAACAAGGTTTTTATTCAAAACAGGTCCAGACCAGAACAAGGTTTTGCTTTCTCCACCTAGGTGAAGTAAAACACTGAAGTAAAAAAAAAAAAAAAATGTAATTGTAAAAAATGTAGTTGTAATTGCAATTAATTTGTAATTTAGGTATTTTAAAAATAATAAAACGTTGCTAAAAACACTATTGTTTTTGATTAGTATAAACTTTTTACTATAAAGTTAGAACCAATTATTTCTTCAAAAGCACTAAAATAATTGTTAATGGAATCACAGAAATAAAACGTATTTGTGGAAGAAGAATCAGAACTAAAATAATTAAATTATATTTCAATGATCGTATTATTACCAGCTTTAATATTTAAATTAGGGCTGTCACACGATTAATCGCAATTAACCGCATACAAAATAAAAGTTTGAGTTTACGTAATATATGTGTGTGTACTGTGTGTATATATTTATGTATATATAAATTACATTTAAAATATTATGTATATATCAATACACAAAAATTAATGTATATATTTAAGAGAATTAGGGCTGTCAAATAATTAATTGTGATTAATCGCATACAAAATAAAAGTTTGAGTTTGCCTAATAAATGTGTGTACTGTGTGTAATTATTATGTATATACAAATACACACAAATAAATGTATATATTTAAGAGAAATTAATGTTATTTATGTACAAAATATTTGTATTTATATATTTATATTATATAAACTCAAACTTTTATTTTGTATGCGATTAATCGCGATTAATCGTTTGACAGCCCTAATTTAAATTTAAATTAGTCAAAAAATATTCTGTTATTTTAATACTCAGTTAATCAAACAATGTTTATTTAAAATTGATATATACATTGCCTTGCAAAAGTATTCATAACCCTTTTTTTTCACGTTCAGACTTACGTTCAACTGCTTTAAATAACTTTTTTCCCTACATTAATCTATGCTCCATACACCATAAAGACAAAGCAAAAACAGATTTGTGGCACCTTGGAAATTTATTAGAAATAAAAAGCTGAAATGATTTCATTTCATAAGTATTCACACCCTTTTCTGGGACACTTAAAATTTAGCATTTATATCACTTGTAGATGTTACTACGCCTCGAATGTAGTTAACTTGTGGTAAATTCATCTGAATGAGTATGATTTAGAAAGACACACATCTCTAACAGCTGAAAATGTATATCAGTTTAACATAAGTTTGCAACGTAACAAAACATAAAAAAAATGAAGGGGTATGAATACTTTTGCAAGGCAATGAATGTGAACATATATAATTATTTATTTCAAATTGTATTACTTTGTTTATATTCATTTGCTCACTCTTTGATAAGTACAGGAAAGGATGAGGAATAGAATGTATGAAAACTAGGGCTGTCAAACGATTAATCGAGATTAATCACATACAAAATAAAAGTTTGATTTTGCCTAATATATGCGTGTGTGCTGTGTGTAATTAGTATGTATATATAAATACACACAAATTAATGTATATATTTAAGAGAAATATGTTATCTATGTAAAAAATATGTGTATTTATATATAATATAAATTATATAAAAATTAAAATTAATTCACATACTTGTAAATATTTCTTATATATGTACCTGAATTTGTTTGTATTTATATATACATAATAATTGCACACAGTACACACACGTTTATTAGGCAAACTCAAACTTTTATTTTGTATGCGATTAATCGCGATTAATCGTTTGACAGCCCTAATAAAAACATTTGCAATAACCGCAAGGCCATAACAACTCAAAATGCAATAGTAATGAGGGACAACAAATAACAAAACATACAAGAGCCAGAGGATGTAACATGTTGTAAATGATGCAAATGTTGCAAATATTTATCAGAGTTTTTTCTGAAATCTGTGGGAGCAGATTCCATGTGTTTGCTGTCATTGATCCTGCTACGTTCTGACTAATAAACATGTACACGAACATGTGTACAGGTGAAGAGCCTGTTAAGAGCTGACATTGTAATTGAAAACTTATCCTTAGCTCACCCCGGAAAATGTCTGTTACTCTGTTCCTCTTTGTTCTCCTGGTTTACAGCTCAACAGAGGAATTTGGAAGAGTTCCCCATCATGAGTGGGTCACCGAGCACTTTCAGCTCCGCTGTGAATAGATCAGGCTCCACATTGTGGGTCACTTCAAAACTCAGTGTGCCTTGTTCTTTTTTCTACAGTGGGAAGTCGTAGAGGTTTTCTCTATTTGTTTTTTGAGCTGGAATTTGTCTAGTCAGGAGAAATAGTTTTCGGTGGCAGTAAATGCTACCGTGCCAAACCACGTTGGGACAAACTCCAGCTGTCTTGTGAAAAAAACACACTGAAACTGAAGCATATTCGAAATGACAAACCTCCAAATACACACTGGGATGCACATACATGCACAACTCACCCACTTTGTTTCTTCTGTGTTTGTGTATTTATCTTAAAACATTTATCTTGGAATTTACCCCTCTTCTGAGAATTCCAAGCAATTTACTCTTTAAGAAATCTTGTTTCTTTTATGTGGTTGCACACATCCAGTCAGCCTGTGATAAGTTTTAGAATGTTTATTTAAAGGCTTCCGTGGCCTCGCCACTACAATTTGAGAGAAATTATATTCTCAGTTCTTTTTTTTTTCTATAAGTTTCCTGACAGAAAAATGCACATATACATTCGAATGTCAGTTAAGAGTGTCAGATTAGTGCTAAATACGTATAACATGAGACTTGCAGTTCATGTGTCAATCTTTACTATCAATAACTAATGTTACAGGTAACCTTTTTTCAGGTAATACCACTTAAACTTTTGCTTTCACATGACTATATGGAATATGGAAGCCATTTTACCTAGAAAAACTAAATGTTAGCTGTGACTTCATTTCTCATTATTTTGATGTCAGGTCTCCCAATTGGTATTTTATTTTTCAAAATTGTCATTTTGTATCTCACAGTGTTTGTTTACTTAAGTTGCTCTTGTATTAGTACTGAAAAATATGGGGAATTGGATAACAAAACAATTATGTCAACTATGCCTTTAATTCATATAATTGTGACTTCAGGGCCCAGAGTTGATATTCTTTTTCTTCTAACTGTGATTTTATATCTCACAGTGTGATTTTACAAATCAAAATGTGAGTTTGTTTCACAGATTTATCTGTTTATTTTTTACTCTGAGGTGGAAACAAGCCTACTTAAAACAAACTACATAGAGGGAAATAAACAAGAAAAATGTAATTGTGTAGAGTGGAATTGCACAAGGGACCTGTTTAGCGTACAATGTAATTAACATTAGCAGCGGCAGCAGAAAATCTCTAGCTGCAGGCGATTGTAAAGCCTTGCATTTCCCTGAACATGCTAACTGCCCACAGCCTGAACATGTAACCTGCCTGTTTAACATATGTGTAATAAAGTTATTGGATTATTGCATAATGTAACTGCACCAAAGGAGCTACAGCTTTTTAAAGATGATGACTATAGTCCAAAACAACCTCAATTAATCAAACCCCATAAATGACTGCATTAAAGAGCTCCACATTGGCAGCAAGTCCACGTGCAACACAAATAGAGAAGAACCTTGACTAACAATTGATTGAGTTTGACAGCAGGATGTTAGCAAGCCAATTATGCAAAACTCTAATACATAAAATGTATTCTATGTTAAAGGCATCAAGTAAAATAGTGATTTCTTCCTTTCTCATCTGCCACCTTGAATTTTTTGTTTTGTTTTTTATATACAGTACTGTGCAAAAGTCTTAGGCCACTAGTATTTTCACCAACAAAAAAATGGTTTTAAGTCAGTTATTTCTGTCTTTTGCTGTAGTGTGTCAGTAGGAAATATCCGTTTACATTTCTAAACATTCATTTTGCCATTAATTGTAATAATCCAGTGAGATTTTTGTTTGCACAAGGAGTCTGACAACAGCCAGTGTGCCACACAGAGATCTGATCTGACCATCATCCAGTCTGTCTGGAATGACATGAAGAAACAGAACAAACTGAGACAGACTAAATCCAGAAGAACTGTGGCAACATCTCCAAGTTGCTTTGAGAAACCTACATGCAAAGCTACCTGAAAACATATGCGCAAATGTACCTAGGGCAAAAGCTGTTTTAAATGCAAATATGGTTTACCAAATGTTGATTTAATTTAGTTAATAGAAGTTAATTGATAAAATCCATTTATGGCATTATTTTTGACAGCATCCTCATTTTACAGCATTTTTACACAAGTGCCTAAAACATTTAACAGTACTTTGCAGGTAGGTTTCTTAAAGCAACTTGGAGATGTTGCCACAGTTCTTCTGGATTTAGTCTGTCTCAGTTTGTTCTGTTTCTTCATGTCATTCCAGACAGACTGGATGATGGTCAGATCAGATCTCTGTGTGGAGCACTGGCTGTTGTCAGACTCCTTGTGCAAACAAAAATCTCACTGGATTTTGAGATCCATCTTTTCACACTGAGGACAACTGAGGGACTCATATGCAACTATTACAGAAGGTTCAAACACTTGTTTTGTCATCTGAGGAGCATGTAAGTATCTTCTGTAGCTTCTGAAGGGCAGTACTAAATAAAAAAAAAATATTATATTTAGGCAAAATAAGAAAAATGAACACATCCTCATTCCGTTCAAAAGTTTTCACCCCCTGGCTCTTAATGCATCGTTTTTTCTTCTGGAGCATCATTGAACGTTTGAACCTTCTGTAGTTGCATATGAGTCCCTCAGTTGCCCTCAGTGTGAAAAGATGGATCTCAAAATCATACAGTCATTGTTGGAAAGGGTTCAAATACACAAAAATGCTGAAAAACCAAATAATTTGTGGAACCTGAAGGACTTTTCTGAAAAACAGCAGGCAGTTTAACTGTTCAGAACAAACAAGGGGCTCATGAACAACTATCACTAAACAAAAAACCACAGCTGTGGATCATTCAGGTAACAACACAGGATTAAGGATCAAACCTTTGAACAGGATCATTTTTATAAATTCAACTATTATTTTTTTCTTGTGGACTATATGTATACATCTTTTATGTGAAATATCTTATTCAGGGCAGTACTAAATAAAAAATAGCATGCACTTTGTATGATCCCTCTTATATTTTGGTCAAATAATTAACATTTTGCAGATTCTGCAAGGTGTGTGTAAACTTTTGACTTCGACTGTATATATAGTAATGAATGAAAATATAATTATTTGAATGTTTATAGACTATATATATTGAAATATTGTAAAAATAGCAATGAAAAAGGTCAGCTGTCAAATCAGTGAAGATCAATAGCTCTCCGTTCATGTCCCAACCTGAACACACACACACACACGATGGGCCAGACATGTTGCGCTCACGCCCTGGGTCAGACCTCTGGCCCTTTGTGAAGCATCTTACTTCTGTCATTGTTCCCCAGTGGCGGTTGTTGTTGTAACGTCTGTGGCCTTGACCATGCAAAAGAGTAGCGCTATTCATAGCCTTTCTGAGCTCCGGGTTGATGCATGAGATTCTGTCAGAGATTGACATGGGAGAAAAGACGAAAAGCTGGTTCCATCTGCGTCAGTCTGAAGTCACTGTTTGTGTTAGAGACTTTAGGGTTTTATGATGTAGATCCAAACAGCTGCAGGCGACAGAATGGAGAGAAAGGGTCAAACAATGACAAAAAATGCATTGTCTGTTTTTAATGCAAGTTTAGAAGGAGACGGAGAGAGTTTGAAAGTTTTAAATAGTTGCTGTGAAAATGTTGTTCCAAGCCTGTCAATTTTTTTTTCTGTTCTATGGAAAACAAAAGGTGAATATTTTCATCCACTCCTCATTATAATAAAAGTAAAGCTGTAAAATGACCAAAAAAGTGGTCCATTTAACTTGCACGCTATACTACAAGTTCTGTTTTTGAAGAAAGAAAGCTCTACATATTTGCATGATAAATTATTTTTGAATGAGCTATCTCTTTAACAGCTACTTTCAAGACAAAGAATCATTTGCATATATTCGTATATTTCTTCATTATCTCTGTGGGGCCGCAGGGGGCTCCTCATCTTTGTCCTAACTGTATGTGGCACCAGGCCGTGTGATCAATGCAGGGAATGTACGTTTTAAAGTGTTTTCAGACACTCTACATCACTTCCCGTTGCCTTTGGCTGAAACATCAGCCACAGTTTCCACCCACACACCCTCATCCGTCTGAGGCCATGAATTATTAACTATCTCTTGTCCATGACATTATCTGCAGCCAGTCTGTAATTATTTCACTCCCCTACACACAGCTGGGTGTGTGAGCTCACACCCCTGATGATGCAGCTGCTTTTTCTATCATATGTATTTTAAGAGAGAGAGTTGTTAAAAGGATAGGTCACCCAAAAATCAAAACTCGGAAATATATATGGGTCATTCTATAATTGTGGGTACATCTCATGTCCGTGAAGTATATTTTTAATATATTTTAATCAATATAAATCTGCAATGCTTAATTTTGTAGTACACAATTATATTTTTCCCAATCGCAATACTATATGTTGAAAAAGACATATCTTTTGTTCAAAAATTATGTTCATATCACACACAACCCTGGTATTCAGCTGTCCGATTTTGTAAAGTTGCTCATTCTACTTTGCATTTAAGCATGAAAATTACCTCAAATATAAATTAATTTCATAGTTTTGTTATGTTTTAAGACATTTGGGTGTGCGCTTTAAAAATAATGAGTGTTTTTTTGTGATATAACTTTTTATTTGTGTCAGAAAAACCATTGTCAACTAAATTACACACTAGAAAACCAAAAAGGAATGGTTTGTCCCATTCTCACATAATTTGCACAGTATGATAATATTTCCTCTAGAAGCACATGGATGAAACACTAGAAGTTATATTCTCTCTCTTTCCCCTAATATTGGTTAAACTAGCAAATCTGTGTTTATTTTTACAATTTTAAGAAGGCAATTAAACTAAAGCTTATGTTTTGTTTATGAAAACATATTTCTAAACATACCATATGATCAATAGTTCAAGGCCTCATTGTTGAGTATAGGCCCAAAACACAAAAAATGTCAACTAAGTTACCTGTCAACTGTGTTACCCAGGGTAACATGGTGGACAGTAGCAAACACAGATGTTATTTTATTCACATATTCCTACAGATCACCTTTAAATCTTTTTTCTTCACATTGTCAAATTCTAAATGTATCTCTAATTATAGAATGTCCCATATGTGTATGTAATATAATTATGCATGTAAATATATATAATTGCAAATGCCATGCAGGAAAAGATTATGAGAGAGTAATGACTTTTCAGTTTTGATCTGTTCCTCTCATAAGTAGTCTGCATGAGTCAGACTTTTTTTTTTTTTTTGAAAGCAAGAAATTGCTGTCCATTTTTATTTTATAAAAAGCACAGCATCTGCTTTTATATTTAAGACAGGAAATCATATGGGTTAGTAATGATGACATAATTTCCATTTTTGTTCAAGCTAACATGCAGTCTCAGTGTTTAATTACAGTCTGGGATGTGTCACTACTCAACTCCGTCACAGGAAGTCAGGGAAGCCTTTTAATACGACACCAGCAGGCATTATAAAATCTTTGTGTAGTAACACCACAAAGTGATTTAATAGCACGCCAGGGTTCTGTTTTAAGCACAAAGTCCTCTCATTTATATTTAAAGACTTGAGCTCTTTTAGTAGGTACATGAAAGACTTTGTGATGGCTGAGATCATCTTGAGGCCTGTAGCTTCAGTGAAGCTGTCCTGTTAGTCATGTGATTCATTAATTCACTCATTACTGTCTGAAAAGGGTACTGGCACACTATATGAGCTTTTTGAGAGTTTAAAAAAAGCTGAGTGAAGTATGTATTTAATTTTGAAGAGTACAGGCTTCCTTAATTGGGCTAAAAATGTGATTTTTTTATTATTAAAGTCATACTTTTTTGAATCAGGAGAGAAATATGCTCAGATCAAGACCAAGCAAACAGATCTAAACAAATGTTGGTGAATTTTGATGTGAGAGGAACAAAAAGGGAATGGACTTTTTAGATTATGGACTCGTACTTGGCCATAAGTAAAGATTTAAAGGGGTCATCGGATGTAAACTTCACTTTTTTTTTTTTCTTTTTAGAATCTCTGCAATCACCTTTCCTAATAACGTGCTAGTTAGCAAGTTTTGCGGCTAAGCGCACGAAATGTGGCTAAAGTAAACAATCTCTCAGAGCAGCAGAGAGAAGAGAGGGGCGGGGCGAGCAGAGCTCATTTGCATTTAAAGGAACAGTCCCTCAGAATGGAATGATTTTTGCAGAGCTCATTTTGACAAGGTAAAAAGGGTGTTGTTTTACACAACCATTGAGAATTTTCAAACAAAGTATATTATAGACTTTTCATTAAGACCCTAAAGAATCATATCAACTTGTGGAAAATGGGTATCCGATGACCCCTTTAAAGTTCAAATGCCTTAATGATATTATGATTATTTGTGGATTATTGTGATGTTCTTATCAGCTGTTTGAAATCGAATTCTGATGGCACCCATTTACTGCAAAGAATCGATTGGTGAGTGTTGTAATGCTGAATTTCTCCAAATCTGTTCCTTGAAGAAAGAAATCAAACTGAATGACCTGACGGTAAATTTTCAGCAAATTTAAAATTTTAAAATCTGTTCCTTTAAGCAAGGCAAGTCATTCCCGCACTATTAATGTAACCATCAATATCTTTTTCTCATGGAGTCATTCATAATTCAGTCCCTTTTTCAAGTTCCCAGACTGCTGTTCATTGTCAGGACCCGTCTGTCCTCTCCATGGCAGATCTATTCACAGACCAGTTCGATAAGAGGGGGCTCTGAAGGGTCGTCTTGTTCTGGAACGTGGCCGAGGTGTTATATATGTTTACCCAGGATGCTGTGCGGCGGGTATCAGCCAGGCGTGTGTTATGTGACGGGCGGCAAGCTATTTCAGTCCCTTTTATATCTCCTGTCTGTTTATGGACCGGGTCAGATTAGATACGAGGGAACCAAAAAGAGAAGGCACAACCACTGGATCCTTTTGTTAATGTCTGTGTGTAAGCATGGGAGCACACATTTGTTGTTGTCAGAAAAAAAAAAAAAAACCCTGATACAGAGCCAGACAAGTGGATATTTTTTGTGTGACAAATTGACTTTATTCTGTTTGAAGACATTACAAAATGACTCAAAAGCACCATGTAAATGGTCCATATGAATCTTGTGCTATATTAAGTATATATATTAGGTATATATAGGTTTGTGTGAGAAACAGAGATTTGAACTCAAGAATCACTAAAGCCTGATTCATGAACAAATCATTCACACTGGTTTTGAATGATGACCAAGTGATTCATTCAAAAGATTCGATACAAAAGTGTGATGCATTGCTAAAAACTTCCATCTGTTTCTTCCATAAACTTGTTGTTGTCAAAAATAAAACTGATACAGAGCCAGACAAGTGGGTGTTTTCTGTGTGACAGTATGATTTTATTCTGAGTGTTTAAGACATTTCTGGACAACTCTTTTCAATATAATGAAAGTTAATAGTTTTGCCAAGGTACAAAATGACTCAATTACACCATGTAAAGTGGTCCATATGAATCTTTTGCTAGTTTTCTAATGTCATACAATAAGGTTTGTGTGAGAAACAGAGACTCAAACTCAAGAATCACTTCAGCCTGATTCGTGAACAAATCATTCACACTGATTTTGAATGGTGACCAACTGATTCATTCAAAAGATTCGATTCTAAAGAGTGACGCATTGCTGAGAACTTCCATCTGTTTCTTCCATAAAGTTGTTGTTGTCATAAAATAAAACTGATAAAGAGCCAGACAAGTGGATATTTTTTGTGTGGCAGCTTGACTTTATTCTAAGTGTTTGAACAGGTGGGCACTTTTTTCAGTATAATGAAATTGATATGATTGTCAAGCTATGAAATACTCAAAAGCACCATGTAAAGTGGTCAATATGAATCTTTTGCCAGTTTTTTTGAAGTTATACAATAGGTTTGTAAGAGAAATAGAGAGCTGAACTCAATTACTGAGAACTTCCATCTGTTTCTTCTGTAAAGTTGTTGTTATTATAAAATAAAACTGATAAAGAGCCAGACAAGTGGATATTTTTTGTGTGACAGTATGACTTTATCCTGTGTTTAAAGATGTTTTTGGACACTCTTTTCAGTACAATAAAAGTGAATTTTCAAGCTGCAAAATGACTCAAAAGCAACATGTAAAGTGATTCCTATGGCTCTTTTGCTAGTTTTCTGAAGTAATAAGATAAGTTTGAGTGAGAAACAGAGAGCTGAACTCAAGAATCACTTCAGACTGATTCATGAACAGATCATTCACACTGATTTTGAATGGTGACTAAGTGATTCGTTCAAAAGATTCGACTCAAAAAAGTGATACATTGCTAAGAACTTCCATCTGTTTCTTCCATAAAGTAGTTGTTGTCAGAAAACAAACCTGATACAAAGCCCGACAAGTGGATTTTTTTTTTTCTTTGTGTGTGACAGTATGACTTTATTCTGAGTGTTTGAAGACATTTCTGGAAACTCTTTTAAGTATATAATGATAGTGAATAGGATTGTCAAACTACAAAATGACTCAGAAGCACCGTGTAACGTGGTCCATATGAATCTTTTGCTAACTTTCTGAAGTCATACGATAACTTTGTGTGAGAAACAGAGAGTTGAACTCAAGAATCACTTAAGCATGATTCATGAACAAATCATTCACACTGGTTTTGAATGGTGACTAACTGATTCATTCAAAAGATTCAATTCTAAAGAGTGAGACAGAAAAAGAGTGTGCTATGTTCAAAGTTTTCTGAAGTCATACGATAAGTTTGTGTGAGAAACAGAGAGTTGAACTCAAGAATCACTTAAGCATGATTCATGAAAAAATCATTCACACTGGTTTTGAATGGTGACTAACTGATTCATTCAAAAGATTCAAATCTAAAGAGTGAGAATCAAAAGAGTGTGCTATATTCAAAGTTTTCTGAAGTCATACGATAAGTTTATGTGAGTAAGTTGAACTCAAGAATAACTTGAGCCTGATTCATGAACAAATTGGTTTCGAAAACATGAAAACATTGGTTTTGAATGGTGACCAACTGATTCATTCAAAAGATTTGACTCAAAAGAGTGATGCATTGCTAAGAACTTCCATCTGTTTCTTTCATAAAGTTGTCAGAAAATAAAACTGATACAGAGCCAGACAGGTGGATATTTTTGTGTGTAATAGTATGATTTTTTTCTAAATGTTTCAAGAAATTTCTGGACGCTCTTTTCAGTATAATGAAAGTGAGTAGTTTTGTCTAGGTACAAATGACTCAAAAGCATCATGTAAAGTGGTTCATATGAATCTTTCACTAGTTTTCTGAAGTCATACAGTAGGTTTGTGTGAGAAACAGAGAGTTTAACTCAAGAATCACTTCAGCCTGATTCATGAACAAATCATTCACACTGGTTTTGAATGGTGACCAAGTGATTCATTCAAAAGATTCGACTCAAAAAAGTGATGCATTGCTAAGAACTTCCATCTGTTTCTTCCATAAAGCTATCGTATGGCTTCAAAGGTTTGAAATATGGTAAAATGGACCACTTTTATGATGCTTTTATGTTATTTTTGAACCTTAATAGCCCCAGTCCCAATTCACTTTACTGAAATCATTGACTGGGATATTGTGTGCCACGCAGGAAAAGTCAGTCATACAAGTTTAGAAAGACATTAAGAAGAGTCTTTTTTTAGAGAAAACCAATATGGAGCCAGACAAGTGAATACTTTGTTTGCTAGACAGCATTAAACGAGAACAAAATGTCCTCTCATACCCAAATAATTAAAGCTCATGTTCTTCTAGCCAGCGCTCATTATCTGTAATTTTCAGCAGAATTTTAACACAAGTCGTGCGATAATAGCCAGAAGGGTGTTGTTTGTGGAAGATAAGATGGTAGACGTTTAGACAAGCTGTGCATGTGTGTGTGTGGGTTGGTAGTTGTAGTGGTGAATGTGCATGGAGTGTCAGTATGTCCTTAGAACAGCGGGAAAGATGTGGAGAGCTGTGCCGCCCACCAGCCCTATTACAGGCAAACAACCACTGTCATCATGTCACGCTGATGGTATGGTTGAGCTGTTACACACACACACACATGCAGGCATAGCACACACATTTGTCATTGTCTCAGCACTCTAACAAGCAGGAACTTTCTCTTTGACACAATACGGAATAGTAGCAGCTTTTGTAGTACCATAATTTGGGCAAAGTTTTCGGCTGTTGATTAGAATCGCCATCGAAATATACTAGGCTCGTATCAGCGTTAGATCCAATATTGTGTTCTCGTTAATGTACAAAAATCAATACTTATAAAATGTCTGCAGTAGAAGATATTTTGAGATTAACAGTGCCTATGAATCTGATTCATTGCTGTGCTTTCATAGTCGAAGCACAGAGCTGCAGACAAACGCGTGAGGGCCGAGGGGTCAAGGATTGGCTGCTTTATCTGTTTGGATACAACATTTTGTAACTACACAACTACGTCTGGATCTAAAAGCATATTTCTCTATTGATAGGGCCTTATAAAATCTGTTTTCTAATTTTGTTCCATGTTTTAATAAGCAAAAGGCATGTCTAATCAATTGAACACATACAATTGTAAGAATTTAATCATTTATTCAAATTTGAACAGAATTTTTCAGAAATTCTGTGTTTGTCTTTTATTTTTTCTGGATTATGTTTTAATTAAGATTTAATCCAAAATTATTACCAACAGGGGTGGTGATCAATAAAACTTTAATTAATCTTTTATAATGTAATTAAATGAAAATGTAACAACTCCTTTACCTCTGGCAAACAAAAAAGTTAAATAAACTTTTGTTTTGGGTTAGTGAAGTTAGTGAAGTTCCTAGTTATGTCTGATGAGTTTTTTTTAGATGAAATGCTCTCAGAGCAGCTCTGGAGATGAAGTTGTGAAGCACAAGCAGCCACAAGCAACATGCTTTGCATAGGGGCCCTAAGATTTGTAGTACAGCATTGGTTTCCTCTATGTATAATGATTGGCTTTTATTTGTGTGTGTGTTTGTGTTCGGCCGCGGGCTGCTCAACTCTCAAAGGCCCTGGTCAAATTTTCAAATCTTTACCTTTGCTCTTCTGACCCAGCGGTGCAGGTTACGGTTCTCTCTGTTCAAGAACAGTCTCTCACAAGAGAGCAAGTCATAGCTTTATCCATTATTTATTATAGTTTTCTTCTCTTTTATTCTGTCTTTATCTATATATCTTGGGTACAGGAGGAACTTTCGAACTTTGCAACAGTTACGGATGCTAGATTGTGAAGTTGTTGCATGCATGCAGTTGTGGTTCTGTGCATTTTGATTACCGTCAAAACCATACAATGTTCATATATATATATATTTAAGATTTAATTATTTAGTATTTAGAATAAATAGTCTTACTATTTACTATTACCTTAAGGTGAAAAAATTCCAAAGAATTTCAAAGGTGAAAGAATTCCAAAAAAAAAAATCGTATAGGATACTAATTAGAATTTCTTATCCTGTTCATTTTCAGCTTGTTTATTGAGACAGTGTACACAAAAGAGAATGATTTAAATAGGGTGCCAATAGAACAAAAAGAAAGAAAAGAAAAACCTTTTGGAATTTGGAATTTTTCCAAATTATGAATTAGTAATTGTAATTAGAACAATTTTCTTATTGGATTCCTATTGGAAGGATTTTTTTTTTTTTTTTTTTTTTAAATAAAGTAAGTTAAACATATTAATTTCCAAATAAATAAATATTTTAAAAATCAAAATCTAAATATTATTTGCTAAAAGATTGTTTGATTTTGTTCAGTTCACCTTTAAATATTATTTCTTTCATTTATATTAAACAATATATATATATATATATATATATATATATATATATATATATATATATATATATATATATATTGTTTATATATATTTGACATTCGTGTAAAAATAAATAATTAAAAAAGAAGGCGAAAAGAAGGTCGTCACAGGATTAAATTGCATTTTATATATTTATTTATATATTTATATATTAAAACAGAAAACAAATTTATTTAACAATAATATTTCACAGTTTTACTGTTTTTTGTGAGCATAAGTGACTCTGAAAAATTGACTTATTCCAACCTTTCGACTGGTAGTGCATGTATACCACAAAGTTGCACGTTTGTAGTTTCCCTGCTTCTGATGGCATCCTCTATAAAAATCCAGAGTTATAAAAAAGGTCTTAACCTGCCATTATTACATCCACTCAAACACATTATGCTTTTGTGGCCCACTGTGATTCTGGAGTCACGGCGGTGAGCACAAATAGCTCTTACATCACTCCAGAGTTAGGAGCTCCAGTATGCTGGAGGCCTATTGTTGCATTTGGACATCTGTGTGGATTCCATAGCAGAGAGCATAACGCATCTATTTTGGTCTTGTCTCACCTTAGAAGGTCCTGATTCTGCTCGTGTCAGCAGGCAAGCCAAGCGTCTCTCCTTGCGTGTAATTTATCTGCCGTCGGCTCTTGAGTAAACTGACCAAAGCATTTATTTCCGGTTATTTGACACTGTTTTACATCTGCCAGTGTTGTTTAAGAAAACAAACCACCTGCTAACCGCCAATTTGGGTGTATATATCCTTTCTCAGCTAAAACGGCACAAGCACTCAGGTTTTCAGAGTGGCAATCATGCACTCAACATCCCGACGTATGAAGCAAAGCAAGCAGACGTGAACAACTCTAGCTGTTCATCTCCACTAAGCGACAATGAGATGAGGGGGAGGAAGTCATTTTTCCCTCTGATGAATTTGGACATGATTTTCACCCTTTGTCGCCCAGATCATATGCAAAACGATTCTCTCTCTTAGCGTGTGTCTTTTTTATCAGGCTATAATCACGCGTGAACTCTGGAGCACGTCTGTCCCGCTTTCTCGCTCTCTTAATGCGGTTCCACTCGGGCGATTGCGCATCAGGATCCGGTGGGTGTGTGCTCATGTGGGAGGAAGTGCATGCTGTGTGGGACGACTTTTCATTTCCAGGTTGATGCTGAGGCTAACTGATTGGCGCCGTATCGACTGGTTGTGCGGGCAGGTAGCGGTTAGAAGAGTTTGTGGAGATTGAGTACGTAGTCGAAAGAGGAGAAGTGAGGTATCCTGGGGAGTGAAAGTGACTCCAGGGCTTTGCCTCATCAGGAAATAGCAGCTGGAACTCACAGTATGAAACCCCATAAGTCTACGCAGCTGTCACCGCAAAAACAAAGGTGGTTTCGGCAGGTGCTTCTGTCTGTTGTGTTTAGTCAGAGTACTATTAGCAATATTTTAAATTCCCACATCAGATGTTGTTTTGATGTGCAATGATGTACATCAAATTCACTTTGTTTTATATAAGTAAAGCAACTTGATATGAAGAAAACAAGCAGTGATGATACAAGATTTCATCTCTCATCTCATCTCTCATCTCAACTCCTAAACCGTAAATCGCAGGCTCACGTCGGACAAAACGTACACCTCAGACGTGAGTCTGGCAAAATTATTGAGTATTTCGCATTTTGTGAACTTAGTCCTAGGTTTTTCGCCCAATCAGAACCAAACCAGTGCAGAAACATTATCTGTAGAGTGAATATCAATAATAAAAAAAAACGTTGAACTTTCGATTTACCGTCGCAAAGGGGCGCCAAAACATTTGAAAGGGGCAGGGACACTTTTAGTACAATGCCTATAACTCCTGAACAGAATGAGATATCTCTGCCAGATTCAAAACATCCTATCAACATGAAAATTTTTGAGCACCTGTTAGGCAAGGTTAACGGAGGCCCCGAAGGTCTAAGAGAAATTTAAAAGAAATCGACCACTGGGGGGCTATCTCATTTTTCAAGGCCATAAATGATTGTATATTGCGCGTTGACTAATTCCAGACAACTTTGCCTCTACAACCACTGCTGTCAATTCAATCGTTTATTAACTGATTGAGAAGATGTAAAAAAAAACCTTTTGTGAACTAGTCTTAGGGTTTTTGCTGGAAAAAAAAAAAAAAACACTGCAGTAAAATTCTCTGGACTCTCTTGGCTAATAATTATCAAAAAAATGTTGAAATTTACCCTTTAGGAAGCTATAACAGGATTGTTTAGAAAAAGGACCTGTCTAAATTTACCCAAAATCCTATAAAGCCTAAAGGAAAACTCAAAACTTCACGAAACCTGCTGAGCACATGCGACAGATGATTCTAAACAAGCATGCAAACTTTTAAGGGGATCGGACCACAGCTCATTCAACTGTTAAAAAATACAATATTTCTATGGTAAATTATCTGGATTTGCCAAAAATGCTTTTTTAAGCAATCATTGATTTATTTGGTTGCAAGCTTGCTAAATAATGCATTTTTTCATAAGTGCTTAAATGCCTTAAAGCGCTTGAACCCTGGTAACCGCTGCTTGCAGCTATATTTGTTTTTGTTTTCTTTGTGTAATTTGTAAAATTGTAAAATTGTAAAATTACGGTTGAACCACTGATGTCACATGGATTATTTTAATGATGTCCTTGCTACCTTTCTGAGCCTTGAATGTGGTAGTTGTGTTGCTGTCTGTGTGGTGTCAGAAAGCTCTCGGATTTCATCAAAAATATCTTCATTTGTGTTCAGAAGATGAACAAAGGTCTTACGTGTTTGGAACGACATGAGGGTCATAATTAAATTTTCAGTTTTGGTTGAACTATTCCTTTAAAACACCATGACATTACCATAGACCATTGCTTTACCGTGGCTGTTACACTTCTAGAGTGAGAGTTCACAATATTAAGGAATGTTTTCCTTTCTAAGCTGTGATTTGTGTCAGGAAAAGTCAAATAAGGATGTGAACCTGCTGAGTGGCACTCTTGCTAATTAGCTAGCCTCACTAGCACGTCTTTAGTGTGGCAGGTTTAAACTAGCCTAAGTGTGTGTGGGGGGGGGGTGAACACACATAAAAAAGTGTGAAATGAAAGCTTCACTTTAAACAACTGATAATGAAGGGCGCTCGGGCCGGACGCACCCGGATCCGCTCGGTGTGAAGCAAAGGAGAAAAAAATCTATTATTACGCCAAGCACCTAAAAGCAATCCACACTTATTAATATTTAATAAGCTTTCCTTTATCTTTTAATCAAGTGCGGTAAAAAGTGGAAGGAATGAATTAGGCAGAGAAGAAAGGAGAAATCACTTTAATGAAATGAATTGCTGCGTTGTGTCATTAGTGGGCTCTGGAGCGTGATGTTCGGAGGACGGTGGGGGCGCAGGGGGATGAATGAGTCTAGCCAAGCATATTTCAGTGCGGACCTGTTGAGAGCCGGGAGAATTTCAGGTTAAGGAAGCTAGTTCACCCAAAAATGAAAATTGGGTCATGAATTACTCACCTTCATGTCGTTCCACACCCGTATGACTTTCTTTTTACCTTGTAACATGAGAAAAAGAAAGTTGTACGAGTTGGAATGGCATGATGGTGAGCAAATGATGACCGAATTTTTATTTTTGGATGATCTATTCACAGTGGAAAGATGATATGTGGAGATTTAGATGTGAACTGCCTCTTTTCTCGTTTCCTGTACCTCCCTATAGTCTCATTATGGTTTCTCCCACTTTACCAAATGCATATCCAACATTTAATCTGTGTTTCTGTCTTAAACGTAAGTATTAATTTCTTTCCACTGCAAATCTAACTAGCAGGTACCTACATTTCTACATGTTTCTACTCATGACAGTGCTGTTTTCTACTCGTGTTCTGGGCTGCATGCCCAGAAAACTGCACAGGTACTCACAAATGACTGGACAAAGCTTTGTATTTCAGTTTGTGTTATATTGAATGTACGTCTTTAAAAACCATCCTGGTAAGTAGGGCAGGGCAAAAGATTGACAAAATTATATCCCATTTTCAGCCGTTTGATATTCAATTTATATTTTGACATTTTTGTAAAAATGAGGAAAAAAAAAAAAGTCAACCAATCATTTCAACCAAGCACCCATAGCTGCCAAATTAGTATTATTGTTTGTTTTATTTAATTCTAATAATATTCTAATAATATAAAGGTGTCTTCCACACTGTTGTGTCACCATTAAAGGGACAGTTCACCCAAAAATGAAAATTCTGTCATTAATTACTCATGTTGTTCCAAACCCGTAAGACATTTATTCATCTTTGCAACACAAATTAAGATATTTTCTTTATTAAGAGCTTTCTGACCCTGCATAGACAACAATGCAACTGAAATGATCAAAAGGCCCAAAAAAGTAGTAAGGTCATCATTAAAATCCATGTTGCATCAAAGGTTCAACTGTAATGTTATGAGCTATAAGATATGAGATTATGTTATAAGCTACGAGAGTACTTGTGCATGAAGAAAACAAAATAATGACTTTATCTAACCATTTTCTTCTCTTCCGCGTCAGTCTTCATTGTACATTCACTAGAGTAACACGACGTCACATTGACTATTTTAACAATGTCCTTACTACCTTTCTGCGCCTTGAATGTGTCAGTTGCATTTCTGTCTATGCAGGGTCAGGAAGCTCTTGGATATCATCAAAAATATCTTAAAGGAGAAGTCCACTTCCAGAACAAAAATGTACAGATAATGTACTCACCCCCTTGTCATCCAAGATGTTCATGCTTTTTTTCTTCAGTCGTAAAGAAATTATGTTTTTTGAGTTAAACATTTTAGGATTTTTCACCATATAATGGACTGGTGCCCCGATTTTGAACTTCAAAAATGCAGTTTAAATGCAGCTTCAAACGATCCCAAATGCGGTTGTAAACGATCCCAGCCGAGGAAGAAGAGTCTTATCTAGCAAAACGATTGGTTATTTTCATTAAAAAACACAATTTAAATACTTTTTAATCTCAAACGCTCGTCTTGTCTTGCTCTGCCTGAACTCTATGTATTCTAGCTCAAGACAATTAGGGTATGTCGAAAAACTCCCTCAACTTCAAAAATCATTTCAAAATCATCCTACATCGCTGTAGAAGTACCGACCCAGTCTTTGCAAAGTGAACGTGCAAAGAAGATCAAACACCCTCAACAAAAAAGATAAAACAGCAATATAAGACAATTTTGAAGTTGAGAGAGAACATGAGATGGGAGTTTTTCGACATACCCTAACTGTCATGAACCGGAAAAAAACAGAGTTCAGGCTGAGTGAGACAAGATGGGCGGTTGAGATTAAAAAGTATATATTTTATTAAAATAACCAATTGTTTTGCTAGATAAGACCGTTCTTCCTCGGCTGGGATCGTTTACAACTGCATTTGGGATCCTTTGAAGCCGCATTTAAACTGAATCTTGGAAGTTCAAAATCGGGGCACAATATCAGTCCATTATATGGAGAAAAATCCTGAAACGTTTTCCTCAAAAAACATAATTTCTTTACAACTGAAGAAAGAAAGACATGACCATCTTGAATGAAAAGGGGGTGAGTACATTATCTGTAATTGTTGTAATTTGTGTTCTGAAGATGAACGAAGGTCTTAGGGGTTTGGAACGACTTGAGGGTGAGTAATTAATGACAGAATTTTAATTTTTGGTTTAACTATAGCTTTAAGATGTGTGTGTGTGTGTGTGTGTGTCAAAAGGGACCGTGGTGACTGACTCAGCAGGGTGTCAATCTCTGCTCTGATTGGTCAGCAGTTAGTGTGGAATGTGAAGGTGAGAGGTCGTTGCCCCTGACAGCGATTTGGCACCTGGGTGTTTACACTCTCCTATCTGACTCAACCTCCTGTTGTTATTTAACTCACCTTTTATAATCTTCAATTTTGTCTTACCTTCCTATCATTACTTTTTATATAAAACTAAATACGACTATACAAATAAACAGTCCCACTTTTTGTATTAAAAACATCTTTATTTTATGAATCATCTTCTCTTTTGAGCACATCCCCACAGGGGAGTTTTTGATTTGCCTAACTTCTGTGAACCATTAAATCCCTAAGGATACATAACTCACAGAAAACCCATTTTCCCCTTTTATAATAAGAACCAAATGCATTTTAAGAATTTAAGGAGATTTCTGCTTTGTCATGTCAGCCATTAACAGTTTGATCTCGTTTTGAAATCAGTTGTAAGACCGAGTCAGCTTGGAAGATTTGAACAGGATTTAGGTCACATCACTTGGGCACAGAGAATCTATCATGAAGGATTTTGCTTCAATGCCTGAGTAAATGTCATGTTGTATCTATGCGAGTGTGTACAATGTAAGCATCGAAGTTTCAAATTGGCTCCCAAACATCATCTTGTGTTAATTAAACTCCATCAGCCCTTCCCAGAATGTAGTTGGTGTCCTCTTATATGCCCTCTCCCTTCATCTCTCGAATCACCTTTGCAGGTGAAGGGAGAGATTATACCTGTCGGTGTGTCTAAACCTCTCTAGGCTGATTGGATGGCTAAAATGCATTGTAATCCAGATTGTGTATGAAGCCTGTCTGGTGTTACCTTTAAACCTGTTCATCCTGCCACTACAGATTACAATGGCAGTGGGCATTTAAAATATAATTTCAACTACATGTTTTGAAAACTTCCAGTCAGTAAGTAAATCACATGAGTGAGTATAGTGTTTACATTATTTCATGTTGCCCATTGCTGTTATTTCATCACATTCAAGACTGCAAACGTACAACATGGAAGAAAAGGTCATTTCTTTTGTCGTGGAGCTGTAGGTTCAGCTGTGGTGCGGGAAAGATGTGCTAAATATTATTGATTCCTGCCAAAGTATGTGTTTGAGTGTTTTATTTACCCCATCACAGACAGAAACATGATTTTAAAAAGGAAGAAAAAAATCATCAAGGTCATAATATGCATTGGGATCTAGTAAAATAGTTGTATAATTTGTTGTATAAATTTAAATTAATTAAAATGAGTAGATTGTGCAACTTTTGTTATGTATCTCTCTCTCTCTCGCTCTCCAATATCCTTTAAGTGGCAGTATAAAGTTGTTTTGGGAGCTGTGATCTTGGAACTGTCATTTGTGATACTATAAAAGGATTTGATTTTGTTAAATATAGACTCCTGAAGAGTCATCTTCAAGAACAGAGAGAGGAAGAGACATGGAGAACATTCGAATCCAAGCAATATTAAAAGGTCCCAGTTTTCCATCTTGCGTTAAGGAACGTCGATCTATTTCAGCGGCATCATGTGCCGATCTATAAAGCAGCTCATTGTGAACAGCTGTTGTGCGCAGAGGGGATAATGATGATTGCATTTGCATACTTTTATTAATAATCAAAAAATGTGAATGAGTTACACATGCAAATGTGCCATTTGCAAAAGTAGAGGCAGGGGAAGAGACAGAAACGAGGAGAGATGGAGAAGGTCAGGGAGTGAGACAGGTCAGAGACTGGAGCGTGTGAATGGATTGGAGGAGCAGGAGAAGATGATGATGGACTGGAGAACATTAGATCTTGACCTGGGGCTCTTTGAAATGGGAGGGAGAAACAGGCGAGCGTGAATTACTGTGCTGCTGAACAAAGATTCTGTCCTTTACGTTGAGATTATAATTGTGCTGTCAGGGACAGTAAATTTAGCCTTGCTGTTTTGAATATATGATCGTTCTATCTATTGTTTTGTCAGTCACTCTACAGATCCATCCATCCATCTGTTGTTTGATCATTTTATTTTGTCCAACCTTTTATCCATCTTTTCATCCATCCATCCATCCATCCATCTGTTGTTTGATCATTCTATCGTTTTGTCCAACCCTCCATCCATCTTTTCATCCATCCATCCGTTGTTTGATCATTCTATCATTTTGTCTGTCCCTTCATGCATCCATCGATCCATCCATTGTTTGATTATTCTATCATTTTGTCCATCCCTCCATCTTTCTTTTCATCCATCCATCTATCCATCCGTCCTTTCATCCACCTTTTCGTCCATCCATCCATCCATCTGTTGTTTGATCATTCTATCGTTTTGTCCATCCCTCCATCCATCTTTTTGTCCAAATAGCCATCCATCCATCCATCCATCCATCCATCCATCCATCCTTTGTTTGATTATTCTATTGTTTTGTCCATCCCTCCATCCATCTTTTCGTCCATATACCCATCCATACATCCGTCCGTCCATCCATCCGTTGTTTGATCATTCTATCATTTTGTCCATCCCTCCATTCATCTTTTCGTCCATATATCCATCCATCTGTCCGTCCATCCCACTGTCTGTCCATCCATTGTTTGATCATTCTATCATTTGTCCATCCATCCATCCATCTTTTTGTCCATATATCCATCCATCCATCCATCCATCCATTGTTTAATTATTCTATCATTTTGTCCATCTCTCCATCCATCTTTTCATACATATATCCATCCATCATCCATCCATCCATTGTTGGATCATTCTATCATTTTGTCCATCCCTCCATTCAGCTTTTTGTCCATCCATCCATTTATCTATCCCTCTATCCATCTTTTTGTCCATCCATCGATCCATCCATTGTTTGATCATTCTATAGTTTTGTCCATCCCTCCATCCATCTTTTTGTCCATATATCCATCCATCCATCCATCCAGCCGTTGTTTGATCATTCTATCGTTTTGTCCATCCCTCCATCCATCTTATTGTCCATATATCCATCCATCCATCCATCCATCCATCCGTTGTTTGATCATTCTATCATGTTGTCCATTCCTCCATCCATATTTTCGTCGATATATCCATCCATCATCCATCCATCTGTTGTTTGATCATTCTATCATTTTGTCCATCCCTCCATTCAGCTTTTCGTCCATCCATCCATCAATCTGTCCGTCTGTCCATCTATCCATCCATCGTTTGTTCATTCTATTGTTTTGTCCGTCCCTCCATCCATCCATCCATCATCTAACTATCTCTCTATCTGTCTATCTATCTATCTATCTATCTATCTTTCCATTCATTCTGTCTGTCTTAGGGATGGGTACCGAAACCCGGTACTTAATCGGTCCCGGTGCATAATTATAAAAGACCGAAGTATTGATAAGCTCTGACGTTAACGGCTCTGCTGTCGGTACTGGAGAAATTTAAAAAAATAAATTTCCTATTTGTTATTGCTAAATAAACATTACCTAGCATATTTCACCTGACCAGCCTTTTGTAATTTGCGATAATATTCGTTATTCGCCTGCACTGCAGTTATTTGCAATCTCACGCACGAAATGTAGTCTGTTCCGCAGTACACAGAGCTCGCGCGCATGGAGTGACGATGGCGGAGAGAGCCAAACGATCCAAGTATGGTTACACTTTACCGGTGTGAACACGGACAATTCTCGTTGCAACAAGTGCAACAAGATTTTTGCTTGTAGCGGCGGAAACACAAGCAATTTATCAAAACATTTAGCCAAAGTGCATTATGTGCAGATAGAGAAATGCAAAGTTTTCGACTGCCTAGCTTCTACTTCATCATCCGCCTCCTCAGGTATGTATGCTATGCTAAAATAATGACATAAACATCACATAAGTTCTCTCTAAATCAGTATTATAATGTTAATAATTTAATAAACACACATTCAGTTACATATAGCCTACATATAGGCTAAATATTTAGAGTATTTTTTTATGCAGTAGCCTAAATAAATATTAAACATTAAAATGTCTTTATAGTACTGCTTTTACAAATAGATAAATAATAATAAACTATGCTAAGAAATTATAAAGCAGAGCTTACCTAAAAATTAATTTGTAGTGATTAAATACATTCAGTTTAGTGTACATTACAATAGGTTCCAAACCTGTATTACTTTTAATCCCAAACACAGTTAACTAATTTATGTGAATGTGTTCATGATAAAACATGAACATTAGCCACAAATGATTGTTCAGCTGCATTTTGCAACTTTTTTTTTTGTTAAAGCTGCAATTACAGTGAACAAACCCACTCTTCCTGCATCTGGTCCAAGCAAAACACAAACCTTCTTTTGCAGCCTACCTGCATGCTCCAACTATGTTCCTTTAAATCATTGTATATGCATTTACAAGAAAATTGTGTTTATTTATTTGTTTTACAATCATTGGCTTTGTTTGTGTAATAGATATTTGCTCAAACATTGGTGTTTGCCAAGCTATAGATAATTATTTTACATTTAAAAAATAAAGTGTTATTTCTGTTCTCAATTTGTTTCAGTTTTTTAATTAAAAAACACAACAAAAAGTACCGATAAGAGTACCGTTAAAGTACCGAATCGAAAAGTGGTATCGATAGAAGTAGTAATACCGTTAAAACCTTAACGATACCCATCCCTAGTCTGTCTGTTGTTCTACTATTCTAACATTTTTGATCATTATTACTTTGTTCCCCTCACACATACTTGTTCTTCATGTTCAGGTGGATGCAGACTCAAATATGCTTTCAGTCCTGGCCAGCCGGATCAGTTAGATTAGCATATGCTGAAGCACGCGGTTTGAAAACCTGCCACACTGGTGTTGGAATCGCATTATTTTCATCTTCTCCTCCTATTTTGCTGCTGTCACCGCCGTAGCCTCTCCAAACACTCGGGGGTCATGCCCATCACATCACGCGCCGTCTGCGGAATATAGTCTAGTGCGCTGTGAAGAGGTGTGCCAATGCGTGTCACATCAGATTGTGCATGTATCATATTCACAACAGCTAGGCTAAACTTACTGGATCTGACAGCGCAGGCATTCGCAGACGTGTCAAACAATGCATTTTCTACTTTGCTGGTTTGCGCTTTGACGATTTCTTCCTCCTTGACATTTCTCTAACCCCCTACCATAGGCAGAAGTCGTTCTGATGTGAACAAACATGTTGTCAATCTTATATGGGGAAGTGTGAAAGAGAGATTGCGAGTGTATCTTACTATTATTTGAGTCTGTATTCACATGTGCGGAAGAGCAACTTTGTCGTCGGTTTTTGATCAGTCATTTGTCATAGTTTGGTGCAGTATTTTTCATTCAGAGTGAAATGTATTGCACTGCCAGAGGCTCAGACACCTTCAGGCTGCTGTTGACCGACCTTCTGCCAAAAACAGCACCCTGTCCCACAAGGCCTGGCGTGACAAATCGAGAGCCCCTCAGGACAGCTAAACTACTTTCTCAGGAGTGACACTTTAGGTGACTGGACTCAAAAAGAACTTAAAAGCTGAAGTAATAAACACACAAAAACATTTCGCACCTGAAGGGTTCAGTGTTGTAACCACGTTTAGGTGAATGTGGCATGTTCATGTGTAAAGAACATATGAACATATGATATGCTGGAGGTCATAAATTGGTTTTGTCATACAGCACATATGTGGTAAAATGTATGTAGTACATTAGGTCTGGCTTCACTGAACTTCTTTGATCGAAAAATAAAATAATAATGAGTAAAGCACATAAACTTACAAAAACAATAAAATCTAACAATAAAGCAAAATATTAACTAAAAAAAAACTATAATAGTATATAATTCAACTTTAACTGTAAAATAGCAATGGTCCTGCTCTACCATTTTCGTCTTGTTTATACTTGTAAATATGTCACATTACAATAGCAAAATGGGTTGCAAACAGCAGTTCACCTTGACTTGAATATACATTCATAAAATGCCCCAAAACAATCTTCCCCTCAGCGTTACCCTCTCAGACACTTCCCATTCTAAATCTGTCAAGCGTTAAGAGTTCCTGACGTCACTTACAGAGCAGATGTAAGGAGAGAAAGGCGGTATATTTAGGGCGACTGGAGAAAGACAGAGAGAAAGAGATGCAGGCAAAATTTCACAGAGAGAAAAGCCCCCAGAGGTCTTCTGTCAGTCTTTGCATTCGTACCCTCAGCTCTCAAACACGTTATTTATTCAAAGTCCCACAATTCACCAGGGAGCAGAGGAAGAAAAGCAAAGGTGTTCTGTGGAATAAAGCGCTACACTTTTTAAACACTAACTTTCACAAGGCCCCTTGTATCACACCCGTGTATTTTAACTCTCTCACATACTATTCCTTCAAGTTACACGGCAAGGTGCAGGAACTGAGCAATGAAGGTGGAGCAACGGAGAGACGCTGTATTTGCATTTCTTGAAATAAACAGAAGTGTTTGTAAGGCAGCAAAACAATAGTGTTAAAGTTTTAAGTAAGCTTTGGTTCTGTGCAGTCGTTTTCATAATTTTCATCATCACACTTAGAACACATTTTGGAAATTCAACAAATTGGAGATTCAACGTGACAACAAAAGCTCGCAATGCTTTCCCCGCCTCCGGGGCCTTTGATTGGTCCACTTTTTTGAAACTGACATTCATGAGTTGAAGATTCATTTAGTTCATAAAGACAGTCACTTATTTTCTTCCTGAATTAATAGTGTTTTTAAATTAGCAGGCTGAATGTATGATTCATTGACTCATTTATTAAGATAAATGAACCATGAATGAATCATCACTTTTGAACAAATCATTGAAGGAATGATTCATTCACTCGCTCACTTGTTTTGTTCCCGAATGAATCAGTGTTTTGCATGAATTGTTTGAAAGAATGGCTCAATGATTCACTTATGAATACAGTCACTTGTTTTGTTCCTGAATGAATCAGAATTTTTAAAAACAATCATTGGAGTGAATGGAGTCAATGTCTCACTCATAAAGACAGTCACTTGTTCAATTCCTGAACAAACCAGGATTTTTAAATCAGTCATTGGAGTGAATGACTCAGTGACTCACTCATAAAGACAGTCACTTGTTTAATACTTCAATGAATCAGCATTTTTGAATGAATCATTGGAATGAATGACTCAGTGACACACATAAATGGAAAGAATGGCTCAATGACTCTTGTAAAGACCGTCGCTTGTTTCTAAACGAATCACCATTTTTGAATGAATCATTGGAGTGAATGACTCAGTGACTCACTCATAAAGACAGCCACTTGTTTAATTCCTCAATGAACCAGCATTTTAATCAATCATTGGAGTGAATGACTCAGTGACTGACTCGTGAAGACAGTCACTTGTTCAATTCCTCATCGAATCAGCATTTTTTAATCAATCATTGGAGTGAATGACTCAGTGACTCACTCGTGAAGACAGTCACTTGTTTAATTCCTCATCAAATCAGCATTTTTGAATCAATTATTGGAGCGAATCATTGTTTTTAAATGAATCATTGGAGTGAATGACGCAGTGATTTACTCATAAAGACAGTCGCTTGTTTTGTTCCGGAATGAGTCAATGATTTTGAATGAATGGCTCAATGACTCACTCATAACGAATCAGCATTTTAGAATGAATCATTGGAGTAAAAGACTCAGTGACTCACTCGAAAATACAGTCACTCTTTTTGTTCTGAATCGCTCAATGACTTACTTGTAAAAACAGTCACTTGTTCAATTCCTCAACAAACCTCAGTGATTCCTCAGTGATTTACTCATGAATACAGTCACTGTTTTGTTCCTGAATGAATCAGCATTTTTGAAACAATCATTGGAGTGAATGACTTAATGTCTCATTCATTAAGACAGTGACTTGTTCAGTTCCTGATCGGATCAGCAATGTTGAATGAATCATTGGATTGAATGACTCAGTAACTCACTTATAAAGACAGTGACTTGTTCAATTCCTGAATGGATCAGCATTGTTGAATGAATGATTGGAGTGAATGACTCAGTAATTCAGTCATAAAGACAGTCACTTGTTTAACTCCTCACTGAATCAGCATTATAGAATGAATCATTGGAGTGAATGACTCAGTGACTCACTCAAGAATACAGTCACTCTTTTTGTTCCCGGAATGAGTCAGTGATTTTGAACGAATGGCTCAATGACTTACTCTTTAAAACCGTCACTTGATCAATTCCTCAACAAACCAGGATTTTTAAATCAGTCATTGGAGTGAATGACTCAGAGAGTCACTCATAAAGACAGTTGCTTGTTCAATTCCTCAGTGAATCAGCATTTTTGAATTAATCATTCAAGTGAATGACTCAGTGATTCACTCATAAAGACAGTCACTAGTTCAATTCCTCAACGAATCAGCATTTTTGAAAGAATCATTGGTGTGAAAAACCCAGTGACTCACTCATGACTAAAGACACTTGCTTTTTTCAGGAATGAGTCAGTGATTTTAAACAATTTGGTGGAGTGAATGATACATCAAATCACTTGACGGTCATTAATGTAACTTGCATGTATATACACTATTAGAAAGAAAAGAGCAATCGCAATTCAGTTTTCAAATAAAATGCAAAATGACCAATTTTACGATGATTACTATTTGTTAGATATTAAAGTATATCCCATAAATGCTAATCAACTAGACATTTTGAAAACTATATATCGTGATGTACAGCTTATGAAACAAACTCTTTGGCTTTTGAGATACCTCTGTATGCCAGCTGCCTTGAAAAATGAAAGAAGGAACATGGTAATGAATGATGAGGAAATGAAGAGGCGGGTCAATATTGGAGTGTCTAGAACTTTTAAATCAGACTTTTGTTGCGCTAATGGAAAAAAGAGCAAGCAGGTAGAGGGACAGAGAGACACGGTGATCCAGAGAAAGAACTTCGTAATTAATTTATGTAGCTGTAATGGAAAGAATGTTACATTCTGAGAGGTAAAACCTCCTAAAAAGTTTTTAGATCACATTTACACAGCATTAATGGAAAAAGAAATAGAAATGTAGAGAGGTAGAAAAAGACTAAGACAGAAAGACAGAGAGACAATGAAATATAGCAACAGAAAGACAAAGATAAAGAGGAAGGGTTTATTAATTTATGATTCTTGGTCTAAGACTTAGTTTCAGGCTTCCAGGCTGCCTTTTCCATTTTCATATTTGAATAACAGAAGCTCATGCCTGTGTGGCTATATCAGCCTTTATTTTAGAAACAGTCCAGCAAATATCCTATGATGCCCTTAATATACTTCTATCTACTAAAACTACACCATATTCTATTGTTTAACGGCCCCTTCCTTTATGCTTGGGTAAGACCCCAGCCTCCACATTAAGAGGACGGTAGCATCAGGCCATCTTGAAACCATTTTGTCAGGAAATGGTATAATTTGGGCATCTGGTTCCTATTGAATCCTGGGCCGTGTTCGGTTCCTGTAATGCCGTGATAAAGGGTTTCTGGGGCCAGGAGCAGGCGTCATGCTCTGGCCAGAGCTCACTGCACACTCCTTCTGGGAATTCGCCATGTTGGACCAAAGGCTCGCTTTGCCTTTTTGAGTCCTGATTTTAAAGGTATTTATTTACTCTACTTCTTTAAATGCACATTATTGGTTGTTTTGTGCACAGACCTTTGGTGCAATTTATTCTTTAAAAAAATAAAAATAAATAACTGGCAAGTAATATTTTATCAAAACTGCCAAATAATAATAATAATAAAATTGCTTTTGAAAATATAAAGTCCCACTGTGAGAAAAAAGTTACAATTGTAAGATATAAATTCATTACAATTTTCAAATAAATATTCTATCAATTAAAGTATTTATTTTTAATTTTTTTTACAATATAAAGTCCATTTACAATAAGTAAAGTAGCAATTATGAGAAAGTCACAGTATTTATTTATTTATTTTTTTAAAACAATGTTGACATATTTTATTAGCAATTTCAGTTTTAAGTATTCCGGTTCTGATTCCACTTAATGATTTTCTTTTTTTTTTTTTTTTTTTTTTTTTTTTTTTGGTATTTTTAAGGAAGCACCCACCCCAAAAAACTGTTCAACATATATACTCAACAAAAGCCCTCTGTTTTAGTAGCTACTATTTTTTATTTTAGTAGCTACTATTTTATTTTATTTTATTTTATTTTATTTTATTTTATTTTATTTTATTTTAAGCAGATTAACATAGCATTCCATTGGGGATAATATAATTTGTAAAATAATTATAATTATAATTATTATAATTATTATTATTACTATAAACTGTACCTAATTTTTTGAAAAATGCATTAGAAGCATTAGTGGTCTGAGTCTTTTGGATGCTGATGTTATCAGATTCTGAAAATAAAATGAATAGCAAACAGCATTTTGCATTGGCTAATGAAATGCAACAATCAGTTCATTTCAGTCAAGTGTTGCAGATGTTGTTCGTTGTTCTTGCTTGAGTTAGACTGGAAAAAAAAATGATTGTAAGCACAACTTAAGTAAATGTGGCTATTTTGGCAGGTCTTTATATCCAATCCTGGATCTTGCATGTAAAACAGTCTTGAGTAGTGTAAAATAACTACCACATGGAAGCGATTTAGGGGAAATGCTGGCGGTTTCCTATAATGAATGCAGAGGATGGCAGAGATTCAGAACTGTACGATGGAGGGGAGGTGATAACCCTCGCTCTCTCTTTGCCCCACTGCAATGTCACTGAGAAATCAATAAAGCCTGTTTGTCCGTTAATTAATCTGCAGTCTGCATGGGCGCGCTGTGTTGTGTGTTCTAATCAGCAGCGTCTGCATTTCTTCCAATGCGCTCTACCTCGTTTCCCAGTTCAATAAAGGATAGTACTGGCAATGTGTATGTTAATCCAGTCAGCGCTTATTTACAAAAAGGACAAATAAGCGGTATTTATAAACCCAACGCTATGATGTCACTGATCCCCATCGAAACAGAAGGACTGGAGAGCGAAGACAAAAAACAATAGCATTATCACAGTGGGATTACAGCAATAGGATTGGGATGAGATGAGAAGGACATTAGGTGATGTGAATATGCCTGTGTGTGTGTGTTCGTGTGTGTTCAGGCAACAGACAGTACACTAGGGATGGACAACAATCTGCTATTTTAGTAACATAAATTCTTTTCTTTTTTTTTTCTCAGAGTAAACAAGAACTTCATGAAATGTCTAATGAAAAATAAAATGATGATTATATATTATTTTATTATTAATATTTTAAAATTAGTATATTTATTTGTTTTTCTGTTTGTTTGTTTGTTTGACTATTCATAAGGTTTAGACTTGTAAGACTTAAATCAGAACGAGTCAAATAAAAATAAAATGATTATTATTATTAATTATATTTTACTATTGTTTTTATTTGTGATGATGATGATGATTAAAATGATTACAAATATTTATTCATCATCATCATAATTATATATTTATATTAAATTTTTGACAGTTCATACAGTTTGTTGTTTAAAAGTTAGATCTTAATGAATTTTCAAATGATGATGATGATGATAATAATAATAATAATTTATTATTATTATTATTATTATTATTATTACTGTTGTTGTTGTTGTTGTTTATCATAATCATAAATGTATCATATCATAAAAGTCAGTAATTGTAATAAATAACATTAACATTTTTTCTTAATTTTGAGAAAGCACAACCCCCAATAATTGGTCCTAAATATATACTACACAACAACAAATTTTTATTTTTGTAACTTTTATTTTATTTTATTTTATTTTATTTTATTTTATTTTATTTTATTATTTTATTTTATTTTTGAGAAAAAACAAGAACTTAATGAACTGTGAAATAAAAAATAAAATGATTGTTTTTTATTATTAACATTTTAAATTTGTAGTATTATTGTTGTTATTTATTATTATTATTATTATTATTATTATTATTGTTGTTGTTGTTGTTGTTGTTGTTGATCATAATTATAGAATCAAAATTATGATAAATAACATTAACATTTTTTCTTAATTTGTCCTAAATATATACTAAACAACAACAAATTTTTATTTTTGTAACTTTTATTTTATTTTATTTTATTTTCGAGAATAAACAAAAACTTAATTGTGAAATAAAAAATAAATTAAATAAACTGATTTTATTTTTTATTTTTATTTTTATTAACATTTTAAAATTTGTATTATTATTATTAATAATAATACTATTTTTATTATTTATTTATTTATCTGACTGTTCATGAAGTTCACATGTGTAGGACTTGTTTGAGTCAGAACTTAATGAACTGTCAAATAAAAAATAAAATAATGAAGATTATTATTAATAATAATTACATTTTATTAGTTAGTTATTTATCATCATCATTATATATATTTTTTTTCAGTTCATACAGTTTGTTGTTTATAAGTTAGATCTAAATGAATTGTCAAAATAAAAAAAAAAAAGTTGTTTATCAGAAGTATTGATTTTTATTAATATTACTATTTATTAAATTGGACTGCATTAACCATTTTGGTATGTTTGTGTGTTCTTATTTTATGTATTACTTACTTATTTAAACAAGAATTTCTATATTTGACACATATGAACTGTTAAGGGCCCCTGTGGTTTTCTGTGAGTTGGAAATACTGTCTGTGTATGTCTGTGGCGTTTCACTGACACATAGATGATGGATTGTATGGTATAATGACCAGAACTAGAGAACCTCAAAACCAGCTGCTGCTGTTGTTAGCATGCGTGTGGGTCATCACAGGTCGATCATGGCCCCTCAGTGTCAGATTAAAACTGTAATCTGCCCCACCGCAGGTGACCTACTTCAACTCGGTGGGCATTGAGAGTGTGGGATTATGGTGTAATCCTACCTCATCACCCTTAAGTGGGCTGTCAGTCTTTGAGAAGAGACATCAGACGGTCAAGTCCACTTATGGAACACAGAAAGCTGACTCTTCACTCCTTATCCTGACTCTGCTTTGCTGACGCGTCTCAAGGACGAAGCTCAGGAACAGTTCATTGTCTCAGTTCAATGACTCTTAATGGCATAGCTCAGCCAAAACTGAAAAGTTCTGAAAACTCATCATTTAGGCTACTCACCCTTATGTTATAGAACTTTCAACCTATATAACTACTTCTTCTGTGAATAGAATATATTTTTGTCCAATATTCTCTTGAAAATGTATCTTAATAATTTATGACATGGCATTTTCTGTAAAAACATTTTGTCAGGTAGTCTAATGAATGTGCTTCATGTGGTTTTAATGCACTCAGAAAGCTGATGTAATATGATTGAATCCTGAAAGTCATTTTAAGTGTCCAATCAGGCAGAAATGGCTTCTTAAGGTTCAGTATTATTACTGCACAATACTGTTTTTGTTCGTATGCTTTGTTCTCCCTATTTTGGAATGATACAGAGATGAAGACCAACTCATGCATAAAATTAGGAATTCATTAAAATGTATTTATTCATAAATATTTACCACATTCCCTCACTCTTTCTTCAGCACACTATTTTTCTAATTGTAAAATACTTGATGAGAACAGCAAATGTGTTCCTCACCTTCAGCCATAATCAAACTCGACAAAAAGAACTGCATGTAGTTTTGCTGAGCTTTGCACTGAAGGAAACAATAAAAACCTCCAATGCTTATTTATTATTTGAAGGATTTTAGAGCTCTTTTCACTGTATATTTTTAAATAAATAAATAAATACATTTTCTTATTTAAAAAAAATATATATTATTATTATTAATAAATTTATTTATTTATTTATTTTACATTTTTATTTTTTTATTTAGTGTTAGATGTTTATTTTGGCTAACTTTTAAAGTGAGAAATCCATGCCCAATTTCTTTTTTTTTCTGATTTTAATATATTGCTCTCAAAAGTCCAAAATGAGTGGAATTAATTTGTCATAACATCAAATATTTGATGAAGTCAATACATGTGGAATAGCGTACACATGGTCTGGGAATTGAGAGTTTAAAAAATTTTCCTGTCATGTGGAAAGGCAGCAATTAACAGGGGATTTCATCCCTTGTAAGCTATAATTGAGTTCAGGATGAGAAATACAGGAGACATTTCAAATCCATCCTGGCCTACAGCCTCAATCTTCAGTGTGAGTGTGTGTGGAGTGTGTGCACTTAAGGAGGACAGATCCCACGGGAGCCGTTTTTTGGTTTGTGTTGTTTCGTCGCTGAGCTTCTCAGAACATGTTAAATGTTGACATGTGTTAAATGCGTCTCTTAAAAACAGACAGTGACTGAAACAGGGGTTTGTACTTTGTTTGACACAGAGCTGCTTTTAAAAGTCTGAAGCCGGCTGTCATATCAGTAGTGATGTTTACGTTCTGTTCCAGTCTTCTGTTTCTTTGTCTGCCTGATGCATCTCCATTATTTCATGTTACCTTGGAATAAGGAAGCCTTGAAGCTAAAAAGAGTATTGTGGTCAGGGAAATCTTCCAGAACATGCTCTTGTTCTTGACCTCAGCTCAAAGTATTTTCTTTGATCAAAATGGCTGTGAACAAGTTGCAGTTTCCAACTGTCTTTCCTCTAAAGGAAACCAGAACAAATGGTTAGTCAAGGAGTATTTATACGAAAACAGATACAAAATACTTCAGTTTAGATTTTTATATTTCCGTTTTAGTAATTTTAGTATGTCAACTCAAGCTTATTTTATTTCAGTTACTTGCCAAAGCAACATTTCTAATTTTTATTTATTTTTTGTCAGTTTAGTTCAGTTTTTCATCTAATATTTGCTTTTTATCTTCAGCTTTATTTCAGTTAACGAAAAAGTTTTTAATAGTTTTAGTTTTCGTTAATAATAAAAACAGAAAAAAATCATATAGGTTTCTGTTTTTTTATTTATTATTTTTATTAGAATTAATAGCTACTGGAGCTTATATAAATAAGATTATATTATTATATATATCAAGTTACAAAAAAATATATTGTATTGTATAAATATATACAATAGTTCATATAGTACACTGTAAAAAAAATAATAAAAAATTATTTTTTAAAGTAAAGTTAAAGATGATTAGATTATGTTAGATTATATTACAAGAAAATACTATTATTGTTTTATACAGTCGTTCTACTTTAAATTTTCATGCTATTTCATGTACGTCTTTGTAATTTCTGAAATTTACTAGTACTTTCTGAGTCAAAATAATTGTTGCATTTTTTTTTTTTCAGTGTAGAGTTTGTGTAAGTAATACTATAGAGTATGGAAGCCCGTTTCCACCACAGAATTAAAAAATAAATAAATAAGGTAATTGTGACTTTTTATCTCAGTTTTTTTACGTAATACAAACTTGCGATTCTGACTTTTTTCTCAGAATTGCATGGTATAAATTCGCATTTGCAAGTTACAAAGTCAGAATTGCAAGTTTAAATCAATTCTGACTTAATTTGAATTTAAATCTTGTAATTCTGACTTTTTTCTCACAATTGCACGGTATAAATTCGCATTTGCAAGTTACAAAGTCAGAATTGCAAGTTTAAATCAATTCTGACTTAATTACAATTTAATTCTTGCAGTTCTGACTTTTTTCTCAGAATTGCACGATAAAAATTCGCAGTTGCAAGTTACAAAGTCAGAATTGCAAGTTTAAATCAGTGCTGACTTAATTTGAGTTTAAATCTCGCAATTCTGACTTTTTCTCAGAATTGCATGGTATAAATTCGCAATTGCAAGTTACAAAGCCAGAATTGCAAGTTAAGATCAATTCTGACTTAATTTGAGTTTAAATCTTGCAATTCTGACTTTTTCTCAGAATTGCGACATTTAAACTCGCAATTGCGAGTTGTAAAGTAAGAATTGAGAGACATAAACTCACAGTTCCTTTTTTTTCTTGCAAGTGCAAGTTTAAATCTCGCAATTGACTTTTTTTCTCAGAATTGTGAAACATAAAGTCGAAATTGCGAGATATAAACTCACAATTCAGAGAAAAGACTTCACAATTGCAAGATATGAACTCACAATAATGAGAAAAAAGTCAGATTTGTGAGTTTATATCTCAGAATTCTGACTTTTTTTTGCAATTGCGAGATTTATATTACACAATACTGACTTTATAACTCGCAACTGCGTTTATATCATGCAATTCTGAGAAAAAAGTCAGAACTGCAAGTTTATTTCTTTCAATTCTTACTTTACAATTTGCAATTGCACGTTTATATGTTACAATTTCGAGAAAAAAGTCAGATTTGCAAGATTTAAACTCAAAATGGCAAGGAAAAAGGTCAGAATTGTGAGATAAAAAGTCACAATTACCTTTTTTTTTATTATTTAGTGGCGGAAACAGGCTTGCATAATAGAGTCATGTACAGACATTCACAATCACAAATGAATGACAAAATTAGTTTATAACTCACAGGCTGATGATGAACACACTAGAGAACACACGCCATATTTTTTTTCCTCTGAGGTAAACCGTGACTATTATTCTAATGTCTGTTGTCACTTTACTGAAGCGACATATCTATGAGAGATCTTAAAAGCATTAGTGGGGCGGACAGGCGCATAGTTAATTATAGTAAGATTAACACAACAGCACTCAGAAGTGATCGGAGTGATTGAAACCACTTCCAGAAGTGTTAACAACATGTCTGATATGCTCATCCAAAGTTCTTCAAGGTTATCCGGTTGTCGAAAGCACTTTTCACTTGAGATTTATCATCTTTCCATTCACTCCGCTCTTCCTTTTAAGGTAACAGATTTTTCAAGTGACACATTTTCAATTATTTCTAATCGTTTTTGTCTCTTCTCCTGAGTTTTTACTTTAGCTTTTGTTGCACTCATCACTGCATTACAGTTATTGTGGGTGAAATGAGTGGAGGATTGAAACTGTAACCTTAGAAACAGCAGGGCCACTGTCAATCACTCATTTACAGAACAACTGCCGCTTTCCGTTTTCACACTTTCTGTTTACCTTCTGTATTCTTACCTCAAAGGAGTAAATTACTGTGCCAAACACTGCCAGGACAATAAAATGTGTTAAACTACCTCCTTTCACTGCGTTCAGAGTCCTCAAATACTCACTTTCACTATCTAGAAACATGGTTCAACCTGAAGGCCTGAAAGACACTGAGTCATTTTAAGACTGAGGTGCTTCTGTGTGTGTTTCTACACATCTTTGTCATTCTTTTCTCATTTTTTGTTGTAGGTATTACAGTATAACACTTAAGGCAGCAATTTAGGAAGTGGAAGTTTGTAGTAATTATGTCCTGAGGAACAGATCGACATATATGGGGTTTTAGAGAGAACATGGTGAAAGTTTTGAGTGACACATATTGTTTTAAGGCTTATTATAAATCGTTTAGTGGAATATTTGTGTTCTAAAACTGATAAAAGTCTCGGCAGGAAAGGTGAAACCGATGCCCAAATAGCTTTTGAGTCTCAAAAGAATTGTTTTGAGATGCCAAAAGCAGGTAAGCAAGATAGGTTAATGCGCATTGGCAAAAAGTGGCACCTTGGCAAGTGTGCAGCCATTATGGCATCATGTCCTGGCAAGCACAGGAGTATTTCTTTCTGGAGTTGTGCCTTGGGGTTGATCAGAGCTCTGATCCTGGAGGATAGCTTGGCTGGTGTTCGTTCTTACCGCTTAGGAAGGGTATTCAAGTAATTCCCATCTAAAGAGGTGCTATAATCGCTTATCATTAGCAGGACTGTGAAGTCAGAAGCTTGGGAATCCCTCAA
The DNA here is from genome assembly GCA_036247105.1 of Cirrhinus mrigala. Classification (NCBI taxonomy): domain Eukaryota; kingdom Metazoa; phylum Chordata; class Actinopteri; order Cypriniformes; family Cyprinidae; genus Cirrhinus; species Cirrhinus mrigala. Next base: position 7,182,646 of record CM070018.1, read on the forward strand.
CTTGTGGCATTGCAAATCACATTGATACAGCTACTGTTCAAAGTTAGGATTTTTAGGGTCAGAATTTTGTGTTTTAATATATTTTATGTATCATATAGAAGCCATGAATCCAGTCTTGTGTCACATGATCCTTCAGAAATTATTCTAATATGCTGATTTGCTGCTCAAAAATCATTTATTATTGTCAGTGGTTAAAACAGCTGTACTGATTAATACTTTTGAGGATTCTTTGATTATTTGACTGTTCTAAAGAACAGCCTTTATTAAAATAGGAATTTTCTGTAACATTATAAATGGCTTTTAATGTCACATTTAATCAAGTTAATGCATCCTTGCTAAATTAAAAAAAAAAAAAAAAAAATCTTACTGATCGTAAACATTTGAATGGTAGTGCATTGTATGTAAGTTTATTTATTAGGATTAGGATTAATAATCCTAATAAATAAACGTACATATAAATATCACCGTAAAAATACAGTTACTATAGTAAGTGTTGTGTTTACTGTGCTATAACTTCAAATATCACAGTAAAACCACAATTACTGTGGTAAAAGCTTGGCTAGTGTTGAGTTTACTGTGCTTAACTTCAAATATCACAGTAAAACCACAGTTACTGTGGTAAAAGTATGGTAAGTGTCATTTTATACTGTGTTTTAACTTCAAATATCACCGTAAAACTATATTTATTGTAGTAAAATCATGGTAAGTGTCGTGTTTACTGTGCTGTAACTTTAAATATCACAGAAAAACCACAGTTACTGTGGTAAAAGCATGGTTAGTGTCGTGTTTACTCTGCATAACTTCAAATATCACAGTAAAAACACAGTTACTGTGGTAAAAGCATGGTTAGTGTTGTGTTTACTGCGCATAACTTTAAATATCACAGTAAACCACAGTTACTGTGGTAAAAGTATGGTAAGTGTCGTATTTAATGTGCTTTAACTTCAAACATCACAGTAAAACCACAATTACTGTGGTAAAAGCTTGGCTAGTGTTGAGTTTACTGTGCTTAACTTCAAATATCACAGTAAAACCACAGTTACTGTGGTAAAAGTATTGTAAGTGTTATTTTATACTGTGTTTTAACTTCAAATATCACCGTAAAAACCACATTTATTGTAGTAAAAGCATGGTTAGTGTTGTGTTTACTGCGCATAACTTTAAATATCACAGTAAACCACAGTTACTGTGGTAAAAGTATGGTAAATGTCATGCCGACCGTGCTATAACTTCAAATATCACAGTAAAACTACAGTTACTGTGGTAAAAGCATAGCTAGTGTCATGTTTACTGCGCATAACTTGAAATATCACAGTAAACCACAGTTACTGTGGTAAAAGCATGGTTAGTGTCGTGTTTACTCTGCATAACTTCAAATATCACATTATAAACACAGTTACTGTGGTAAAAGCATGGTTAGTGTTGTGTTTACTGCGCTATAACTTTAAATATTACAGTAAACCCCAGTTACTGTGGTAAAAGTATGGTAAGTGTCATGCCTACTGTGCTATAACTTCAAATATCACAGTAAAACCACACTTACTGTAGTACAACAATGGTAAGTGTTGTGCTTACTGTGCTTAACAAATATCACAGTAAAACCACAGTTACCCTTATGAAAATTAACCATGGTTTTACTACAAATAAAACCAAATATGGTTACTATGGTAACCACAAATTGACCATGGTTTTGCTACACTGACCATAGTTTAACCATGGTATTTTTAGTAAAACTGTGATATACAAATGGTAATCAATATGCCAAAAAACACATTCAGTGTAGTAAAGGCATGGTAAGTGTCATGCTTACTGCGCTTTAACTTTAAATATCACAGTAAAACCATAGTTACTGTTGTAAAAGCATGGTAAGTGTTGTGGTTGCCATGATTTTACCACAAATACATTTTTGGCGCTTTTAGAGTGAGAATGTGTTGAAAGTAATGCAACTGGAGTTTCTTTGAACTCCAATTCAACTCATGCATTGATTTTGAATTTCGTGTGTCTTTGCATCTCGCCTTACTAGAATAACATCATCTGTGCTTCAAAAAGGCTCTACAAAACCTGTAGAGAAATAACTTTTTATCTCTTCTGAATGAAGCTGTGTGTAGTGTACCACCTCTTACCCCTTTGGTTTTAAAGAAAAAGAGCTTAATGTAAAATCAATTCCCATAGAAATGGACTTTCTCACACAGGTAATTAAAAGCCAATAGAAAAGCACTGTCCATGCATAACATCTGATGGTCAGATTAAAAGCCAAATGGATCCGGCCCGGGCACGTCCGTCCACCCATTCTGACTGCGAAATGGATTAACGACCCCTCGCTCCCCAATAAAGATGCATGCTCATTGATTCACATTGCTGAGTGTCAATTTGTCCCTTGACTGAATGAGTCTTTGCGCAATTATCCAAGACATGCTGCATAAGGTATGGTTTAATTTCTGTTTGCTGAGGCTAAAAATCCATTAAGTCATCATTTACATGTGGACAAAGGAAAAAGAAAAAAGAGCTCTCTGATAGGCTCCTACGTTCAGTCACGCTCCAAGCCTGGTTTTGTCATTTTTAAGTGTGTGGGGAAAAAATGTATCTTTTTCCGACTAGAGATGGTACATGCCTAGCTCAAGAGAATCATTCGAGATGAATTATTTGAACCTTTCTCTGGATATTTCTCCTACGGGAATATGATTAATGTGCTTTTGTGATTAAAGCTGAATATCCTTCACCAGGGTTGTGATAGTTTTGATTTATTCCTATTTCTTTTCTCATTTCTCACATCGTATCTCTTTCAAAATACACTAAGTGCCCAAAAGTATGCAGACACCCTTCTAATTAACTTGTTTCCAGCTGGTCCTCTTAATTTCAATGGAGATAAATCTTAATGCTGTGGCATACACTGTCATTATAAAGCATTCTGTGCTTCCAATTTTGTGGAAATAGTTTGGAAAGGACTCTTTTTCACCCCTTGCACAAAGCAAGATCCATCTAGAAATGATTTAATGAGTCTGGCATGGAAGAACTTGACAGATCTCACACCTGAACCTCTTTTGGACACCTTTAGGATGAACTGGAATGCCAAA